>JACCIC010000232.1:600000-809292 GCA_018907035.1 Sycobia sp. Sy_11
CTTTCATTTCATTGTAAAAACACCAACTATCCTTAATGTAAGAACTAGTTCTTCCAACTATCTTAACCAATATATTAGACAAAAATCTAGCAATATTATAAGTTGGGAAACCTATGGAAGATATTATTATTCTAAATGTCAGATTTTCTTTATGAATCTTGGGAAGCCCATAACATTTTGCCACAGTTCCATTTTCACATTTTAAATACTTATATGTAGTATCATTTATATATTCATTTCTTTTCCAATTATTTAATAACTCTTTCAAATTATTTTGTAGCTTAATGATATGTGGATTACCAATCTTCAAATAAGTACTATCATCATTTAATATATTATTTATACAATTTATGTAATCAATTTTATTGGAAGCTACAGTTACATTACCTTTGTCGGCCTTTTGGAAGATTATATTAGGGTTATTTTTCAAAAAATTCTTCGCGGTAATCAAATCATGTATAAAATTACTATTTAAAAAATTATCAAATTTATTTTCTCTTTTAAAATTACTAATGACATTAACCAAAGATGCCCTACATTCCTTTTTTACTTCATCATTTAAACCAAAAAGATTACTTTCAACCTCCGCGATGATTTCTTTGATCGGGAGATTACTTTTACAATATAATATTCCATGTTTGGCACCTTTAGACATGATGTTTATTACTTCATTTGGTATCTCCTTGTCAGTTAGATTCCTAAACCAATTTTTATTGTTTGCATTGTTAAATTGATAGCTTTGAAATTGTTTTTTATTTCTTAAACATTCAAATTTCCTTTTTAGTGTTTGTCTATTAATATATTTTGTCTTAATAAAATGTTTGTTTTGACCAAGAAAAATTCATGTAATTCATTTCTTTCTATATTTTGATATAAATAATGTTTAATCTTTAATAAATATCTATTTAAGGAATGAATCTGAATATGTAAATCTCTCATTTCTAAATTAAGTAATTTATTTTTGAAAAAGAAAATATTTTTCTTTAGATCATAACAAACATTATTACTATAAACCTGCAAAAAATATTCATCATGAAATCTATTATTAATGTGTACCGGAAATATATTTGATTTCTTGCGTCTAATAAGGAATGTAAGTTTTTCTTTAAGAATTACAACTTTTAAATTCATTTTAATCCATTTTGAACAATAATCTTTAATAGTACTACCATATTTACAATAAATTTCTCTAAAATAAATCATGACATACCCCTTAATTTAAGTTAAATAGACCTTCTATTTTAAAACAATTGAATTGTACTTCTGTCGACTGCCCATATACAAATTAATAAATATTTTTTATTGGTCTTACAGTCCAATCAATTTCAACCAAAAATAAAATAAAATAAAAATAAAAATAAAAATAAAATAAAAATAAAAACTAAAAAATAAAAAATAAAAATAATAATAAAAAATAAAAAATAAGAAATACAAATAATAAATAATAAAAATAAAAAATAAAAATTAAAAATAAAAATTACATTAAAAATTAAATTAAAATGATAATGACAGTCAGACTGTCCTTGTTTATATTCACCCCGTAGACTAATCTGAAAATAAAATATTAGCTGAAAAAATTCTTTGTTAGTAAAGTGCAGTCTGACTGTCCCCAACACCCTTACCTAATTGAAGACTTGTCCAACGTTTCGAGCTCGCTACGGCTCCTCATCAGGGACTAATCTAAACCTTATATGCTAATCTATATATACTCATCCCCACCACCAAATTTCGTAAATTAAATATAAATTCCCCCTCTACACAAATTGTCCAAAACCAATCAATTTAATAAGGAATGATAAACACTGTCCAATCTACCAGACTCTAACATTAAATTCACATTATTTCGATTCTTGGAAATGTGAATACTTTCAAGACTCTCCCGTTTATACTTATTATTAATACCATATTCCAAAATATCCACATTCACAAAATCAAAAGAATGTAAAAACTTTAAACAATGCTCTTTTAAACCAGAAGTAATATGTGAGCTACGTAAACTATATTTATGCTCATAAATTCTCTTTTTTAAATATCTACCTGTTTGTCCAATATAGTATTTATCACAATCCATGCAATTAATCTTGTAAACAACTCCTGATTTTAAGCATAAATCATCCTTATCTTTGCAATTATTAAACAATCTACTTAAATTATTGCGATTTTTAAAGAAAATTTGAATGTTATATTTCCGAAAATTTCTTTTTATTCTTTCAGATAATCCTCGAACATATGGTAAGACAATAATTTTGCCTCCGTTAAAATCAATTCCTGCACTATGTCTATTTTCGGTATTATAAATTTCAAACAATATCTCAGCAATCAATCTATTAATAAATTGAATTGGATAGCCATTATTAATAAAAGTCTCTCTTACTATCTGTAAATTATTTTGTCTAAAATCTTTATGTGACAATTTAATTGCTCTGTCATGAGAGAGAGAGAGAGTTAATGACAGTTAATTTAATGACAGAGCAATTAAATTGTCACATAAAGATTTTAGACAAAATAATTTACAGATAGTAAGAGAGACTTTTATTAATAATGGCTATCCAATTCAATTTATTAATAGATTGATTGCTGAGATATTGTTTGAAATTTATAATACCGAAAATAGACATATTGCAGGAATTGATTTTAACGGAGGCAAAATTATTGTCTTACCATATGTTCGAGGATTATCTGAAAGAATAAAAAGAAATTTTCGGAAATATAACATTCAAATTTTCTTTAAAAATCGCAATAATTTAAGTAGATTGTTTAATAATTGCAAAGATAAGGATGATTTATGCTTAAAATCAGGAGTTGTTTACAAGATTAATTGCATGGATTGTGATAAATACTATATTGGACAAACAGGTAGATATTTAAAAAAGAGAATTTATGAGCATAAATATAGTTTACGTAGCTCACATATTACTTCTGGTTTAAAAGAGCATTGTTTAAAGTTTTTACATTCTTTTGATTTTGTGAATGTGGATATTTTGGAATATGGTATTAATAATAAGTATAAACGGGAGAGTCTTGAAAGTATTCACATTTCCAAGAATCGAAATAATGTGAATTTAATGTTAGAGTCTGGTAGATTGGACAGTGTTTATCATTCCTTATTAAATTGATTGGTTTTGGACAATTTGTGTAGAGGGGGAATTTATATTTAATTTACGAAATTTGGTGGTGGGGATGAGTATATATAGATTAGAATATAAGGTTTAGATTAGTCCCTGATGAGGAGCCGTAGCGAGCTCGAAACGTTGGACAAGTCTTCAATTAGGTAAGGGTGTTGGGGACAGTCAGACTGCACTTTACTAACAAAGAATTTTTTCAGCTAATATTTTATTTTCAGATTAGTCTACGGGGGTGAATATAAACAAGGACAGTCTGACTGTCATTATCATTTTAATTTAATTTTTAATGTAATTTTTATTTTTAATTTTTATTTTTTATTTTTATTATTTATTATTTGTATTTCTTATTTTTTATTTTTTATTATTATTTTTATTTTTTATTTTTTAGTTTTTATTTTTATTTTATTTTTATTTTTATTTTTATTTTATTTTATTTTTGGTTGAAATTGATTGGACTGTAAGACCAATAAAAAATATTTATTAATTTGTATATGGGCAGTCGACAGAAGTACAATTCAATTGTTTTCATATCATATCATACTAATTTATAAAGACAAAGCATGTTTTTGTTTGTACGTGATAACCGAAAAAACTACTGAACCGATTGTTCTGAAATTTGACATATAGTTTCTATACTATTTTGGGAAGGATATAGGCTTTTTTTTTTCTTGAAAATCATTTTACTTTTAACAATAAATTAAGTTAACAGTTTTAGTGATCAATTTTACCAGCGGCCACTAGATGGCGTCTTGAATCACGAACATTAACTCAATGTAGTTGGCTAAAAGTATTAATATCAGGCCAGCTCAAGTGAATGTTCATATCCAACTTTAGTATTCGTACCCTAAAGAAGGTGTGACGTTAGTCGGCATTACCTTTTTGGTTCTTCAGGTTAATCTGACACTACTCTCACACCTCATGGATATCTTTTGATTTTTGTATATCTTATTTTCTCTTACGTGAGAAAATCTCTCTCTCTCTCTCTCTCTCTCTCTCTCTCTCTGTCTGTCTTCTTTTATAAGATGGTTGTATGCCAAATCATACTAAAAATAATTTGTGAAAACAAATTATAAGAACAATTTGATATTTATTTGAATATTCTATTTTTTTCTATGCAAGAAGAAAATTGTATAATTATTTTGAAAGATGAATTATACAGAATGTTCAAATAAAAGCATCAAAATAACCTAATAGTTTTTAAAAAGGGTATAAAGTCTACAATTTTCAGATTTTTCCCTTGCTTATTGAATTGTCGAACATAAATCAAATTATTTTAATATTATAAGGGGTTTTCAGTATATATATAGAGTTGTGATCTTATCGATTTTTATTTAAAAAAATTAATTTTAAAAAATAATTAAAATTATCAGGTATGTGAATAAGTCTTTCCCGTTTTTTTTTTTTTTTTTTTTTCAAATTTTGAGCCTTTATTGTGAAAAAATGGTTACAAATGAATTATTGAAAGTATTGGCCATCGCTAGCTACAACTTTTTCCCATCTTTCTGGCAACATACGAATCCCGTTGCGAAAAAATTAGACCGGTTTGGCCTCTATCCAGTCATCCACCCATTTTTTGGCTTCCTCGTAGGAATGGAAGTGCTGGTCAGCCAGGCCATGCGTCATCGATCTGAAGAGATGGTAATCAGACGGAGCAACGTCTGGACTATACGGCGGGTGGGGTAGGACTTCCCATTTGAGCATTTCTAAGTATGTTTTCACCGGTGGTGCAACATGTGGGCGAGCATTGTCATGTTGCAAAATAACTTTGTCGTGCCTGTCGGAGTATTGTGGCCGTTTTTCTCGCAGTGCACGGCTCAAACGCATCAATTGTCGTCGATAGACCTCGCCTGTGATCCTTTCATTCGGTTTCAGAAGCTCATAGTAAACCACACCTAGCTGGTCCCACCATATACAGAGCACGAGCTTGGCGCCATGAATATTTGGCTTGGCCGTCGATGATGATGCATGGCCGGGTAGTCCCCATGATTTTATTCGCTTCGGATTATCGTAACGTATCCACTTTTCATCGCCAGTCACGATACGATGCAGAAAACCCTTTCTTTTATGTCGCTGAAGCAGCTGTTCGCAAGTGAAAAAACGCCGTTCGACGTCTCTCAGCTTCAGTTCGTACGGCACCCAATTTCCTTGCTTTTGGATCATTCCCATGGCTTTCAAACGCTTGGAAATGGTTGTTCGGTCAACTCCCAATGCTTCAGCAAGTTCTTCTTGCGTTTGACAAGAATCTTCATCAAGCAAAGTCGCCAATTCTCGATCTTCAAAGATTTGCGGCCGCCCGGAACGCTCCTTGTCTTCCACGTCGAAATCACCGCTTTTGAAGCGTCGAAACCATCCGCGAACACTTGAATCATCGACACAACCTTCTCCATAAGCCTCCTGAAGCAATCGATGCGTCTCGGCAGCAGATTTCTTCAAATTAAACCAATAAAGTGAAACTTCCCGCAAATGACGTCGACTCGGCTCAAATTTCGACATTTTCACGATATCAAAAATTTATGATGCGAAAAAATTTTAACTAATGTGTTAGTATGGAATTGTTGACATATGAATAAGCTTTGATTATGACATATGTAACCATTGAATACTCGCACAGTATTGGTGGCGCCATCTCTTACAAAAAACGGGAAAGACTTATTCACACTCCTAATATTTAAATTAACATATATCTATATATACCATTTGATATAAACAAAAATCTAAATTTTAATATAAATTGTTAGAAGTGGTATCCAATATAAATTGTGTTTTGTTTTTTTACTAATATATATTTGTGAATATTAATTATTTAAGCAAACAATTTGAAGTTAATTTTTATTGAGCCCCTCTTTGATATGTCAACAAGTACAACCTCCTTAAAACTATTATTTATTTAACACGAGAACCGAAAAAACAACTGAACCGATTGTTCTGAAATTTGACATATAGATTCTATACTATTTTGGGAAGGGCATAGGCTATGTTTTTTCTTTAAAATCATTTTACTTTTAACAATAAATTAAGTTAACAGTTTTAGTGATCAGTTTTACCAGCGGCCACTAGGTGGCGTGTTGAATCACGAACATCAACTCAATGTAGTTCATTTAAAGTATTAATACCAGGCCAGCTCAAGTAAATGTTTATATCCAATTTTGGGATTGGTATCTTAAAGAAGGTATGACGTTAGTCGGTATTACCTTTTTTGTTCTTCAGGTTAGTCTGACACTACTCTCTCACCCTCTCACATCTTAGAGCTGGATTGGAAGACCGACATCTAGAATACACCGAAAATTACACATCGGTAATCAGTGTCGTGTACATGCAGTACGTGATTATTTGTTTATTCAAGTCTCCTAGTGCGATGAATAGAGCCACCAGTTATAGTACATGATAACATATGGATGTTTTACCTCGCGAGTCTGTTTTCTTCTGAGAAAGGCGAAGAAGGTGATTCTCGAAATGAATGACTTGCGCGTGATTATTGAATAGTATTTTACATCACTAGAGCCGAATACATGGTGGAAACGTTCCCCCAATACTTATGTGAAAGAACCATGGTTCGAAATTTTAAAAACGAAATAAAAGACAGACGTATTCGAGGACGGCAGAAATCACCGAACTTAGAAACGCTTGTTTGACGCTGGGGTGAAAGGTTTACGTGCCCGAAGTCGAAACGTTGTAGATAATATTTTATAGGATATATCTGCCAGACAACCTTTGAGATGTCCGATTCCTCACAGTAAGACAAGATGTCGGAAATACTGACGGATGAGGTGGATATTGATGCACGGGATAATTTATGCAAAATTTTATCGAGAGTTTTGGAAAGTCAAAGACGAACTTAAGACGAAAAGCGTAGTTACGATGACAAGGATCGTCTATGGACTTTTCCCAAATCATCTAGACAGAATAGACAAGACAGACGATCAGACTAGTATTCTATAACAGACTGATATTCTTCTTTTTTATGCAAGAGGAGCTTCTTAAATAAACTACCGCGCTGAAACCGAATAATCGAAACTAAGTTTTTGGCCTTATATATAAAAAACATCAGTTGACTCACAATATCTAACATATACAAAGATCGATACGATGAGGGGAGGGTACCTCTAGCGGACCCTTGCCCTTGAAAGTATAAGCACAAGTTTCGCCTTCTTCCAGCGAGGATAAAATAAACAAGCCATTACGTAGGAATAATACATCGGCAGAAGGGAGAATGGACTCTAGTCCCACAATAATAATAACAATAACAACAAGAACAGCAATAATAATAATAGTTCCTTATATATACATGCACGCGCGCGTGCGCGCACACACACACATTGGGTGCACAAGTAAGTTTCCAGCGTTTGTTCCTAAAATGTGGGCTTTTATCATGAAAACATATTTATTAGCTATTATTAGAGTGAAGGATATTCAAAGTACCGCGATATCGTGATGAAAAATGACGAATTCAGGCATGGCCTCATATTTTGACCATTTTTCCTGTAATGTTCATTTCAAACGAATAAGTTGGGTCGAATAATACAATGGTCGTTTGATGGTTTGACCACTCGAAAGTAATTTGTAGTATTCGACATTCTTTTGATCCCACCATATGCAGCAACATTTCGGATATGTAAAATCACCATTCGACGTCTCTTGACTTCAATTCGTATGCCACCCAATTTCTAAATTTTTGAATGAATCCCAATGCTTTTAGGTGTAGGGAAACGGCTTGTTGCGTGACGCCCAATAATGCAGCAAGTTATTCTTGCAGCTGACACGGGTCTTTCTACAGCAAAGCGTCTGATTCGTCTTCTTCAAAATCACTTCTTTTGGATCTTTGGAATCTCTTGCGACACGTCGATTGACCAAGACCTTCCACTCTATAAGTTTCCAAAACTAAACGATAGGCCTAAGTCGCGTTTTTTTCATATTAAAGAATAGAAGCAGCGTTTTCCGCAAATGACGTTCATTTAGCTGGAAACTTGCCACGCTTTTTCCCGATAACATAAATGACACCGAAAGAAATTGACAAGTTGTTATTGGACTTTACGAATTATTCAAAATTACATCAGTGTAAAATACATTTACATATGTAGACAATATAAATTTTGAGGGTTTATGACTGTCAGAATTAGAGGTAAATGCAACAATGAACAGCTTGCAATTATAACAGCACAAGGTGTAGATCAATTTTTACAATCGTCTGTTGCATTTTTTGTGTAGTAATATCAGGATCTGCACACTGAATTATTGGAAAATAAGGTTTGTTTACATCATCCTGGCAAACGATGAATAATTTTGGATCGATCTGGATGTGTGTAACTTATTTACAAAGTGATCTGTCAAAAGGATGTTCAGCAAAATTCTGCAGTAATCGCGCGTGCCTTACGTATTCATTTTGTTCCTGGAAATGGGTAGATTCGAGACGTCAAACCTTCTATTAGAGCAGTTGAATCAGCTTAATGTGTCTATTTAAGTTAGTATATACGAGAAAAATATATTCGTGCATTGTTGCCGTTTGAAGTGGAGTTTAACACCACTTATACAATATCTTATTTCATGATTGTGGAGTAATTTTATGCATGTATAATTCGGTACCAGGTTGTATATGTACATTGTATAGGTATGCGAATAGGCATCGTATATGTATGCGTGTATGTTTCTGCTGATGTCTATTTTCTAAATGTTAGATATAGGCCGCAACGCATATAAAAATTTAGAAAGGGCAGCAAAAAAACTATTTTTATGTACTTACTACGTTGTTGGTAAATTAAAAAAGCAAGCGAGTTATCCAAGTAAATATAATAAATAATACTGATAAAAGTTTATTGTTTGTTTTTGTTTCTTTGGATGCCACTATTCCGAAAATCTGAATTCTCAACGAAAACGCTAATGATTACAACAAAACTTTTGTATTATTTTTATTTGGACTTTATTTTTTCTTTTCTTTTAGTTTGAATTTTGGATTAAGTGCACAATTTTTTGTCAAATCCAAAGAAAAGTTAAACTCGTATATTGTTTTTCTTTACATTTTCTTTATGAAATGTAAGAGTACTATTAAAATGTTCTCTTAAAGTTTATTGCGATTCTGAACATATTAAATAAAAGCTCTCGTCTTATTAAAAAAAGTTGCTGAATAGTAAATACATATTAACACGTCCATTTTGCCATTGTTTTCATGGACTTGTGACATGGTGCATTGTCTTGGTGAAACAGGATTTTTTCTTCTTCATATGCGATCGTTTTGCTGCGATCTCCTCCTTCAAACGTACCAACAAGTCAATATAATTGTTACTGTTGATCGATTTACCTTTTTTTTGGTAGTCAATCAAAATCACGTCATGTGCATTCCAAAAACAGACGCCGTGACTTTGCCAACAGACTGCTGCGTTTTTGGACGCTTTGGGCGGCTTTCACCAGCCCTGCGCCTCTCAGATGATTGCTGATTCGCCTCCGAAGTGAAATGATGTATCTGTATTTCATCCATGGTTACGTATCGACTTAGGAAATCCTTTTTAATTGCGATAAAAAGTGATAAACAATAGCGATAAACAGCTATCTGAATCGTTGACTCATTGCTGTTTTTGTTCCACTGAAAGCAATTACGGCACCATAAAAAGAAACCTTTTTCATGCTCAATTTTTCATGAAGGATTGTAAATACGATTTCAGATCATTTCTGCAAACTCACGAACCTTCCCTTTGCGAAATTTCATTACGATTTTTAACAGTTCACTCACATTTTCCGGTGTAATGGCTTCCAATGGCCTACCCGAAAAAAAGCATATGTCAGGTAATTTAATATCAATGAATAAAACACTTTCAAAGAAATGTATAACATTCAAGTGCAAAATTTGAGCTACGCACTTTCAAATAGAAGATATTTGTAATCGTATGACAAAACTTTAAGTTGGATTCCGTTAACTACGAGCCAATTTAAATGAACATAATATTCATTAAAGAGTCGTCTCGAATACTTCGGTCACTTTTGAGGAATCCGAGACATCGTTTATTAATATTAGGCAGTGAACTTAGTTTCCTACCTTTTTTAACGGAAAAAGGACATTTATGATGGAAAATGGATACACGTTAGCTCAATAAAAATATTTTCCATCATTTTCCATTGCGAAATAACGATGGCGGTTTCGAGGCGATCCAATCAGCTACTAATTCTCGCACTTCTTGAACGTGTCGGAAGTGCGTATCAACGAGATCGTGCTACATCGAGCTGAATAGGTGGTAGTAGAAGGCGCTACGTCTAGCGAGTATGCTGGGTGAGGCAACACGTTTCATTCGAGATCCAATAGGGTATTTTTGACGGCTTTCGTAATATCTGGCCGAGCGTTGTCATGCACGAGAATGACATTGCACCCATTGCTCGAGATTGCTAATCTATGTTCGATCTATTTCTGTTGCAAATCATTCAATTGATATTTATATACCTCGGCAGTAACGATTTCATTCAGTTTTAGCAGTTTGTAGTAAAACACACCCTGTTGGTCCCATGAAATGCACAGCAATGCGTTTTGGCCGTGGGTCTTCCATTTTACTGTCGATGTGGACGGTTGGCCTGGGTTCACCCATGACTTTTTGGTTTGTCCAGAACGTTCCTCATCATTAACATCAGTATATCTACTTCTAAATCGCTGGAATGACTTTTTACATGTTGTAAGCGATGGAACTTGTTCGCCATAACAGTCATGAAGCAATCGATAAGTTTCTGCTACACTTTTTTTCAAATAAAAATAGTGCAAAGGACATCACGATTCATTTTTCACTGATCAAAAAATTATAATGTTCACACAAATGATGACGCCTGTTAACTGAATTTTATTGGTAAATGCCAAAACTAAAAAATAAATACTAGATCCGACACATCTGAATTTTTGTACTAACTTCGCATTTTGTACGAAGTTCGCATCCTAATAAAAGTCGATATTAATTTCGATGCGATGATTTCTTCAATGGCTTATCGATGCTAAAGCCTGGGCCCGATTAATAATTGATGGTCTGATGGCTTCATCTGCATAGAATATTTTGTCTGTATCGTCAAATTGTTTAACACCTGGTTGAATAATATCCAAGAGCAGACAAAATTTTGGCAAAAGAGAATTAATTAAATGACTGAATGAACAAAACAATCGTTAAAAACAGAATGATCTAAAAAACCAACATGGGACATACTTCATATAATGAAGAAGAAGAATGCTTTTAACATATCATGTCCATCGATTACACTAAATAATGTATCTGGGATGTGATGATACTAACTAATTGGTACGAGCCAGACGTGGTAAATCTCAATATTTGCAGGAAAATTTATGATCATGAAAAATGTGTAAAGTGCATAAAGTTGATCGTAAACTTGTTGAGGAACAAGTGCAGTGGAAGCGAAAATAAGTTATGTACAATGTTTTGTTCATACGACCCAAGTATGTAGGATGACCTGTAAGGTTTCGCTCGTAACTTTCCTTCTTCCTTACGCGGTTCCTGCTCCGACATCGGAAACTAGGGGTCGCATTCGTGATTCGGATTTTTGATTGTGCTCCTTTGAGTCACTCCTACGGGGAGGCGGCTCGACTTCGGGATTATGAGGTAGCGCGGGCTCTTTAAAGGCTGCATAGTATCCAGTTGTTCGTTCAAGTGTTCAACTGCGACATATTTAAAAGGGCATTATATTGCAGCGCTCTTGTCACCCTTACATTGGCGGCGCTGCGAGTCAGCAGCTTCGAGCAACAGCAGGATCTGCCGCCGTTGGGCTTGAACGCGGGTTGACCTGCAGGCGCCGTAACTTGCGGGGGAAGAAGGATTTCAACGAAACATGCATTTTTGGGACATTGTTAAACATGGTAACATTAAGTGATTATATTTAATTATTACACATATTATAGTAGCTTCTGTTGGAAATTGAATTTTCATGGTAAAAATTTTACAAATAAAGTTTTAAACATATCTCGGCAAATAATAAAATTTTCAAAAAATATTTCAAACAAAATTTGTAAATTTAATCCGAATATATATTTTTTATTCTATGTATTTACTTTCTATAAGCAGCATATCTCGAGAAAAGTGTATTTGAAGAATCTTGAGTATTTGTGGAACCATTTAAGGGACTCCTAAACGTAATTCTTGAACTTTTTTCCAAAAATATTGTGAACTTCAAAAACTGTATAAAATAACAAATATGTATTTTAATCAGCTCTATAATTTTGGTTTGAAACTTTTTTGAAATTTTTCTTATTTTCTGAGATAAATTCGAAAAACAATGATTTTTATGGATTCTTTGTGGAAGGATAGGAAGAGGAAATTATCTCGGACTTAACTGAATACAGCTCCATTATTGATAATGTTTCAGAGGGACCCCGAGATAGAATTTTTGATTTTTGCTTCAAAAATATTATCATAAGCAAAATTATCTTATAGATTTATACATGGAGTATTATTTACATAGAATTTATTTTACTGTTGAATAAATCATTTACATAATAACTCGGGTGAAGCCGAGATCAACCGTGTTAGTGATACTATAATGACAGTTAGACTGCCCTTGTCTATAATTACCCTTGTAGAATGTGAAATAGAAATTGTTACTAAAAAATAAATTAAACTTAAATCAAATTAGAAATTAAAAATCAAAATAAAATAATCTATATACTATATGAGTAAAGGACAACCTGATTGCCCTCACTATCTAAACTTAAACATATTTTTAATGTCCACTGTTTCGAATCGCACCCGTTCATCTTCAAAGGCTAAACTGATATCAGTTTTAATAGTCTACTATATAAGTAGCCATAATACCTATCATACTACTATGTATACTATATCCTCTCCCCGCTAAAATAATTTATATAATATTCATAGAATCCCAAACTTTTCATTTCAAATGTAAACAATATTTTATGTTAATACATAATTTTATATTAATAGAGAATAATAAGTATTCTCAAATTTACTTGACTCTTGACATTAAATGTATATCATTGCGATTTTTAAAAATATGAATACTTTCAAGAGTTTCTGTTTTAGATCTACTGTCAATACTTTGTTCTAAAATATTTACATTTTCTAAATCGAAAGACTGTAACAAATCTAAGTTATGTTCCTTTAGCCGGGATCTATCATTCGTACTTTGTAAAATATATTGATGTTTACGTATTTTTGGTTTTCAGTATTTATCCAATTGACCAAAATAATATTTCTCACAATTTTTAAAATTTATTTATAATACATTAAAATCATCCTTTACTTTACAGCCAACATCTTTAACCATCCATAATAATAATAAGTGTACTAAAGAATAAAGTAATAAATATTTTTTATTGGTCTAAAAATAAAAAAATAAAAATAAATAAAAATAAAATAAAAATTAGAAATAAAAATTAAATTAAAATTATAATGACCGTCAGACTGTCCTTGTTTACATTCACCCCGTAGACTAATCTGAAAATAAAATATTAGCTGAAAAAATTCTTTGTTAGTAAAGTGCAGTCTGACTGTCCCCAACACCCTTACCTGATTGAAGACTTTTCCAAGGTTTCGAGCTCTGGACAAGTTCTGGACTGTCATTATAATTTTAATTTAATTTTTAATTTAATTTTTATTTTATTTTTATTTATTTTTATTTTTTTATGTTTAGATTGAATTGATTGGACTGTAAGACCAATAAAAAATATTTATTAATTTGTATATGGCCGGTCGACTAAGTACAAGTAAATTACTAAAGAATAACTAAATAATAAATAATTAATAACATAATCAAATACTGTTGAGAAAGTTTTACTATACATACAATCATAATAGTATTTGGTGGCATTATTACCGAAATAGAATCATACGATTCCTCTCCAATCACGAAATAATTGCCGCCACGGAGGCTTATTTTGTAAACGAAGCGAAAACATTTTTTTCAGCGAAGTTAAAAAAATTGGAACATCGCTGGACAAAGTGTATTCAACTAAAAGGAGATTACATTGAGAAATAAACTTTATTTTTTATAAACTTTTAGTGTTTTTATTTATAGGTTAGGCACTTATCAAATGATCCACGTGCATGAATATATGTATATATATATATATATATATCACTTCGCGCACACAAGCAGATAATTTTTATTAACAAATTCTTCCACCTACTCACCTCTGTGATCTGGCTGGGCGGCTCGCCGTCCTGTAAGGAGAAAAAAGAAAACACGACAAAGAAAAAAAAGGTGGAATATGAGGAATAAAGGTCAAAAGAAAATATTACGGAATCTTGTAATGACAAATTTATTTCCCCAGCGCCGCAATTACAATCACATATACATACCTATACCCGCAATTATACATACTGCCGAGCTATCGCGCGACTGCTACTCTCGACAGATATAGACATCGTCACGTCCCGCGCGAGATTCTGCACCCAGCGTTCACCCGATGATTCGCCCACAGGATCATACCGCCCGACATGCACGTACCTCCTGGACCCGTTGGTGAAACAACGGGCTGGGTGAATGATTGCCGGCGCACCGGGTCTGGAACAGCGTCGTTACAACCGGGGATGGCCGGTCGCCTCTTCTTCCTAGCGCTGCCCCGTTCTTCTCCTTTATCACTATCTCGCATCACCATATACCTCTTTTTGCCCCTCCGCATCACTGCTCTTTTGCTGCTGCTTCTTCTACATCCCCTTTTTCTCAATCCCTGGTCCCTTTCCCTCTCACCACTCTGTTGTCCGATCTCTCCTCCGTTATCCTCTCGTCTCTTTCCTGGCCTTTTACCTTCTCAGCAGCGATTGGCCTACACGGATAACCGTCATTCACAATAAAACTTAATATTTTGGAAAAATATATATATATATATATATATATATATATATATATATGTATGTATGTATATTGTAACGTGGCAAAACATACGAAACATACACATTAATAATATAGCACAAAATAAGCCTCCGAAGCGTCAAGGTCTCGAGTCTCGACCGTTAAATTAAAATTTATAATATCATAATAAATGCTCGAATATTATTCCCGAGGAATTGAAGAGCCGAGCACAGAAGACTACGAATTTAAATATGTAAACATGCAGTAGTGCAGTAGGCAAGACCGCTGGTGCTCAGCCTGCGAAAAAGGAGAGCAAAGTAGTGAGAGGAAGAACTTCAACCGTGGTATAAACAAGAGTTGCCGAGCTCGAAGTTGAAGAGGTCATACAGAGACACGGCGATAACTTACACCATGAGCGGTTGGCTCATCGACGTTGCGGCCGCGATACCTTTAGGTAGTATATGGTCGGCGTAGTGGGGGATTACTAGCCGCCGAAAAGGCGTTAGGTTCAGGAGAGCACGCGAGATCGTTCGTTTTGTGCTCAGCCGTCTACCAGAACAGACGTTTGAAAAGAGGACCTTCCTTGCCGTGGGCAGAACTTGGTACAGAGAAAGGGTTAATACGGCAACTGTCGTTTTATTAACCTAGGCGTTATTAGGTGACTTGCGGGGCGCGTAATCATACGCACTATACTTAAGCTGCGAAGAGTTTTACCCTTTCGTATAAAAGACAAGCAGTTACTAAGCACCGTCGATGCACTGCGGCAGAACTACTCCCATCGTTACATCCGATGCATCCGTAACGATACTCAATAGCGCGTTCGGTACAAGGTGAGCAAGCATCGCAGCGTTCGCACGCGCATTTTTCGACGCGACGAAAGCTGACATTCCGGGTTCGTTCCAAGCAATCGGCGCACTTCCCGATTTCGCTCTCTTTCTTAAGCAGGTTATTCGAGTTATGCACACTTTTAACGGTGTTTGGTACAAACCACCGGTAAAAATGAATCATACCTAAATACCTTGATAATTACTTAACGTCGACAGGCACGGGAAACGTCTCAATCGTTTCTATATGCTCTCGCAAAGATTTTAAACCCCGCGCGTTTACTGCCGGGCCTGAAAACACTATTTCCTCCACGCCGAAGACACATTTCGCCGTATTAATTTCGAAACCATACTCATCGCTCCGGTTCAATAGCATGCGCAGGTGCTTTCGATGTTCGTCCGCGCCCCACGAAGCGACCACGAAGCGATTCATCGTTATACGTGAACACAAAAACATAAGCGTCATATAAGCGGTCAAAACACATTGCATTTCTTCCGGCAAATCATGCCATCAAAGCGTTAAAATCAAACCGTCCGTGACAGCTGGCATGGCCAATTTCTTCAAATCGCGGTGGAATTGCGACGGCTTCCTATCTCCTATTTCCTGCATTTCTAGCAGCCTACGGATGCGTAACGTACGAGGTGTATTAAAAAAATAACGAGAATTTTCTTTTTATGAAAAAAATATTTATTTGTTCATCAATATCTATTTTGTCCCTTTTAAAATAATCCCCCTCGAATATAATGCAGTTGTGCCAACTTCTTTCCCAATCCTCGAAAAATTTTTGAAACTCGATCTTTGTAATAGCTTTTAGCTCTTTGACCGATTCGTTTTTATTGTCATCTATGCTTGTATAACGACGACCATATTCTCTTTATTTTTGGAAATAGAATATATGATAAAATAACATATCTGGCGAATATGGAGGCTGAGGCATCGTTAAAGTTTTGTTTTTCCAAAAATTCACGAACAAGCAGTGAAGTGTTAGTAGGTGTATAATCGTGGTGTAAAAGCCATGAATTGTTTTCCCACAAATCCGAGCGTTTTTATCGGATTGCTTCACGCAGACGGCGTTGAACTTGTAGATAGTACTCCTTATTGATTATTTAACCTTGTGGCAAAAATTTATGATACACTATACCATTAAAATGGAAGAAAACAATGATCATAACCTTCACATTCGACCACACTTGTCGAGCCTTTTTCGGTCTTGGCGATCCAGAATGCTTCCACTCTGACGATTGAGCCTTAGTTTCGACATCATACCCGTAAACTCATGTTTCGTCACCTGTTATAACACGTTTTAGTAGTTCTGCATCGTTATTAACTTCATTTAGCGACTCTTGAGCAACTTCAATTCGCCGCTCGTTTTGTTCGAAATTCAACAATTTTGGAACAAATTTTGCTGCCACAAGTTTCATATCCAAAACATCCAAAAAAATTCCATGGCATACGCCAATTGAAATGTCAATATCATAAGCGACTTCTCTGATTGTGATTGGTCGATCGTTCATAAACATTTCTTTCACTTTTTTTACGTTTTCATCGGTTGTTAATGTGCTTGGGCATCCGGGTCGTTCCTCATCTTCAACGTTTTCGCGGCCATCTTGGAAACGCTTATATCATTCGTAAATCTTTGCTTCACTAATAGCGGACTCACCATATGCCTTTGTTAATATTTTACAAACGTCACTACACTTTCATTTTTTACGAAAAATTGAGTACAAATCGTTTGCTCAATTTTTTTTCACAAAGGAAAATCGCCGAGCTCGAAAAAACACGTCTAATATTAGCGAATGCCACTTAAAAAGTAAGCAATGGATAGTGCTGAAAATTTTATTTTATATTAAAATATCTTTCATTTTATATTGGTGGAACCTCCAAACCCGCGAAATTTAAAAATTCTAGTGACTTTTTGAACATACCTCGTGTATATATATATATATATATATATATATATATATATATATACACCATCAATATGCCTACAGACGTCGCCTGTATACCATCGATGAGTCGAAAAAAAATCTACTTCCTCTTTCTAATTTATACTCATCAATTTGCAGCACAACAAAAGCAGTACTGCAATTATGCAGACTGTCACTGTTAATAAGCTACATAAATCTTATCAATGAACTCTAACAAGTCCGAGATACTATTCAGAGACACAAGAGTTCAAATGATATTCTCTGATTTAGATATCCAACAGCGAACAAAGCCAAGTCCTGCATCACGTCAATGTTACCCTACTGATGTGCCTCTGCATTTTATACCTGTTGTTAGTGCCGAGTACCGTGGAGACCAGCGAAAGCTTCATAATTGGCTCAAAACAGCATATCGACAATAGTTTGAAAGAGCCATCAGTGGAAGAGAAAACGAAATGTGACCTTAAAGCTGACCTCTGCCCTTAAAGGAATTATCCAGGCCTCTTGTTGTTGCTTGCAAAACTACCTTCTTCTTCACGGTATCAGGAAGAGAAAATGTGAATAGTGTAGGTATGAAGACTTTTTTGTACAGAACTTTTTCTGATCCTAAGGATGTAGATATCTTGAGCTATGGAAGAACACGGTACTTCTAAAATTCTGTCCGGATGAAAGCGACTGATGCTATGATCTACTCGAGCAATATTATCATCAAAAGCAAAAGATAGAGGATGCAGAAAGAACGTTCCCTATTACACCAATCTTGATTGAAATTTGAGCCTAGCAAAATAAGCTCAGAACAATGTGTCTGAAATCTAAGAGCGATAGATCAGAGAAATTTTTTACAAGATGTTGCTCTACTTCTTAAGGAATTCCAAAAAAGATGAGTGAGGCTGAAAAGAAAAAGAAGCGGTCTACATATCTAAGAAAGGGATTTTTATATAACTTGCAATTTCTGAAAAGAGTACAAGGAGAGACCAAACATAATTAATTTGAACTTTGAAGTATGCATCCAAACATTATTATTATACATTCATATTAACGGATCCTACCCTATTTCTCAAATCCCGTTACTTCAATAAAGTACAAACAGGTTGTTTTTGGACGATTTCATTCGGTTTTAGCATTTTATTGTTTTAGCGTTTTCTTCGTAGAACAGCATACCCTGTTGGTGCCATCAAAGCCACAAGGATAACAGCTGCCACAGCATCCGCATATCCGATCAGCGATCAGACTTGCGGCATATCCAAAATGGCATCCCTGGTGGGGAACTACTTTCACTAAACCCAGTTTTGAATTGAGTAGAATTTGTAATGATATATTTTCTTTTCTCTTCTTGTTGTTTCCGTGCTGAGTGAAGGGTGGAATTTATCAAGAGGCTGTGATTGGCGAGAAATTTTGCGATGCAAATTTTGGCGCGAAAAGATTTAGTCGCGGATGCTTTGGCGTGAAAAATTTGATTGTGCTGCGATTTTGAATATTAATTTGAGAGTTTTTTTTAAAAAAAAAAATAGAATTTAATTGATTATTTTTAAATTTCATTCATTTATTTTTTTAATTTTATTTTATTATTTAAAATTTTTTTATTGACAGTGAGAAGTTTATCATTAGAGTGATTAGTTGTTTGCTGGTTTTTTTTCTCTTCTCTCATTAGTGACTGGATATTATTTTTTTTTTATTATTATTGACCAGATATTTTTTTTTGTGTGACTAAAATTTTTTTTTTTACTAGATAGTAGAGTAGACAAAAAATTTTTTTAACAGAGATTGTTGGTGACTCTCTCGTTTAACGGAGATGATAGTGATGAAAATTTGGTGATTTAAAATTTCCTGAAAAAAAAAAAAAATCAATCACTATTCCTCATAAGATAGTATAGTGACTGGCGTAATTATATATACATTTCGTAGTAGAGAATATTATTTATTTAAAATGAATTTATGAATGTTATTTATTTATTTGAAATATTATAATATTATTTATATTTAAATTTGAAATATCTATATAATAATGATGATATTCATAGTCATATATATGTGTGTGTTCCCTGACCTGTAGTGGTAACGACTATAAGTTAAAGCTTTTCTTTAAATTTATTATTTTATTAAATTTTTTTTTAATTTTTAATTTTAGTGTTGCTTAATAAGTGATTCCGGTTGAAGAAATTTTTTTTGCTTTTTGCCTTAATAGATTGTTTTATTAAATACTATTCATTTGTAAAGTTAAACTTTAGAAATGTTGTTAAGTAAGAAATAAGTTTTTTTTTCTAAGAAATACCTTTTTAAGTAAATTTTAACTAAAGAAACTAACTAAGAATAAAATAAAATAAAAAAAAAACAAAAAAAAAATTTTTTTAAGGAAGTAGTCGTGGAGAAATTTAGTAGGTCATTTAGTTGCTGAAGAAGAAGCTGGTGTCTGAATAATTCATGAGTACTAAGAAGTCTAATAATTCAAGAGTACTCAAGAATAATATTATTAAATTTTAATTAAATTCTTAAATTAGAATTTTGATCGTTGAAAGAACGTGATAAATTGGTTGAATTTTTTTTTTGTTGTACTTTCATGTTAAAATTTTTTTTGGTCTTATTAATATAATTGATAGACTTTTGAAATTTTGTTTCTGTTGTAACTAAGTTAATAAATTATAAATTGGAAATTTAGATAAGGTAGTGCAGACTACAGACACCAGCTGTATAAGGTAAAAATTTAATTTATTAAATATATTTTTTTTTTATATTTGAATTAAAATTATTGGTGAGATGTAATATGGTATAATAAGGAGTCACAGCACTTATGTTCGTCAATAGTGGGGTACGGAATCTGTGTTAAGAAGAGAACTCAGATTAGAGACAAGAAGAATTATATAAAAAAAAAAAAAAAAAAATTTCTCTTCTTCTTTGGCAAACGAATTTGTTAATTTAACTTTGTAAAGACTCAGATGGATAGTACGTCCGGTACATTAAATCAAAGAAACAGAATGGAATATGAAGAGTTTTGAGAAAATTTATTGAAACGATCAAGTCGGGCTAGGGAAGTAGCTGCGGAAATAGAACCTTTACTACCAGATGATATCTTCCGTAGATTGGATATAGACGCGTTAAGTACGAAAAAAGATATTGCAACATTGAAAGATAGACTATTAAGATATAAATTGTGTCGGGTGTTACCGAGGAGTCATATTCCTTGGAATCCAGACGTAGATAATCGAGGGGAAGAGCTTCCCTTCACTACAACAGTATTGCAAACAGCCAGTTCAGAAGAAAACCTTCCACTGCCTGAGGTTGAGTTGGTGCCAGAAGCCAATATATCAACTAATGGCGGAGGAGCTGATATGATTAGTGTGGGAAGGGACGAGTTAGCGGGAGCAGTAGTAGTGACCACAACAATGACTTCGACGACATATACTGTTACAACGGTGATGTCGGGACCAATTATGTCTACAGTACATAAATTTCAACCTCTGAAAGAAACGACGGAAAGACTGATCTCATTGAAGGATCCAGTGTCTGGAACTGTTGTGACGATGTCGAGGGAAATTTACACCTCGATAACGAATTTGAGGATAATTCCCGAAATGAATCTGCTTACAAATAAGAAAATGACAGAAATGAATACCAAGAAATCAGTACAGGTGAAGGAACGACTCTCTATCAATTATCCAAGGAATAAAGAGTCGGTGGTATCAAACTTAACAGGTAATATTCATCACAAGTTGGGGTTCAATGAGGGAAAGTATCAAGAGCTCAGAAGTGAGTCAGAGGCAGAGGATACCATCGATGATGAGGACTTGGACGCCACGTGCAGTTGTCTGATGAATTCCTTTGTGACTCGAGTACACCGAAGCACTCCAACTAAGGATGAAAGAGCATAAAAAAGAAAATTTATTAAAGGAAGGAGGAATTCTACTAGTAGAAATTGTGGGTGCGGTAGTTCAGGAGTGAGGGGGGATAAGAGGGGCCGGAAGGTGTTCCGTGATCCCATCACCTGCACGAGTAGTAGTAGTAGTGATAGTGAGAATGACGATTTTCCTCCTTTAAAGAATTTGGAGAAAAATAGGTCTGGTTATAAGGAAAATTCGCAATATAGAACCAGGAAAGCGTTACAAGACTGGAAGTTGAGTTTCTCTGGAGTTTCCAGAGAAGGACCAGAAGAATTTCTGGCCAGGTTGGAGGATTATCGTCGAAGCGTACAAGTATCGGATCAGGACTTTTTATCCGCCCTTTCGTGTGTATTCACCGATAGGGCCAGTATTTGGTATAGAGTAAGGAGAGAGGAATTGACGGACTGGAAAAAATTTAAAAAAGCCTTTCGTGCCCAGTTTGTTGGGAAACATGACCGGGAGGATTTAATGGATGAGTTGCGAAAGAGGACACAAGCACGGGGTGAGAGTATGGCAAATTTTTTAAGTAGTTTTTAATATTTAATAGGTTATTTCCGAAGGCCTCCATCAGAACGAGATCAAGTTAAGATCGCATATCGAAATTTGCTGCCCAAATAGAATATATATCAGGGAAAGGAATGTGTACTCTTTCGCGGACTAGGAGTATTATGGACAGAAATGGGAAAAGATCAAAGATTTCAATAGTAGATATGCTCCACCACCTCCTCCTGAAAGGATGAGAATACCGGGAGCTGCACCTGCTCCAGTAGAAGGGGAGAAAAAGATATCTAAGGTAGCAGAAGTTGGTGAAAATACTAGTGTAGTGGAGAGAAAGGAAATATTAGATAAGAAAAAGAAACCTAATCCGAAAAACAAAGATATTTCGGCATTCGGCATTCACACCGATAAGGGAGATTCCTCATCTAGGGCCTTCATTTCGTCAGAACCGAAATAACGGAAATTTAGTTTCTAAATATATTAATACCGATAAGACGACAACAGTCCTCCTCCAATGGACAGATAGTTCCTAATCAAATAAGGGCAAGTACGGATTATATTCCCAATAAAACTTATAGTTCTCAACGATACCAGCGGAAATTCAATGGTTGGGAAAGTAGTCATCGACCAACGGGACGACGGAATAATGGAGATAGTAATTTTTATGCGGTGTGTTTCCTTTGCAAGGCGGTGGGGCATCGAGCGGGACAGTGTCCTAATAGAAATTGTTATCGGTGTGGAAAAAAAGGACATTTGTCACCAAATTATCCGGAGAATGGGAAAATAACTCAGATGGAATGTCAAGTATATGGTAAGATAGGATTTAAATTTAAGACTTGTCCCAATTGTGTTAAATATCGAGAGCAGTGGGGAAACGAGCAGAAGGGGGGGTCAGAATCGTTCCCTGCCCTCCCAGGAATAGATACGGGAACGACAAAGAATAATGAGGGGTATAAAAAGAGTGATCCCAGGACCGATAACAGTAACATTGATGCCCTGCCCCAATTGAATAAGCTAGAGAAAGACCACTTGGTAAGGAGTCCAAATCGACCTTCGGGAGTTTGCAGTGGTGAGATAAGGATTCGGGAACGGAATTTATTGGTAGATGGATTATTTGATATGCGGAGATCTGATAGCTGGATTAGGGTAATCGATCTAGACGAAAAAAAATCGCCTGATAAAAAGTTGTCAAACGAAGTTGGGTTGGTAGAAGGGGAAACCCCGGAATACATGCCTCGATTGAGAGATACGCCGCAGGAGGTTGAAAAATTGGTGACTCAGTTAAATCAAATGAAGGTGGTAGAACAGGCAATTAGGAAGAAGTCCGAAGCACCTGAGAGATTGTCGTTGAATAGCAATAATATTGGAACACATGGGAAAGTAGCGATTGAGCAAGAAATGATAATAGGAAAAGAATCCATAAAGAACAATAGAATAGTGGCAGGTGCTGCTGTAGAAAATAGAAATTTCATGAAAATGGAAATTTCGGGGTAAGCTATCAGGCCTTCTTTGATTCAGGAGCGATGATATCCTTGGTGGGAGCTAAAGTAGCGGATAAATTGAAAGAAAGATAATTACCGACTACATCTTCTGTGAGAAGCGCCACCGGTGAAGTAAGTCGTGCACTTTGGGTTCTGACCCTCTCTCTGGACGTAGATGGATTTGCTGAGGTGTTACCTGTAAAGGCAGTTAAGCAGTTAGACCAAGATGTAATTTTGGTTGAATGAAGTTGTTTGAATAGAGAAAAATGTGAGTTTGGGTGTTCGAGAGTAACATATCTCGGATTCGTGCTGGATAACGAAGGGTTGCGGACCGATAAAGAAAAAGTAGATCCAGTGATAGAATATCCAGCTCCGAAGAATGTGAAGCAGTTGAGACGGTTTTTAGGAATGATTGGCTGGTATTCGAGGTTCATTCCCCAGAACTCGAAAATAAAAATTCCTTTGGTCAAATTATTGAGAAAGGATCAACCGTGGGTCTGGGGAAATGAACAGCAGTTAGCCTTCGCGGAATTGAAGGAGGCCTTGACTAAGGCACCTGTATTAATCCGACCGGATTTTTCTAAGCCGTTTACCGTGCAATGCGATGCTAGTGGGTTTACTCGAAAGCAGTAGCTAGGGCGTTCGAGGAATTGATTTTATTCAGGCAGGAGACGCCTAATTATTTGTTAACCGATAATGGGAAAGAATTTGTGAATCAATGGTTAAAAAGTACTCTAGAGGAATATGGAGTCCGGCATCTGACTACCCCGCCGTATCATCCACAAGTTAATCCGGTAGAGCGTAGTAATAGAACATTAAAAACGATTATTGCTACTTTCGTGAAGGAGGATCACCGGAATTGGGATTTACATGTCCATGAGTTTCGGCACGCGGTTAATACGGCAGTACAAAGTACTACAAAGGTATCACCGGCGTTCTTAAATTATGGACGGTACCCGCGACCGGTGAAAAGCCTTCGCCGAGAGATGGAAGAGGTAAAAATCGTAGATAGGTTAGACCCAGAAATTTGGGCGGATAGATTGAGAAAGCTTGACGCCCTCCGGGATGTAGTGGTAACCTTTATAGAAGAAGAAAAACGAAAACAGCAGCAAAGATATAATAAAGGCCGACCAGACCTTAGATTTCAGGTGGGGGATAAAGTGATGAGGAGAACCTCGTCCCTTATCGAATGCATCCCACAAGTTTTCAGCCAAGCTCGCTGCAAAATTTGATGGCCCATTTGAGATAATTGAAATCTTATCTCCGGTAGTTTATGTTTTAGCTGAATCGGGCAGGCGTATCGCCAAGGTACATGTGTTCGAATTAAAGCGATTTATTCCACCACGCGCTGTAAGTAGTTGATTAATATTTGGCATTGATAGGTGGTGGATGTCTTAAGATTGGAATTTTTTATTAGTAGTTCTCTCTCTCCGAATAATTAATAGGATTAGAGGTAGGGAAGGGGTTAGGTTATCAAGATAGGGCGGATTATTAATTATTTAAATTTTTTTTTCTCGTTCCAGATGTCGTCCCGAAGTGTTAAATTTGTTTTCGGAACTGTCCAATGCAGCAGCGATTTGGAGACGATCTCCGAGGCTATGAAGGAGGAGATGGCAGTGGCAGAGATCACGGCCTTTTTAGGAGATGGTGATATATTACGGCCACTGACCCTCAATTCGGAGAAAAGATTAGGAGTGGTGGAGGAGGAGAATAGGAAGGGCCAAGAGAGTAGGGAGGCAGTCATGGAATTGGAGAATCTATTGACTCCTCAACCCATGGTGTCGGCCGCCTCTTCCGGGCCACCTATTTTCCCTCCGGTAAATTTCGAAGATGGAAAACCATCGGCGATGGGGTTATCATGGGGGGTCAAACCCTGGGTTCCCCTGCCTTGCCTGAGGGGTCGTTAGGCCACCCGGAGGTGGGGATATATATGGGGCCAACGATGATTGGAGCTCGGCCCCGACTGCGAAGAGGACCGCGGCGGCCGCTCGCCGACAGCGGAGGAAGGCCCAGCGATATAATCCGAGGAAGCATTTCGAGGCCGGTGATTTTGTCTCCCCGAGTTCGCCGCCGTCAAGACCGAAGGTTTGGCGAGGGTCGTCCGTACGTCTGAATCGCAGTCGGGGGCCCCAAACCCGTTGGAGATAGCCAGGAGTTCACACGCTATGAGGCCTCAAGGCAGGTCTCCCGGAATGAATGTTCGTTACCGATCTGAAGGTTCGGTGTCGTTCAGGGATTGGCATGAATTAAAACGCCTGCCCGTGAAGGAGACCGGTACCATGTTCGGGGGGTTGCGCCGGATTCCTACCCGGGCGGACTTAGATCCACCGGGGGGGGTTTGTATATTGGAAGCGTGGTCACCGGCGGTGGGACTGCCGGAAGGCGGCACTGCATATGTTTTGCTATAATTGTGGTAGGCACGGTGTGGATCTCACGGATTGTCCCCGGTGTAGTGAGAGACACCGGGAGCATCTCGAGAGGTCTCGTGCATGTGCTGACTCTGGTGGTCGCGCGGTCGTGGCGGAGGGCGTTGGTAAGGGATTCGGGGTTTTGCGGGGCAGGGATTCGGCCCATGTTGAAGGTGATCAAAATAGGCGTGAGCCTAGTCAGATGCCCGTGAGTCTGGGACATCTGGGAGAAAGAGTCTCATTGCAGAGACACGACCCACAGGTCTCAGAATCACGGAGGAACGTATGGTCACCGGAGGTATGGCTGAGGTCCTGGAACTCCTAAAGGGAATCCGGGGCTTGGCCTTGGATTTGCAGCAGATTGTGGTGAGGGGTGTGTTTGGTGGGGACTCCCCACAATAGGTTGGGGAGTTTGGGCTGGCATTCCCCTCATCACCGATTAGTCTGTCTGTGTCCTAGTAGTCGATCCTTCTGATCCTCTAGTTGTAATCCGTTTCCTTTCTTCCCTTCCTTCCCATTGTCCAATTTATTAATACTCCGTTCCCGAAGGGTTGAGCTAGTGAAGACCGTGAGGGAGGCCTGCCACCATGGTGTAGTGGAGACCACGGGAGCCTCACCAGCTCCCGTCTATGGGGAAGTAAAAGTAAAGAAGAAAAAGAAAATGTTGCCGGTAAGTAGTAATTAGTTAAGTAACGGAAATAGTGGATGACATAGTTTAGGGAGGGGGATTGTGACGTATGGAATGCGTCACTTAACTTATTAAATAATCTAAAAAAAGAAAGATATTAAATCAAACACATTTAAATAAAATGATTTTATTAGAAATATAATAAACAAATTTAGTTATCAAACCAATTTGAGGTTAAACTCATATGAAGTGTTGTTGTTAGGTGCAAGACTTCTTTCCGATATTATACTAGAGATGCACGATGATGCGACATACATACTAATCACATATAATGTGCGAGTTGCGCAGTAGTGCTCGCTCACGTATGCGGCGAGGTGGAGAGCGGAAAAGGACTACCGAAATGTTACAAATGCATAGAATATGCATTTCAGGCATTAAAGAAAAAAAAGAGATGTATAGAAATGTCGTTGCGCGTCCGGTAGATGGCCGATAGTAGTGGAGACCCTTCTTACCGACTTCAAATGAGTTAATTATATTCACGCGCGAAATTCAAATGAATAATTGAAAGGGCAGATTAATTGCTCCAATCAGGAGTTATAGGAAGGAAGCGGAACCGGATTAATACTTAAGTAGTAAAGGTGGGAACCAATACCTGTTTGATAAAGTAATAAATTAGAGTGTTTAATAAATTTAATAAGGTAATTGGTGCCCGCCAAGAAATAATAAATTGGCGTTATTTGAAATAAGATGGAATGTTAATTTTTGTGGAGAGAGCAGTTGGTTTCTGACTCTTGTAGAGATTAGCAGAAATTAAAGTTCTTTCGTTCGTGAGGTTCTGTCTTAGTTTTTCTTTTTAAGAATTTTCAAGTTGTGGGGTGTTATTTAAATAACGGTGGTGAGTGGGGATTAATAGGAAATTATTGTATAAAAGAAAGTGAAATTTTAGTAGTAGTGTGAAAGAAAGAAAGAGAGAGAGAGAAAATTCAGAAGTGAGGAAGTAAGATTTGGAAAATAAGATTGAGGAAGTAAAGTGGAAATACATATAAGGAACAAGATCAAATGGAGATATAGAAATATATTCATGGAAATAATAATTATTATGGAAATTAAGGTGAAGATTATCAGTCTATATTTATTGAGGTGATATAAGTATTAAACATTATCATATTATTAATTATATTGAATGGCAGACAGGTAAGTTTTTTTTTTATTATTATTTAAATTAAAATTTTATTAAACACACATAGAGTAGTGGTGACTAAATTAAATAAAATTACATTGAATAAAGTTTTGGTGGAATGTAATAAAGTTCCACTCAATTTCGGAGTTCATCCTGCGACTCCAGAGTCCGGAAGAATTCCCCTTTGTTGAGTTAAATTAATGCAGTTGGACGATATTGGTGAAGAAACACAAAAAAATTATTTGATTATACAGTGCGGGATTTGCGTTTCGTATTTGGTACGCTAAATACTGTGTGACAAAATGGCATATCCAACGAAAGGATTCCGTCATAGGATATATTTTATAGATTGGCTCCCATGATGGAGCCTTGAACCGCGCCACATGTTAGCTGTTTTCGCTTACAGCCTTCTACCGTGTCATACAGAATAGATCTATGCTTCATAAATTTTCAATGATCTGGAGTAGGTACTTATGTATATGGAAGTCCTTCTACAATGCCCTCAGTACGTCTGTCCACCTAACAAAGTTGAAAGCCTTATTGACATCGTGTATCGCCAGAAGGCACACGGGTCGGGAGAAGTGATTTCCGGGCTCCGTAGTCCTGGGTGCCTCGACTATCTCCTGGATAGCATCTATTGTGGATCACCGTGACCGAAAGCCGTTGTCTCTCACGAAAATGTCACCGGATGTTAACAGTGCCGGCTATAAGCGGGGTTTCATCAGCTTTTCCAACAGCATGCATAACTTGGGAAAACTTCAGCCGTCGTGCTTACGCCGTGCCGTCATTAAAGCGGAATGTGATGTACTGGTGATCACTCGCTGTATAGTTTCAGTGTAGCCAAGGTCGACGTGGATCCGATGTTCGGGTCAAACAGACCTAGCCTACTTACCATCACTCGTCTTCCACTGGAGCCTAGTACGGGTTCCCCATACTCGATAGCTTTGTTGTTAAAATTGCCAGCCTCTACCAGCTCTCCATCTTCAAGGACTAAAGTTTTTTAAGATTATATATTGCAAAGGGGTATCTGTCGATGAGAATGTGTACAAATCTTGGGGGCCTCCTTCACGCAGTTTCTTTTTTTGTAACCTAGCACTTGCTTGTATGAATAAGTAAGGATGTGAAGAGAAGCCAGCTGCCAATATTTTTGTTTATTACACTGACGCTGTCCTTGTCAGTAATTGGTCACGAACAAGGCGTGAAGATTTATGAAGAAACAAGGTAGGTTGCTTATCGAAGTACCGTGAAGAAAACGTTAGCGTCACAAACTCTCTCGCTCTTTGGACTTCGTGGACGCCGGTTTTACACGAATAAATTCAAAGATAGTATTTTTTCCATAGTCTTCAGTGCTAGTTCATTTGCGGCCATCTTGCTCGATCAACATTTGTGAGTATAAAATATAGTAAAGTATAATCAAAATTAGTAGATGAGAGTTAGAGTGAGTGTGAGGGAATTGGATATGGAAATTAATTAAAGATTAGATAGAATGAGAGAGGAAGGTTGTACAACTACAGAGGTCGAGGAAAATTAAGAGTGATAGAGTTTGAATTGAACAGAGTGCCTGAACTAATAATTGAGGTGAATTGTTCGATTAGTTATAGTAAATTGTGCGTGACGATCTTTGTAATTGCTTTCATCCTTTTGTTTTATTTTCGTGTATGTGTAGTTGTATTAATATAATTTATATATATTGTTTGATATTTAATAATATTAAATCATCCTGTACCCAGATTTCTTGGGTCGTTCCTGCTACAGGATGTGAATTAAATAATAGCGAGACATGCGATCGGGCACGTCCAAAAGGTAGGTTCAAAGATTAACCCCCTCGTTACAATATACGTTACAAAGTTATTTAGTTTTAATAGTAGTTGTGTGTATTTCAGATTTTACAGTTCATATTAATTTTAAACCAAGAAATATTCTTAACGTCCCAGTCAGTATTTTTTCAGATTCCATTTTATTGCTGTGAACGAAAATATGATATATTTTCTTGTGTACCAAATAAAAATTTTTATGCTTCTCAAATTTAGCATTAAAATTAATAATATAAGCATAAGAATTGCTTTGTTTTTATTACAAATAATTCTAAAACGTTTAATTTAAAATCTGTTCATTAATATTTAATACTTATTAATGATGAATAATATTTCAGGTATCTCAGGGACGTATTATATCTATCTATATACTATTGAACTTACTGCTAGTTCATCATTGCATATGCATTAAAAAATGTTTAGTAACACAGTCAGTGGTTCATCTAAAGCTGCAAAAGTTTTATTTAATCCACATTCATCCACTGACATGCAGCAGTCTCAAATAAAAAACACTCTAGAGCAAAAAACAGATTCGGTTTCAATAGATATTTGCATTAAACAAGATTGTATCAATCAAAAAAAATTTGTTCCAAAAAATATCAATAAAAAATTTGAAAGCGACAATATTCAATCATCATCTTTATTACATCACGAAAATATACTCGTTAACAACGGAAAGGGAATATCGTCATTGAATTATACAAAAGAAGGTCACGTAACTGCAGATCGAGTGGCTTATTCAAATATTACATCAGCTATCTCTGATAAAAAGAAAGAACATATTAATCAAGAAAACCATGAACAGTACATAGAAGGTAGCACAAATTCTTTTTTTGCATTAGACTGCTCTACAAATGATGTTTTTACAAAAATCAGGTCCCCGAAACTGGATTCTACATTGTCCGGAATAAAAGATAGTACTCGCCAAACAACACATTGTTCAATTTCTAATTTTGACAGACATATAAAAGAGAATAGGTTTGATCGTTATAATGATGGCATAATATCTCAATGTGATTTGAATGTTAAAATATTAAAACCGTCGTTAAAAAAGAGTAAAAGGAGAGTGGATTCATTACTCGAAAAGCTAGAAAGTAATAATAAAAAATTATGCAATATTGATGGAATTAATTCAACACTAACACAAATAAATAATGATGAAAAGGACACGATCAGTATGCAAAGTGTCTCACCGGAATATTATAGAACAAGGTCGCCGAACAATAGGGAATATGATGTAGTTTCACCTACTTTTAGTAACGAAGATTCTAATGATAGAAAGCAAAGACGAAAACGAAAATTAGGAAAACCCGTAAGACTAGCTAAAGATATTAAAATTGATTCAGTGAATATAGAAATTGAGAATGTAGGGGCAGAATTTATAGAAACACCTAAGGCAGTAAATTATTGTTTGCAATCCAATGAAGAAATATTTAATCAAAGTTCGGTATTTTTAACACATAAACAGCAAAATTCCAATGAAAATATTCAAATAGATAATCTTCAAGAAGACAATTTAAAAGTTTATTTAACGACGAATTGCGATAACAAAAAAGATTTAAATATTGAGAATATTGAATTAACCGAAAACAATATACATAGTTGTAGAAAAACAACCTATGAAAAACCTTGGCATTTTAATAATTTAAATTTTAAACGAAATTATAATGAATATTCGAATCAGTATTTAAAAAATAGACATTATACAAAAGTTCGAAGAAGTAGTGAATGTTATAATGATTCGATAAATAGAATAAAAAGAACCAAAAAAAAGCGCAGAAAATCTTGTAATGATATTTTTGAAGGACTTGATCAATTAGATTCAAAAATCACGAGCTCTACAAATTTAATCACATTTAATGAAGTTGAATTACAACTAGAAAAAATGTTTGCTGGTATAATAGAAACTGATAAGAACCTATTAAAAAAGAATTTTTTAAATGAAGATAGATCCGCATTGTTAATAAACGATGAAGAACAAAAAGAAAATTTTAATACTAAAAAAAATTTTATTTCACCATCAAAAACTAAGTTAAGTTGCATAATGAAAAATGATAAAAAGCCAAATAAAAAGTGTAGTTCAAAAATTATCTCTGATAAGAAAAAGTCGAAAATAGCTTTTAGAAAAGTATCAGATATATCTGCTAATATTTTGAATACGGGTGGCAGATCTCCACTAGTTTATAAACCAGCATTTAAGAAGTCAAATATTTTGAATAGAAAGAAAAAGAAAACAAACATGCAGAAATTTCAAGAAATGATATATGAATCATCTGTTTCTTACAATTCTTATAAATATAAGGGTCCGATTATACAAATCAGTGAGTCCAAAAATTGTTCTCTGCGTGTGAAACTTGTAAACGTTCCTCGAGAAGATGATGAAGAGAGATTAAAGGACAAAAAAAAAGCTAATGTTAATACAATAACAAATCGAAGCTCAAAATTCAATTTCCCAAATAATGTTGATTATCGTGGTAAGTGTATTATGATAAAGTAATATTATTCGGAATTTATTTCTTAAATATAACGGAGAGATATCTTTTATGCATATAATGAAATAAATTTAATCAGTATAACACTGCTATTAAATATAGAATCATATTCAACTTAAATCCAAGATGGTTACAAACTACTATATAAGTATTGTTTCAATAGCCCCGGTTATGTTTCTCAGTACGAGTGTCCCGATACCCTTGGTCACTATACCGGTACTGTATATAATAGTTTGAGGTTAAGGATAAATTTTTGTATAGGCAGTATCGTATCTATTTTTAGTACCTTTGAATAATATATCTCATGTGACCTTATTATATTGTCGTTCCAGATGAAATCGAACGTGTCAGATAAGCTTACGCCAAAGAATCTATTCAAAATGCTGAATTTCTTACCCATAACAAACAATTTTCTAGGAGATTTGCATTTGCATATCTTTGTTCAAATAAACACTTCATCTTTTTCAGAAAGAGGTTCATTACACCAGCATTCATCACCTAAAAGCTGTATAGTACATCATCGATGGTCAGATACAATAAAAGAAAGAAAAGTTCTGTTGCGTGGGGATAAGCGCAACTGTTTCTTTAATTATTGTATCTACAATTATAAAAGTTCAATTCAAGGCAATAAATTAATAAACGCAATTGCTTTCCCGAGTGTCTGGAAAATCGGGCAACGAGACAGCAGATCGGTTCGAAGGATCTACATGCGAATTCAGTGTGTCGAGAGAACTCTAGCAAGCAACACGAGAAACGGCTGTAGTGCATGCACTAGCTGTTCCGTAATCGGGTCGATGTATGTTTGGAGTGTGTGCGCTAATACTCTGGATATTTGTAGTTCTTAATAAAGATGATGTGTAAAATATGACTATACGTATTAGGAACCCAATCACTTCCCAACGTAGAGACCTCGACGTGATCTTATTTCGGTTATTTCGGGAAGAGGTGATTGTGTGACAATTATTAGGAATATGTTACAGCGCAATCGTGACAATGTCGTTAGAACATGACACATTAGATTCCAGCAACGTCGAAGAAATTGAAGCGACAGTTTACGCGTGAGAGGCCTACATAGTACGCTTATCCCGGAATGTAGGCCACAGTAAATTCCAGTGTGGTTTCGTATGGTGGAAGCGTACTTCTCGACAGCCCGAGTGACTAAGGATGAATCGAAGTTCGGCATCGCTATTTCCCATATCGGGCAATAGTATGTCAAGCATATCGAGGATATCATTATGATTCCACCGAAGACAGCGCGAGTTTTTAGGAGTTTTTTAAGGACGAAGTCATAAAACGACTGGTAGATTCGTATATGAGTACTTCGAATACTTTTAATCCGGAAGACACTTTCTTCTTATTTAGGCTTTGTACATAATCCATTTTCTTCGTGTACCTATCTTTCTATATCTTACATTTCACTTTTTGATTTACCTTTTCTATGCGAAGAAATAAAAATCTAGCAGTTGGTGTGTAACAATATACGTCGAAATGATTGTTTGTTCCTTCATAAATCAACTTATCACTCTCGTCTTTGGATGTCCTAATAAGCTTTAATCCCCGCGCAGAAAGACATATTCGAGTTTAAAAAAATGTAGGCCCAGAAATTTCGAAAAAAAATTTTATGGAACAATTTTAGTTTTGTCTGGAGAGTGTGTGTCATAAGTATTATATAAATCTATAGAGGCTTTGTATATATTTCGAGAAATTCAGAGCCAATCTTATTGGCCATATCTAGGACGGTCATAAAGTTAAATTTTCAGGCTTTCCTAGGTCTATATTTTTCAAAAGCAACCTGTTTGTACTTTATTGAAGTAACGGGAATTGAGAAAAAGGGTAGGATCCGTTAATATGAATGTATAATAATAATGTTTGGATGCATACTTCAAAGTTCAAATTAATTATGTTTGGTCTCTCCTTGTACTCTTTTCAGAAATTGTAAGTTATATAAAAATCCCTTTCTTAGATATGTAGACCGCTTCTTTTTCTTTTCAGCCTCGCTCAACTTTTTTGGAATTCCCTAATAACTAGAGCAACATCTTGTAAAAAATTTCTCTGATCTATGGCTCTTAGATTTCAGACACATTGTTCTGGGCTTATTTTGCTAGGCTCAAATTTCAATCAAGATTGGTGTAATAGGGAACGTTCTTTCTGCATCCTCTATCTTTTGCTTTTGATGATAATATTGCTCGAGTAGATCATAGCATCAGTCGCTTTCATCCGGACAGAATTTTAGAAGTACCGTGTTCTTCCATAGCTCAAGATATCTACATCCTTAGGATCAGAAAAAGTTGTGTACAAAAAAGTCTTCATACCTACACTATTCACATTTTCTCTTCCTGATACCGTGAAGAAGAAGGTAGTTTTGCAAGCAACAACAAGAGGCCTGGATAATTCCTTTAAGGGCAGAGGTCAGCTTTAAGGTCATATTTCGTTTTATCTTCCACTGATGGCTCTTTAAAACTATTGTCGATATTGCTGTTTTGAGCCAATTATGGAGCTTTCGCTGGTCTTCACTGTACTCGGCACTAACAACAGGTATAAAATGCAGAGGCACATCAGTAGAGTAACATTGACGTGATGCAGGACTTGGCTTTGTTCGTTTTTGGATATCTAAATCAGAGAATATCATTTGAACCCTTGTGTCTCTGAATAGTATCTCGGACTTGTTAGTGTTCATTGATAAGATTTATACAGCTTATTAACAGTGACAGTCTGCATAATTGCAGTACTGCTTTTGTTCTGCTGCAAATTGCTGAGTATAAATTAGAAAGAGGAAGTAGATTTTTTTTCGACTCATCGATGGGGGGGGGGGGGTATAGAGGCGATGTCTGTAGGCATATTGATATATATATATATATATATATATATATATACGAGGTATGTTCAAAAAGTCATTAGATTTTTTAAATTTCGCGGGTTTGGAGAGTCCGCCTGTATAAAAAGAAATATATTATAATATAAAATAAAATTTTCAATACTATGCATTATTTACTTTTTAAGTGGCAGCCGCTAATATTAGACGTTTTTTTTTGAGCTCGGCGATTTTCGTTTGTGAAAAAAAATTGAGCAAACGATTTGTACTCAATTTTTCGTAAAAAATGAAGTATAGTGAAATTTGTAAAATATTAACAAATGTAAATGATAAGTCTGCTATGAGGAAAACAAGGATTTACGAGTGGTATACGCGTTTTCAAGATAGCCGCGAAGATGACGAACGACCAGACACCCAAGCACATCAACAACCGATGAAAACGTGAAAAAAGTGAAAGAAATGGTTATGAACGATCGCTGAATGAACAATCAGAAAGTCGCTTATGATGTTGGCATATAAATTTGCGTATGACATAGAATTTTTTCGGATGTTTTGGATATGAAACGTGTGGCAGCAAAATTTGTTCCAAAATTGTTGAATTTCGAACAAAAACAGCGGTGAATGAAAGTTGCTCAGGAGTCGCTAAATGAAGTTCATAACGATGCAGAACTACTAAAACGTATTATAACACGTGTCAAAAGATGAGTTTATGGATATGATGTCGAAACTAAAGCTCAATCCTCCCGTGGAGGCATTCTGGATCGCCAAGACCGAAAAAGGCTCGACAAACGAAAATCGCCGAGCTTAAAAAACACGTCTAACATTAGCGTCTGTCACTTAAAAAGTAAGCATTGAATATTGCTGAAAATGTTATCGTACTTCAAGGGCATGCGTACCAATATAATAAAAAAATCTTTTATACAGGCGGACTCTGCAAACCCGTGAAATTTAAAAATTCCCGTTACTTTTTCAACACAGTTAGTAAATTTATATCAGGAGCATTTTCGCAACCTCTGCCTACCAAGGATAATAAGTACGACCATATGGAGGAAAGTATTGTGTCCTACAGAGGTGTGTGACTGTCCTGATGTTTCTTAAAAGATCATTTGACCAAGTTCTTCTACTTACTTGTCTCTGCGGAACCTTTATCAAACGCATATCAGACTGAGATGCCTTCTGCAATATAATACAGTTCACGCTTTAACAGCCACTTTGAGGAAAACGTCCAAAGCTGCCATGTAAAAAAGAAGTTAGAAAGCTTCTCTGGTGAAGCCTAGAATTATAAATGTTAAAAAAGGCCACTATTCGGGCTGGATCAGCATTTCAGAGTGAGCATGATGCCGTTATACTCGAGTACCTTAAAAGGCTATATAAGAGAGATAGAAAAGAGTATGTCTAAAGAGTCAAGGATATATCAAAAGCGTAATGGAGATATTTTATCACAGTTTTTGCTAGTAAGAACCCTCCGGGCATAACTAATCGATTACAATCAGATAAGCTGTCCATTAAGGAATTTGCATGCAACGTTGGAAAAACCAGAGGACTCCACGTCCAACAGATACATCTGCATCCTTGCATTAGTAGGAAAAGATCTAATACTAAAAAAGGTGAATGAAATTATTGAACTGTAGCTTCTTGTAAACGATATTGCTTCAGAAATCAGAGATCCACAGATGACGTCATTTTTCAGTTGCATAGGTCCATTAAAAGTGGTAATGATGAACTGATCTGAAATTAACAATGATGTGAAACAATGAAGCGTCTATGGAATATAACTAGCTAATAAACGAAACTTTGGTATGGCTGGGTATTATATAAAATAGTCGATATAAGAATTTAAATTCCTAATTTTTGAAATAGAAAAATGAATTTACAAATACTCTTTAATTAACTTAAAAAACTATACATTGTTAAACAAAAAAATAGTTTCCTTAATGATTATTTATGATTTTGAAATTAATTTAATTAATGCAGGAAATTAATTAAACAAACAATTAAGTTTATTTGAATAGCAAAAAAATACTTCCCGGAGAAAATTCCGATTGTTTGCAATTGTCTGCAGGGATAAAAATTCTACATTTTTCTTCGAGAGGAAAACTGTTTATGACACTTGTTTCTACCTATCAGAAAACAAAATTGGACTTTTTCTCCCTATAGAGGAAAAGTGAATGAATAAAACCATGTAATCGGGTGGAATTCTCAATTTTCTGTAATTACGTAACATTTGACATTTACGATATTTGGACTTAAATGTGCTATTTTTTTGCACATCGAGGTAAGTATTCGAGATTTTTAAATAAAATAAAATTCATATGCATTTAATTTAATAGTAATTATTCAATTTAATTTTACGAAATTCAAAGGAATTACAAAAATAACTTTAAGAGAAAACCGATCATAATATACTTTTTCAATGCAACGGATTCAATTTTAGGGTATATTTTTTTGAGGCCTACGATGGCTCAATTGCTAGAGCGAAGGACTAGTAACTGGGCGATCCGAGTTCAAATTCCGGTCTCGGCGGGTTGATACAAGCACCGCTGTAATAATTTACATGTGCTTTGTTTACAAACACATCATAGACCTCCATTGCTGATTAGCACCGGTATTTGAAAGCATAAATAGAGCTACGTTAAATAACATAAAAAAATTTAGGGCAGCTTTAGATATTATATGGACCTTTGGATATTATACCTGCTCGCTTTGTACAAGTATAACTATAACCGGGAAAAAATTGACATTTTTTATTTTGTGAGTTTGTCATTCAGCTACTACGCACTTCTTTGATGATGAAAATTTCCCCATCGTACGGGGAAAATACTATGTGATATACGAGAACAAAGGCATTTTTGGACTCGGGTAATTTGACGCGCTTCGATCGAGTGGCAAACATACCATTGTTACAAAACGTTTATTCTGCTTCCTTATATCACAATATACTATTATTTAAAGTAAAGAAATGTTGTTTTGTTAAAATAATGTAAATAATCCTATTATTACAACTGTTATATCATGTGCCAACAAAATCTAACTATTTGCTTTTCGAAATTTTTCAAGCAATAAATTTTGCGACTTGTTCATTTACGTAGATTCTAATTTTATATCTTATTGGAAATGTGAGCTGCTTTATTTAGATATAAATATTGTCTTCAATATTTATAATTCGAGCGATTAGACGATATTTAACGAGGCATTTCTGAGACGAACGCAATTATTGGCCACATTAGTTGAACAAGTAAATAACATTTGTTTAAATGAATTCACTAAATGTAACAAGCAAAGGCAGATTCTTCAAACTTTAATTAAACAATTTTTTTTCAAATAACCCAGTAACGTGCAAAACAGAGAAATCGTAATTCTGTTTTCAACCATAAATGTATCACATATTCCACGGATATATTTAAAGCAAACATACTTTTTCTTAAGTATTTTGTTTCTCTACTTTCTATTTCTGGTATCAGAATTGTGAAGTTTGTACTCAAAAATCAAATATGGCGACGTTTACAAAAAATGCATAATATCGATACATTTTTTTTTAAATCCAATTTCTTGTTGTGTTAACGTTGAGGACGGAACTTTATTTTTCAACTATGAGTGCATAAATGAGTAGTACTTTAAATTCAATTTGATCCAGAAATTTAATATGGAGGCTAGAAAATAGAGCCTGAAGCGCAAAATTTTACCCAAACGTTCACGAATTTTTTTCTCGAATATAATGCATTCGACGAAAAAAGAATAAGATAAAAAGGGCTTAGATCAATCAAAGAATATGTTTAAATTTTTTCACTGAGTTTGGAGCAACTTTTTTTTGCAAATTCGCAATTTATGATAAATTGGAAAAATTCATCGAATCGTTTCAAAAAAATATCGTTTCAAATCGTTTCAAAATTATTCAGATATACTTGTTGGTCAATTCTAAGCACTCTTTATTCTCTAACTTTTTCTTATATAACGCTTTGTTTTTGTGTAAAAAACCAAAAACCTTAAAAATTTTGAGTTATGCAACTTAAGGTTTCATAAATAATATTAATATTTCCTAAATAATTCTATAATATCTAAGTAAAAAAGTAATCTATCTATAAAAATCTGTTTCTATAAATAAAATTTGATATTTTTCTGACCATTTTATACAATATATATATATATATATATATATATATATATATATATATCATATCATATCATATCATATCATATCATATCATATCATATCATATCATATCATACTAATTTATAAAGACAAAGCGTGCTTTTGTTTGTACGCGATAACCGAAAAAACTACTGAACCGATTGTTCTGAAATTTGACATATAGATTCTATATTGCCTTGGGAAGGGCATGGGCTATGTTTTTTATTGAAAATCATTTTACTTTCATCAATAAATTAAATTAATGGTTTTAACAATCAGTTTCACCAGCGGCCACTAGGTGGCGCCTTGAATCACGATCAACTCAATGCAGTCGGCTTAAAGTATTAATAACAGCTAGCTCAAACGAATGTTCATATCCAAATTTGGGATTCGTATCCTAAAAAAGAAGGTGTGACGTTAGTCGGCATTACCTTTTTTGTTCTTAGGTTACTTTGACACTACTCTCACACCTTATGCATATCTTTTTTGATTTTTGTAAATTTTATTTTCTCTTACGTGAGAAAATCTCTCTCTCTCTCTCTCTCGCTCTCTCTCTCTCTCTCTCTCTCTCTCTCTCTCTCTCTCTCTCTCTCTCTCTTGGTCTATGAAGGACTACGAGTCCTTAGGCTCTAATAAATACAATTCTAATTCTAATTCTCTCTCTCTGTCACTATCTCTTTGTATTTCTTTCTCCTTCTCTTATAAAATGGTTCTGTATGCCAAATCATACTGAATATAGTTTGTGACGACCAATTATATTTTTATTTTTATACATTCTATTAACTTCAGAATTGTGAGAAGAGACTATCTCTTTTTAGTTCGAAAAAAAGAAATGATGGCAAAATAGGATTCTTTACAAACAACCTCGAAACTATGTATATATAAATAAAATATATCGTCACTTCTGCATAAAAAGGCAATATCCATCGCCTATTTAAAAAATATGCTATGCGAATACCAACATTTTGCTTGAATTTCAGTTAACGCACTACGAAAATATTCATGGTATTTAATTAAAAAACGGAACTATAAAAAGTATATATATATATATATATATATATATATATATATATATATATATATTGTATGTATATCACATTGTACATGTTATATGTACATATTTTAAATACTACTTCTACTGAGTAATATTGTATTGGCGTGTACGGGTGGTGGATTACGATATTCCGTTGCCTCAAGATGATTTCTATACGCAGTTGTGAGTTCGGATGATAGAATGCGATGTGCAGGTGTTTCTGGACGATTTCTACGGGGAATATTGTACTTAGTTGATGGCAAACGAGATCTAGGTATGAGGAAATCAATTTCTATGGAAAGATTCGTGTAGGAGCAGTAAATTACGATATCTAGGTCTTTCCGAACGACTTCTACGGGGAGTATTGTGTTTAGTCATTAGGAGGCGATGTCTAGCTTTCTCGGGCCGACTTCTACTGGGACTATCGTGTTTAGTTGGTAGGAAACGATCTATAGGTATGTCGGGACAACTTCTAGGGGGAGTTTCATGTTCGAATCATAGAATGCGATTTCCAGGTGTTTTGGACCGGCTTCTACGGGGAATTTCGTGTGCGGGCGGTAGAACACGATGTCCAGCTATGATGGGACGATTTCTACGTTGAGTATCGTGCTTAGTTGATAGGAAACGATGTTCAGGTATGTCGGGAGAACTTCTACGGGGAGTTTCGGGTTTGGATGATAGAATGCGATTCTACGGGGATTTTCGTGTATATATAGACTTCTATGAAGAGATTCGTATTCTATCATTTGAATACGTACACTCCCAATAAGAGTCGTCCCGAGATACCTTGTTAACTACAGGGTAAATAATTGCAGATATATTAAGAAATTATAATTTCTTTACGGAATAATGGTCTACACTTCGAGCTCTCTGCAAGGTGATTCCAAAGGTACTGACTGACTATCGCTTGTACGCTCCCTTTATAGTCACGTAGGCTCCGCCTTTCCCCCACTTTAACAAGGTTAAACATCGAATAAAAGCCCGTCCCTATATCATAGGAGAAAAGCTAATAGAAGTCGGGATAAACAAAGACAACGATAAAACCAATGACATGAGTCTAATATTATCGCGCTAAAATTGCATATTTCTTAGTGGGTCTAAAATAATGCGCGCTCTTTTACGTTTTGCAGCGTAAAAGGACGCGCTTTTCCTCATTGGCGGTTCAATAACGCGCTTTTTCGTACTGGCTGCAACAACAAAGCGCGCTATTCTGCCTTTGCGGATTAAAATCTGGCGCGCGACTTTACTAAGCACCTTTCTTTGTTTTTCTGCTTCTTTCTTTTATGTTCGGTTGCTACGTACACGCCCGTTGCTTTTCAGGATTGGCATAAGTGCGGCCCCAGGTAACCATTTCGGTATTCCTGTGCACGCGGGACCCGTATATTCAGCGGAGATAGATTCTCCCAGGTAGAGTCTAAGTGCGACCTCAGGTCGACGGTAACGTAAACCCTAGACGCGGTGCCTAAGAGGACCTCAGGTTGATTCAACTCAACCCTAGCCCGGGGTAAAGCAACGTGCGGATCCACTAACGTTACCCCTTTTATCCCTTTAAATTCCCCTTTGAACGCTTACATCAAGCTCATACATTCTTTTTTTTATATATGAATATTTTTGTTTTACAAATAATTATAATTTGATTTAATACAAAAACCAAATACATTTTATTCTTTTAAACAAATAAATCGTTCTAAAACATATATTTTAGTTATTCCAAACTTATTTTTAACTTTTATTTATTCCATTTCTTCATAAACATATAACAAATTTCACATATGTATATATATATATATATATATATATATATATATATATATATATATATATATATACTGTAACAAATACCTACACATATAATACATATATAACTAAAACGAAATACATTTCACGTGTAATTAAATAATGAACTAAGAATAAATCATTTATAATTATTATACTTATAAATTACAACATAATGACAAATTCAAACTCTATTCTCAACATACCTGGACAATGTATTTTACCTCTCCAACATAAAACTCTATATAGCAGGCGACCCGAGAAATCTCCTATAGCCCGAACATGATACTTTCCGAAAACGTTGTCAAGAGAGACTTGGACATTTTGTTCTACCGCTTGAACTCGAAAGAACAATTTTCTTCATCCAAGCCATATATATATATATATATATATATATATATTATAAAATGGTCGGCAAAATATTAATTTTTTGAAGTAGAATTACTACATTAGAATAGAATTGCTACATTGAAGTAGCTTTTTATACAGAAGCGACGATAGGTAAATTACGGTCAATTATTTATAGAAATATAGATTTGTATATATGAGTACTTTTTACTTAGATATTATTGAATTATTTATGAAATCGGTTAAATTATTACCTCGGGCGAAGCCGAGACGGGGGCTGCTAGTATAGATATATGTTAATTTAAATAATTTTAATTATTTTTTAAAATTAATTTTTTTTAAATAAAAATCGATAAGACCACAACTCTACATATATACTGAAAACCCCTTATAAAATTAAAATAATTTGATTTATGTTTGACAGTTCAATAAGGAAGAGAAAAATCTGAAAATTGTAGACGGAAAAGGGTTTAATTAAAAAAATTATTTTGTTATTTTGATGCTTTTATTTGAACATTCTGTATAATTCATGTTTCAAAATAATTATACAATTTTCTTCTTACATAGAAAAAAATAGAATATTCAAAAAAATATCAAATTATTCTTATAATTTGTTTCCACAAATTATTTTTAGTATGATTTGGCATACAACCATCTTATAAAAGAAGACACAGACAGAGAGAAAGAGAGAGAGAGAGAGAGAGAGAGAGAGAGAGAGCATTTTTCAGGTGTGAGAGTAGTGTCAGATTAACCTGAAGAACAAAAAAGGTAATACCGACTAACGTTACACCTTCTTTAGGATACGAATCCCAAAGTTAGATATGAACATTCACTTGAGCTGGCCTGGTATTAATACTTTAAGCTGACTACATTGAGTTGACGTTCGTGATTCAAGACGCTACCTAGTGGCCGCTGGTGGAACTGATTGTTAAAACCATTAACTTTAGTAAAATGATTCTCAATGAAAAACATAGCCTATGTCTTTCCCAAGATAATATAAAATATATATGTCAAACTTCAGAACAATCGGTTCAGTAGTTTTTTCGGTTATCGTTTACAAACAAAAACACGCTTTGTCTTTATAAATTAGTATGAAGTATGATATGATATGATATTATATGATAGTATGATATGAGATGATATGATATGAGATGAGATGATATATTAGTTAAAATAATAAAAGTCAGACTGTCCTTGATTATATTCACCTCGTAGAATGTGAACTAAAACTTATTACTACAACAAATTATATTAGAAATTAAAATTAAAAATAAAGTAAAATCAATAATAAAATAGAAATAAAATTAAAATAAAAACCAATGGAAATATTTATTAATTTATCTAAATACAGTAGACATAAGCACAATTAAAATATGTTAACGTATGTACTACTGTGTACAAATATGAGTTAAGACCTTTCAATTCAAACTTCCCGGCTTTATAGATTCGGATAAATATTTTTATTTTTAAGTTGGTAGTACTGTAAGTTTTATTTGTGCCAAATTTCACGCAATTTTATTCATTTGTCATATAGTAACGGTTGTGTTTTGTCAACAAAAAAAAGTTGTCTCTTCGGATTTTATAATGTCTGAAATTATTCAACAAGCAAGTAGCATTAAATTTTGTACTCAAAATAAAAGATCGGCCGCTGAAACGTTCAGAATGTTGCAGAAGGCGTTTGGTGAGAAGTTAATGTCAAGAGCAAGTGTTTTTAATTGGCACTAATTGTTCAAAGAAGGTCGAGAATGCGTTGTAGACGAACCACATCAACAAGAACATCTACTGATGGACTACACGTCGATAAAATAAAAGAATTGGTTTTGCAAAATCGTCGACTGACTACTAGAGCGCTTGCTTATATTGTTGGAATTTCAAATGGGTTAATGAATACTATTTTAAAAGACATTTTGTGTCTGAAAAGAGTGAAATCTTGATTTGTGCCAAAAACACTCAATTTTTGTTAAAACGGGTACTTCCGGTCTATCAGGACAAGATAGAACGCATAATAACTGTGCACGAGACTTGGGTCAACGCTTACGATCCAGAAAGAACCGATCAATCGAGTAAAGGATAGTGGAGGCCGACAAAATCATGTCAAAGTCGCTCAAAAATCAAAGCTATGCTCACTGTTTTCTACGATTACGTGGTATGGTACATTATGAATTCCTTCCAACTGGCCAAACTGTTAACAAAGAATATTATTTGAGTGTTATACATCGTTTGTATGAAGCTGTTCGTCTCAAAAGGCCAGAGTTATGGAAAAACAACTCTTGGTCATTGCATCACGATAATGCACCAGCTCACACTGCATTGACTTCACGTGAACATTTCGCCAAAAATTCAACCAATATCGTTCAGCAACTACTCGTCTGATTTATTACCGAATGACTTCTGGCAATTCACTAAACTCAAAAGTCCATTTCGGGAATACAGTTTTGATTAGATTGAAGAAATAAAAGTCGAATCGAAGAAGGAACTGATGGCCATTCCGGAATACAAGTATAAAAAATATTTTGAAAATTCAAAAAAGCGTTGGCATAGCTACTTTGCATCCGGAGGGGGATGAATTAGATTTAGCAGAATAAATAAAGATTTCAAAAGTTGTAAATAAAGTCTTACTCATATTTGTACAGAGTAGTACATATGTTAAGCCGGATGCCAGATAAAATTGCGCGCGTTCTTTCATATAACAGACAGTGCATTTATTTATTTTGGATATGTCGAAAATATAAGTCAATTTTCCTTTTTATATTATTTTAGCAAAAAAAATAAAATTACACTAGTCTTTGTAAAGACAATATAAAACGTCCATTAAAACCGATAAACTACACCTTTTGCATTGTATAAAAAAGGCGGGAAATATAACGTAGGTTACTCAGTGAATATTGTCTGATAATGTATATATATTTATACTTTCATTGTGCTAATGTTAACTGTTTTTAGATAAAATTAATAAATATTTCTATTAGTCTTACAGTCCAATTAAATTGAAAATAATATATAATTATATTAGGTTGTCAAATATCTTCCTTTCGCCTTTTTGTTTTATGAATTTCGCGGATATGTACAAAGCACTACAGAGCTCGTATCTGGCAATACTATTATGGGGATTGCATCCTCCACATAACCACGCCACGAGCGCCCTCACCACCGAAAATGGGGGCAGCGAAGGCAGCGAAGCGCATCCGCGCTATAGTAGATTTAGTCTAGTCGTGTAGCTACTAGAGAACACAGTACGCTTTGTTTGTATTTGTAATAGAGTCTTATATATATCAAAACGTAGACTCGTTTCAGTTCGGCATCCAAGTATCCAAACAGATCCTAGTTATCCTTAATTTAGCTCTTTAACGCCCAACTTGACCATTTTTCGACAATAATTTCAGTGATGTGTAACACTAACTTAAAATGATTCAAGAAATTCTTTACATACCATTTTTAACGTAAAATTGTATGTACTTTCAGAATCCGGTATTAAAATTGTCGAATAATTTAACAATAAAAAGTTATAAACAATTTTTTGCAAAAAAACGTGAATTTTTGAAAAAAAAATTCATTTAACCCAAATTTTCGAATGGAAAGATGGTTCGCTCGCACGTCCAACACGTATATATTTGGTCAATGACATGTATACTTTATTGTAAAACAGTTGCAATACTACTATTAATGCTTTTTTTGAAGCATGGTTCACAGAAATATTCTTTATTGCATTTCTCACAACATTTAGAACTTCTTACTTTACATTCCCAGCAATACGAGCGTTTGGTTCCTTTTGCAAGCTCATGCTTCGTCAATAAAATTGTTTGTAAATAATGCTTGCTTATTTCTACTGCAAATTTTTTGATCCCACATTTTTCGTTTTGTCGAACAGTATTTCTCAGAATAAGTGCATTTGTAATAGATGCTTGAATTATTCGCAACAAAATATTCCACGTCCATTTTTTGTATCGGATACTTGGTAACACTTTATTACAGTACTGATCGTGGATGTCTACTCCGCCCATAAATTAGTTATAAATTTTAAAAGCATTCGAAAATGGTATTTCCACCTTCTGTTGATCAGTGCTACTATATCTTTTTGCAGCACCAAGGGGCTTGATACCTGCTGCAGTGGACAGAATTGAAACAGGCTTCGAATCTTGCACAGTAATAAAATTCGGTCCACTAGACTGGTCATGTTGTACAGCAAAAGTACCTTTAGGAGCTTTTTTATCCAAGATATTTTTTACCGTCACCCGATTTTCTCTATCTGTTCCTGTTGCTTGAAGACGAATTCTCTTTAGATGAACCAGTAAATGTGGACAAGTAAAAAGATTGTCGAAATAAATATGATTCAGTTGTAATCTACGCGGAGATAAAGATTTCAACATATTGTCCAGCATTCGAATAACTACTCTGCGACCTAGAGTACAATTTGCTAAACTATCATTTGTTTCGTTTTTACCACAGTAAATGTCAAAATGAAAAAGGTAACCAAAACTGCTACATAGAGCCCAAAGCTTGATACCAAATCGAGTTGGCTTTCCCCTTATAAATTATTTTAGAGTACATCTACCAAAATATTTAACCATCATTTCATCGATCGAAAATGCTGTGCAAAAATAGGCGAATGTCTTTATGTTCGTGTTGAATATATCTGTAATTGCTCGAACAGGGCAAACTTTGTCCAAATCATTTTTATCCTTCAACTGCGAACATTTCAAAAAACTTTTTATTTGTTCAAATTTATTTCTACTTATGGAGTTGCAAACTATTTCACTTTTTAAAAATGGGTTTGTCGACCAACAATCTCGTTGAGATGGTCTTTTGTTATAGGTTGAGAAGATTATAACACCTAGAAAAGTATTCAAATCCGTTAGAGATAAATCATATTCATTCTCTTTCGTAACGTCTATAATGTATTTTTTTAATTCTAGAGAGAAAAAGAACTCAAAAATCTCTGCTGGACAACAATTGAAAATTTTTTTTCTGTCTGGTTCCGATAAGAAAATCTCATTCTCAGGAGAATGATTGTACACCTTCTCTCCTTTTTTCCAAACATATTCATGAGCTTCTAATTTTTTTTGAGTATTATAATAATCATCAAATATTTTAGTGTAAGAAACAGAAGGAAATGGAACAGACGAGTTAGTGGTGACAGTTTCATGAAGTTCATCTTCATCATTTGATCCATCATTATAAGACTGTCTCGAATCCTCACCAGGAATAAATACATATTCATTGTGATTTTCTTTTTCAGAAATTTCATATCGACTTCCTCGATTACTCGACATTTTCAGGTCGTTAGCTGATATATGTATGAAAGAAACGTGAGTGTGTATAATATGAAATAGGTATAAGTAGTTTAGAAAGTAATTTATAAAATAGGTATAAGAAAAGATAGCTAATTTACGCGTTATATAGTATGTATTTTTAGTTTATACTTATGACCTATTACGAACGTAAAATTTCAAAAATTACCAAGTATTCAGAAATAGAGCATATATTTTTTTCTGAATTTCTTCATATAGTTGTTTCTCGAGGTAAAATAAAAAACGAAGAATAATGTTCTTTGATTAGAAAAGCAATAAATAAATGTTGATTTTGGTGAAACCAGGGCAACGTTACATTCAGTAGCGCCTAAGAACGTTCAACAACTTTTAATTTAATAAAGACCAACTCTACAAAAAAAGTAATAGGACAAAAAGTGCTTAAAATCGTCCTGATCGAGAAAAAAAATTACGAACCTTTCTTGATAAGTTTAGTGGAAAAAGGGTTGTTTGGATGGCCGCCAATTTTAATTTCGGTATTGCAACTATTTTACAATAAAGTATACATGTCATTGACCAAATATATACGTGTTGGACGTGCGAGCGAACCCTCTTTCCATTCGAAAATTTGGGTTAAATGAATTTTTTTTTTCAAAAATTCACGTTTTTTTGCAAAAAATTGTTTATAACTTTTTATTTTTAAATTATTCGACAATTTTAATACCGTATTCTGAAAGTACACACAATTTTACGTTAAAAATGGTATCTCAACAATTTCTTGAACCATTTTAAGTTAATGTTACACACCATTGAAAATATTGTCGAAAAATGGTCAAGTTGGGCGTTAAAGGGTTAATACTCGCGTGTGTTCGGGCGAGGATTAGCCGCTCAGCGGAGTCAAGCGGAGGTAGTGATATTTATTAAAATATATAAATATACGAAAACCCAACACTATATATCATTTGAAAGATCTTGACATAACGTACGAAACGACGCTATGCATGATTAGTTTAGATATTGCGTTTAAAAGTTCTAGACGTGTAAACATAGAGTAACGCCGAAATTCGTGTTATTTTAAAATTTTCCTTTGTGAAAGACAAAACCGCTAGAGAAACGTTCCGTGGGATTAATGGTGTTTTGAGCACGCTATCACTTCAAACCGCAGAGGAATGGTTTCGACGATTCAGAGCCGGTGAAAAGGACACCCTGTATACGCCTGCCGGCGGAAGACCTGCGATGACGAATATCGATCAAATCATGGAATTTATCGAGTTAGACCGGTATGTAGCATCTCCTAACATCGCCCAGGAGATGATTTAGTCACCAAACTATTTTAAACCATCTGCAGAAGGCTGGAACAAAGAAAAACTTGATGTTTGGGTGTCGCATGATTTGATGCAAAAAAACTTCTGGACCGAATCAACGCCTGCGATGTGCTGCTGAAACGAACGAACACGGCCCATTTTTGAACCGAATTGTGACTTGCGACGAAAAATGGATCACACAGAACAATATCAAGCGAAATCGGTTATGGTCCAAGGCCGGTGGATCGTCCCAAACAGTGGCCAAGCCGGGATTGACGGTCAGGAAGGTTTTGTTGTGTGTTTGGTAGGATTCGAAGGGAATCATCCACTATGAGCTGCTCCCATATGGCCAGACGCTTAATTATACCATCTACTATGAACAACTGGACCGTTTGAAGCAGGCTATCGACCAGAAGAATCTACAATTTGCCAACAGGAAGGGTGTAGTGTTTCACCAGGACAACGCGAGACCACACACTTCGTTGATGACTCACAAGAAGCTACGGGAGTTCGTATGAGAGGTTTTATCACATCCACCATATAATCCGGACTTAGCGCCAAGTGATTACCACCTGTTCCTGCCCATGTCGAACGCCCTTGGTGGTGTAAAGTTGGACTTAAAAAAGGTTCGTGAAAAGTGGCTGTCCGAGTTCTTCGCAAAAAGTAGAGGGGTTTATACGAGAGGGGTATTATGAAGTTGCCATCTAGATGGAAACAGATTATCGAACAAAGCGGCGCATATTTGAAGCAAATCCGACCACTGTAACACTTTTTATAAAGCATTGAATGATGAGCAAGAAACCGGAAGGGAGATATTTGACAACCTAATATTATACTTAATTTCTATACACTTACGGCAGTATTCTACTTTACAACTTTGAAAAAAATGTTTTTTTTTTTATACATTTTTCAAAGGTAAATATATTGAAGAACGTTAGCTCAAAATTTTAGAAAAATTCAGGTAGTCTAACCATACTTTTTCACCTTTCGAACGTACTTACCTGAGCACGCTATTCCGACCCGCTCAGCGGGCGCGTCGGATAAGCCATCTACCTGGCCTTATTCGCTGCAACATCTGTTCCCCTATTCTAAATCATTACACCTATATATATTCTCATCAAAATATATACCTTTGCTTCTCAATATTACCTTCCCTTTATAATTTTTCCTTTATGATTTCAGTTCTGTATTTCAGTAGTGGAGAATGAGTCGTGATTCGAAGTTCAAAAGTGGATCATCTATCTATTCGCAATTGGTACGAAAAAAGTGTATCGTGCACAGAAAACTTCTAGTCGTCCATCTAGAACTAGAAAACGTTCTTTTCACGGAAACAGATTCACTGACGAAGGAGGTACTAGTAACACGAGTACGTTAGCAGCAATTATTATTCATTTTTTACTGTGTTTTCAATGTTCTCACAGTGGACAGTGTGTTCTGTTTCTATCTACGAAAATCTAAGAAAAACGGAATAGCTGGAGAGATGTTTGGGCAGAAACACTCAAAATAACAGTGAGTGTTTCAATTCAACAGTTTGGGCTATGACACCGATGCATGTCTGTAATGGGAAAAAATCGTTAAAATTGCATGCCTCCCTGCTGGCTACATTGTTAATGAAGGATTATTCAGCCCACTTTTGAGAATAATGGAAATTAGTTTGTATCAACCGTCCTAACTACAATCAACTTAAAATTTTAATTCTAACTATATTTTTACTGCAAAAAAGACGGAAAAAAGCAATTTTTTTCTTTCGCATTTTAGCCGCCATTTTGTTGATTTTGCACTTACATAAAATATTCTAGTTAGAACGATTTCTAGAGTCATACTGAACATACAACTATTTGATTTTTTGTTTCAGACCATCCATCGGGAAGATTTTACGACCACGATAACGTTACCTACTTTTGAGGTGTTGGCTTTGACCATACTTTACATGTATAAAAATTGTATAAAATAAATAAAAAAAATTTTTTTATGTACTTCAAGAGTGTATTTATAAAGCATTTCAAATCCTACATCCATATCTTCAATAGCATTATCAGAAAAATTTCACAAAAATAGCGTTTTTTTCGAGGGTCGAAAGTAGAATACTGCCTTAAGCGGTCGGAGTTACCATTCCTTTTCTCTACCCTCAATAAGATTTACTTTCAGTCATATTTGAATAAGATTTTAAGCAGAAAATATGTGGAATATATTTTAAGAAATCTTTTTTATAATCTGGAATTAGAATTTAATAATTTTATTTTACAGGAAATATAAACAATACTCGACTTTTTCATTCGACACTCTCAACCCAATATAATTCACATATAGCTGATGTAACATGGATCTGTGTTTTTTGTAAAAAGGGGCCTCATTGTTTAATACTAGCAAATTCTAGCAAAGTTTATTCAAATTCCTCTAATCCTCAACGAGTTTCAACCACATTCACGGTTAGTACATTCTATAACAATATTGTTTTTGATATAGAAGCTGCAAGTATTATATGTAATATATGTAAATTTATTATTTTAATCGTAATCTTCATGACATTATATGTTTCAACCTTTCGCCTATTCAATATTAGTTCTTTATTATATATATCATAAAGTTGTGTAAGAAAATAGCTATATATTGCTCGCGTATATGCTACATAGGTAATATTGTTAGTTTAATTTTTTTTATTGTGTTTGCGTCCCATATCTAACAATGTTAATTGTTAATCTTATGTAAATATAATTATTACATTAACAGATTGTAATTATTTATAAGAAATATATATATATATATATATATATATATATATATATATTTACAACTTTGCTTCTGCCGTTTTGCAATAGATGGCTCTGGCGGTAAGCGGTAGTCGAAGTAAATAAATCATAGATGTCATACAATAAGCTTAGGTATTTGTTAACATAAAGCATCGAAATATTAGTTGAGTTGTATCTGCATCATAAAGTTATTCTCGATTAAACATGTCAGCTTATGAAACGAATTCTCCTCATTTGTGGGAGGTTTTAATTTTCTGCTTTAATATGAAGAAATCTGCGCCTAAAGCTCATCGAATGCTCTAAAATACCTATGACGAGACCACTGTTAATAAATGAACGTGCCCAGAGTGGTTTCAACGCTTTAAAAACGGCGATTTTCACGTCGAAGACCAGCATGGCGATGAAAGAGAGAAGGTTTTTGAAGATGCAGGATTGGAGGTATTACTTGATCAAGACTTGTGTCAAACGCAATAAAAATTGGCAGGATCATTACAAGTGACGCAACAAGCCATTTCAAAATGCCTGAAAATCGTAGGAAAGATTCAGAAACAAGGAAATTGGGTACTTTAATTGTACTTATGCCGACTATATTTAGATTACTATATTAGTATATATAATATATACTATATTATAAATTAATAAATATTTCTATTGGTCTTACAGTCCAATGAAATAAATTAAAATTAATACATAATAATATTACTATATATATTAATAGCAATAGTAATACATACAAATATATAATTAATTGAAAATAATAATGACAGTCAGACTGTCCTTGTTTAAAGTCGCCCCCGTAGACTAATCTGAACCAAAAATATATTAGCTGAAAAAAATCCTTTATTAGTAAATGAAATTTATTAAAAAATAATCACTGCACTTAAAATATATTGATTAAGATATATAACAAAGACAAATTCAACAAAATTTAGTTACAGTATATTTTTAGTTAAATAACATGATTTTTATTTTTAATTAGATAAGTGGTTTTTGTAAATATATTTTAGATTTATTAATTTTTTTTTTAAACAAAAATATATTTATGTTAATACTATACAAACATCTAAGGATAACGCATATGCAGATATTTTATAAATGTCAGCTTATCCAATGCAATAGAAAAATTTTATTTATCGTAACCAAATTTCACAAATATTATTGTGGTTTTCCTGAGAAACTTTATAAAATAAATATAAAAAACATATTAGAAGGTCGAAACGATGGTATTCTTAAAAATGCATTTCAAAAGCGATTCATGTAATATTAATCATTTGACAAAATCAAGAAATGGGTTTGTTTTCAATAATATTCTTAGAAAATCAAATTATAGAGATAAAATTCATTGGCTTTTTATGTATAAGTTGTTCTGCACACTCTAAATTTTTATCGATGCGATGACTATGACAGGTTGCATGAAAACAATTTTTCTAATTTTTTAGAAAATTTTTATACTTTTTTTTTACTTTTTCATCTAAACGATATGATGTATAGAAATTAAAACTGTCTGTACAAATTATGAAAGGATGCTTAAAAGTATCCCGAAAAAAATCAGTAGAACATGGTCGGATTTTGGAGTTTCAAACACAAGCGGGATAGAGATTTATTACTTAAAAATTTAAGATTTCATAAAAATATTTTGCAAGAACTTGTATCTGAAAATAAAGTGCGGCGACCGTATTAAATAATAGAGCTAGAAATATATTCATATGAAATCATTCTTTAATAAATCATAAACAAATTTGATCTTGACATTTTATAATAGTATGTAATTTTTTATACCTTCTATATCTAGAAATTATCAACACCTATTTCAGGATTTTGCTTGAAAATTTGTTTTCTCAAATATAACATGAATTTTTAATAATTTCGTAGATTTAGTGTAAAGTTTCAAACTTTAAGTTGATTTGCTTATAGGTATTATATTGATCGGATCTATTTCGAACTTATTTAGTTAGACGTTATACTTTACTTTGTAATCTAATTTGAAAATGATTTAAAAAAAAAATCTCCATTGCTAAAATTTTTAAACATTCATAATTTAATTGTCGAAACAATTGTAACATATCCGTCTCTCAACTGAAATCGATTTTGAAAAAGCTATTTTAACGTGATACTGTCATCTAAAAAATCTATTTCTAAAAATGATTTGACTATTAGATCAGAAGATATAAAATATTTTCAAAATATATAAGTTTTGCAGCGCGCGACCCACGCTGTTCTTCCGATTTCCACACCAGTAAAAAAATTAACTTTACAAGTGATTGATTTAGCCAATTAAAAAAAATTTATAGATATTTAATCTTTAGAGTATCGCTTGTGATCTTCATTCGATTGTTTCAAAAATTTATTTCATAAAAATGTTGTGTCTATGTTAGATCAACAGTTATTAAATATATAAAAATACACCACACTGAATGTGTGTAAATAAATCACACTGAATATGCTCGTATGGATTTTCCAATTTTAATATTTATTATATTATATGAAGGCTTGGATATGTTTATTGATTAGGTTTATGTATAGGATAATTAAAAGGCTTTTTAAATTCTCAAAATTGGTTTAGCCGATCACTTGAAATCGCAGCAAATTTGAGAACTATAACGTGGGTCCCGGATCGGCCAGCTACATAACTTGAACGCGGAAATATTTAATAATTTTTGATCGAATAGAGACACCATCTTTTTTAATAATGAATTTCATAGATGAAATAATATAGAACAGATTAATATTTATCACAATTAATGTCAGGTTTTTGCGGGCATGTTACATTTATTTAACAATTTCATTATTTATACTTCTAAGTTTTTAACTATAATCCTTTGTTTTAAATTTGCTTTCAAATATTACATAAAAAATTATATAAAGGAACAAAGGTCGGCATTAATGCGATCAATATAGTTTGAGATAATCCATTTCAAGTACGAGGTTTTAGAGTAAATTTACCAATATTTCCAAATTCGTGTGTGGGTATATTATCAAAATCTTAAAATAGGCCTTCCTTAATTTTATATCAGATGCTGTAAAAAATCAAACGATTTTAAAGTATCGAGTTATTTTCATGAAGTTTGTACAATTACTGTAAAAGCATGGTCCATATAAATTTTTTCAAGATGATATTTTAACCGCGCTATATTGTATAAGATTAACTTGAAATGACAAAATTTTCTGGTTTCAATATACATGTATTGGACAGTTAAAATATTAAAACCATATATAGAAAATGTACGTAAAATTTTTGCAAATTAAGGAAACCTATAGAAGAAAAAAACAGACAGCAGATAAATGAGTACAGACAAAAATGTACGTATCGCCAAAATGTGCAATAGAATTTCTCTTGACAGCGTTAAAGTGGAAAATTTTAAATTAAATGTCTCCTATTAAACATTTCTTCTCGATATCTGTCATTAATTATATTTTTATATGATTCATAGAAAGTATAGTGTCTTCATACTATAGAAAATTAAAAAATTATTTCGATTTTTTATTTTTAACTGCATTTACAAATATATTTCCACTATTTCAGTCAAATGTATATTAGTATAAATATAATATTATTGAAGATTTTTATAACACGTTATCAAATTCTCTTTTAAGTTCAATGCCTTTGATGTATTAACATATTATATATACAATCCATCGGATATAAAGGTAATTAAATGTCATAAATTAACTATTGGATTAAACAAAAAAATTTAAGTTCAGTGGAAATACGTCTTGCACAAATATGCACGACTTGCCAAACAAAGCGTTCGAAAGAAAAATTTGATCAGCGTTATAAATTATCTTCTGCATTACTTTAAAATTACTTTATACAAAAGTATAAAATAAGGCAAATCTTGTATGTATCACACTTCCTGATCATTTAAAAGCACTTCTCTATAATGTATTCTTTAAAAAACGATATAATCTAAGATGGTCATAAAATGACATTTCAGTATTATAATCCATTGTTTTTAATTTAAACAAAGGAAAGTGTTGAAATCAATTTTTACATAGTCAAATATATGTAAATATGTATGAGTACCAATTCGTGTAAGTTTCAAAATGATTACTTATTATGCAATAAAAAATGTCTTGCACTCACTTATTTGTAATGGGAATACAGTACTATTAAAATATCATTTAAAAATTATTTTCACAAGTACTTCGGTTCTATCTTTGAAAAGTTTATGGTAATTTAAATGGTTACAAAATATTGAGGAATAGTACGATTTGCAGAACAGCACGAAATATAAACTATAGTTCCCCGTCCATTGAATGAATTAAAATTAATTAATTATAGATTAAATATTTACGAATGCAGGTGAAAAGACAATAAATAATTTAATATATTTTTATAAATGTAAATGCTTATTTATTTTATCAAAGAAACTTAAATGTACCAGAACATAATATTATAATCAATTCATAATTACTTGAATATTTCAAACTTTTATCGGTAAGTACAGTTAAATACGTAACAAAGAAAATGACGTCAGTAATGCTTGTTGCCATCAATATTTTTTAATCTATATCAGTTTTTATCCGCTATATTGTTTTTTTATAAAAACATTTATTGTCAGCAGAGAAATTTACATTATTTTTCTGAAATTTTTGTATTTAACTATCTTCTGCTTGATGTAACCTATCACTATAATCTTTGCTTAAGAGCCAATAACATGAATATTTGATAAAATCATTATTACTCAGATCAGCAACTATATTTTTATAACAATACAATTACTTTGTCAGATAAATTTTTAGTATTTCCATAAGATTCTGGTATTAGTGATTTGATGGAAAGTATAATTTACTGAAAATGAATAGTTTTCTAGTGATTTCAATTATTTCAAGAACAAGTCCCCAGTGATCAAAGCACATGTAAATTATTACAGCGGTGCCTGTATCAATCAATTGTTTACAAACACATCGTAGACCTCCGTCGCTAATTAGTACCGATATTTGGAAGAATAAATAGAGCGACGTTAAATAACATAAAAAAAGTCCCCAGTGTAATTATATATGAATAAGTATTTTAGAAATAAAAAAATTAAATAATGAAGTATCTATAATTCCCTTGTTTACGAAAAAACTTTTCAAAGACGGGACCACAAGTACATGTCAAATAACTTATATTTTCATAATACTGTATTTCCACGTTATAAATAAGTGAGTGCATGATCATATTTTTAATAAGCAACTTTTTTATTGAATAATAATAAGTAATAATTTCGAACACGAATTGGTACTCATACATATTTACATATACTTGACTATGTAAAAATAGATTTCAATACTTGCTTTTGTATAAATTAAAAACAATTGATTATAATCCTGAAATGTCATTTTAGAATTGTATTTATTAGAACCTAAGAACTCGTGGTTACCTTTTTATTATCATCTTAGGCTTTAACTTTTTTTTAAGAATTAAGAATATTTACGTGAAGTCTAAATAAGAAAAAATATCATTTATATAAATACAATATATTGTAGAGAAGAGCTTTTAAATGATTCGAATATCTAATGCACCATACTTTATTTTATACTTTTGTATAAATTAAATTTAAAGAGATCTAATTTATTTGACTCTAATATTAAATACACATTATTTCGATTCTTGGAAATGTGAATACATTCACGACTCTCCCTTTTGTACTATTATACTGAATAATAATTCATACTAGGTTCCAAAATATCCACATTCACAAAATCAAAAGAATGTAAAAACTTCAAACAATGTTCATTTAAACTAGAAGTAATATGTGAACTACGTAAACTATATTTATGTTAAAAAATTCTCTTTTTTAAATATCTACTTATTTGTCGAATGTTGCATCCATCACAATCCATACTTGTAAATAATCACAATCCATAATCTTGTAAACAACTCCAGATTTCAAAGAGAAATCATCCTTACCCTTTTAAATATTAAGTAACTTACTTACATTATTACTATTTTTAAAGAAAATTTGATTGTTATATGTACGAAAATTACTTTTAATTCTTTCGGACAATCCTCTAACATATGGTAAAACAATATTTTGCCCCTATTAACATCAACTTATACATTACGTCTATTTTCGGTATTATAAATGTCAAACAATGTCTATGCAATGCATTTATTAATAAATTCAATTGGACATTCAATATTAATGAATATTTCAATAACACCTTTCAGTGTCGTTATATGTTATTAATAATAAATAGAAAAGGGAGAGTCTTCAATTCAAAGTATTTATATATCAAAGAATCGAAGCAATGTGAATTTAATATTAGAGTTAAGTAAATTAGATAACATTTATCATTCTTTATTAAATTGATTGGTTTTGAACATTTTGTGTAGGAGGATTATATATTCAAATTACTAAAAAATTTTTAGTTTAATGAGGATAGGGGTATATATAGGTTAGAATATTAGATTAGAATTCATATCCAGTTTGTTGTGTAAAAATAGCGAATTCTTACGTTGCATGTAACTTCCTTGATACACAAGTTACCTGCTTGAAATCGTTAAGCTATTTCTGATTAACTGAAACTACGATTAAATCAAAACTATGACAAAATGGGATCACGCTCTCCAGGGAACCTTCCTAGCTGTTTGTCGGCATGATTACCTCAGTGTGTCTGTTAGGGCTTCAATTATTTCCATTTTGGAGCTCGGCAATTCTCTTGGGACTTTTTCCCATGTTAAGCAGGATCAAAACTTACTATTGTTCAGGAGGGGTTTTTTATGAGGCTGCTGATCTTTAATGGAGCACCGTGCAACAAGGATCAAGTCTTACTTGGAATCGGGATAGTAGAGCCGCTGTTCTTTAACGGAGCTTTGTGCAACCAAGATCGCAACACTATTATTCAGCATTTTCACATGGAGAGAGAATTACTAGAACAACGAAATCAGGATAGACCTAGGGAGCTTTTTGCGGTTTTGTGGCGGAACAAATTTTTGTGGCCCTTTTATTCACGAAAAATTAGTCAATCGGGTGTTTCCAGCACCTTTCGACTAATTTCGCATTGGGCCTCTGAAAAATAATAATAATTAACAATAATAATAATCATCGTATTATATTGCTTGTTTGCGAGGTTGCTCTTGCGAACGCTCATATTCCTATAATATAATTACTATAATATAATAATTACGGCATCGTCTTATAATAATAATCATTAATTTAATTCAGATATATTTGCCTTAATTCTTCTTGGATTGTTTTGAGACGAACCAAAAAAATCTTGAGCACTAAATTATCATTTTTTATAATTTTCCATAAAAAGGAAGCTCTAATAGGAGACAGTATTGTCAGAATATGATGCGTAATGACAACATGGCAGGGCATTTTTATAGGGAAAAAATAACAGATCCAATATGCTCCTTGAAGAAATACCAACTCACTGTGTACGGGACTGCAATAGTGATCTGCTAGTAGAGATAACACTTGTTAAAAAGTTATTAATCTAGAGACCACTTGCATAATGGAAAAGAAAAATGAATTCCATATAATTTTCCGATCAAAATGATGTTCATAGAATCAATTAATTGAAAAACCAATCCCAAGAAGGAGTGGTTGAATACGGGAACAGGTTCGATAGTGAATATTGTGAATTAATTTTAAAAACATGGAGTACATACTGTACGAAAGCTATATTGACATCAACTGAGAGATTTAAAAATCTATGTTAAAGAATTAAAAGAAGATACGAAGTATCTCTTTCTCTTTCTATTAAATGATGATGGATTAGAAGTGGAAATAATGAACAAGCTATATGAAATCTGATCCCTGATGGTATTTTAAGTTGAGGCTGTTCGTTTTCGTATATTTAATTTTATATTCTCTAATTTATAAAGAATATTTATTATTTAATTTTATTCTCATAGAAATTATGGTCAACATACCAATTGCTCACAATTGTGTATGTAACAACACACCCTGCTCTCTTTCTGGAAAAGAATTCAATGCATTATTTAGTCGGATGTTTTATAAGTAAGTTCATTATATTTATGATTGCTGTATAAATATAATGTGTACTCCATATCTTATATAAATTTAAAGTTTTATTTAATTTTTTCATTTTCAGAGTGCGAATTTGTACTTATCTGAGTCGCTAATATATTTTTACAGTAAATCTTTTAAATTACATATATTTAATGTTATTATTATTCTCATTAACTTTTTATAATTCATAAAAAGGAAAATTTAAAAGTTTATTGGTTTTCTGTATTAAGTGAGGAAGTGAATGATAATAACCCAATAGTTTGCAGTGATCTGATCAAATTTTTAATCCGAGAAATCATTCACTTTCATGTTCTGTTCAAATATACAACAAAAATAGGTACCAAAATATTATAGAAATAGATAGTTATACATTATTACAGTTTAAAATAATTTATTAATTTTTAGATTTATTACATTAAGGCATTGTTCTACTTTAGACCCTCGAAGAAAACGCTATATTTGTGAAATTTTTCTGAGAATGTTATTGAAGATATGGACGTAGGATTTGAAATGCTTAATAAATACACCCTTAAAGTACATAAAAAATTTTTTTTATTTATTTTATACATTTTTTATACATGTAATGTATGTTCAAAGCCAACACCTTAAAAAGTAGGTAACGTTGTCGTGGTCGTAAAATCTTGCCGACGGATGGTCTGAAACAAAAAATCAAATAGTTGTATGTTCAGGATGACTCTAGAAACCGATCTAACTAGAGTATTTTATGTACGTGCAAAATCAACAAAATGGCGGCTAAAGTATGAAAGAAAAAAAATTCCGTTCTTGTTAGATCTTCATAGATAGAAACAGAACACACTGCCCACTGTGAGAACATTGAAAACACAGTAAAAAAATTAATAAAAGAATAACCACCAGTATTATCAACTTTCACATCAAAACTCGGATCGTTAGACTTTTTCAGTTTTGCTGCTGACGTACTCGTGTTACTAGTACCTCCTTCGTCAGTGAATCTGTTTCCGTGAAAAGAACGTTTTCTAGTTCTAGATGGACGACTAGAAGTTTTCTGTGCACGATACACTTTTTTCGTACCAATTGCGAATAGATAGATGATCCACTTTTGAACTTCGAATCATGACTGATTCTCCACTACTGAAATACAGAACTGAAATACAGAAGCAAAATTGTAAAGGGGAGGTAATATTGAGAAGCAAAGGTATATATTTTGATGAGAATATATATAGGTGTAATGATTTAGAATAGGGGAACAGATGTTGCAGCGAATAAGGCCAGGTAGATGACTTATCCGGCGCGCGCGCTGGGCGGGTCGGAATATCGCGCTCAGGTAAGTGGGTTCGAAAGGTGAAAAAATATAGTTAGACTACCTGAATCTTTCTAAAATTTTGAGCTAACATTCTTGAATATATTTACTTTCGAAAAATGTATAAAAAAAAAACTTTTTTTCAAAGTTGTAAAGTAGAATACTGCCTTAATTAACTACGATATCGATTATTAATTTAACATAAATACATAAGCTAATATCGAAGAGTATTTTGACTGTAGTTTTGATAAAACAATACTAATTGTACGCGAAATTATCCATATACATATATTATTTCTACCGTCGGTGGGTTTTGTTCTAATTTTATCAATCAAAAACGTACTATCATAATTTTTCGCACAGAGTACGAAAAAATTAGTAATTATATGAAAAACACTATGAAACATAGAAAATATCTTGCGTAAAACAGAGAACCGCCTTCCCATACACCCCCTTTTGTTCGCCTGATAAAGAGTCGTAAAATCCGTCCAAGCTAGGCTCTCTGCATTCAAAAGATTGTGGATCGATATTTTTCCAGAGAGGGAATCTAACGAAAGGAGGCTCTATGATTCATTAGTCGAGTTTCCTTCTGCAGCTAAATTGTTTTCCAATAAGCACAACGCTCCTAGTTTTGTATAAAAGAGGCTGAAAAAGGGCACGAACCACCCATTCCTCTAACCCTGCAGGAAGGTGTAACGCATGGTTAGACCGTTCTAAGGACCCATTAGATCAAGGGTATAAGGCTGTTATCCGAATGGGACCTGTTACGGGACAATGCATCAGCATGCACGTTTGTCTTTCCTGGATTATAAACGACTTTATAGTCAGATTCCGAGAGCTTACACCTCCACATTCTCACTCGAGTATTGAGATCAGCTGTCTTGAACCACACAAGCGATTGATGATCGGTCACCAGGGTGAATGCACAGCCAAATACGTACGGTCTCAAGGTTTGTACTGAGTTAAGAATTGCTAGTGCTTCTTTCTCGTACACTGCGTATCGCAGATCGGACCCGCGTAACACGCGTGACGTATAATATAACATTTTTTTTCAAAGTTGTAAAGTAGAATATTATTAGGAGTGTGAATAAGTCTTTCCCGTTTTTTGTAAGAGATGGCGCCACCAATACTGTGCGAGTATTCAATGGTTACATATGTCATAATCAAAGCTTATTCATATGTCAACAATTCCATACTAACACATTAGTTAAAATTTTTTCGCATCATAAATTTTTGATATCGTGAAAATGTCGAAATTTGAGCCGAGTCGACGTCATTTGCGGGAAGTTTCACTTTATTGGTTCAATTTGAAGAAATCTGCTGCCGAGACGCATCGATTGCTTCAGGAGGCTTATGGAAAAGGTTGTGTCGATAATTCAAGTGTTCGCGGATGGTTTCGACGCTTCAAAAGCGGTGATTTCGACGTGGAAGACAAGGAGCGTTCCGGGCGGCCGCAAATCTTTGAAGATCGAGAATTGGCGACTTTGCTTGATGAAGATTCTTGTCAAACGCAAGAAGAACTTGCTGAAGCATTGGAAGTTGACCGAACAACCATTTCCAAGCGTTTGAAAGCCATGGGAATGATCCAAAAGCAAGGAAATTGGGTGCCGTACGAACTGAAGCTGAGAGACGTCGAACGGCGTTTTTTCACTTGCGAACAGCTGCTTCAGCGACATAAAAGAAAGGGTTTGCTGCATCGTATCGTGACTGGCGATGAAAAGTGGATACGTTACGATAATCCAAAGCGAAGAAAATCATGGCCATGCATCATCATCGACGGCCAAGCCAAATATTCATGGCGCCAAGCTCATGCTCTGTATATGGTGGGACCAGCTAGGTGTGGTTTACTATGAGCTTCTGAAACCGAATGAAAGGATCACAGGCGAGGTCTATCGACGACAATTGATGCGTTTGAGCCGCGCACTGCGAGAAAAACGGCCACAATACTCCGACAGGCACAACAAAGTTATTTTGCAACATGACAATGCTCGCCCACATGTTGCACCGCCGGTGAAAACATACTTAGAAACGCTCAAATGGGAAGTCCTACCCCACCCGCCGTATAGTCCAGACGTTGCTCCGTCTGATTACCATCTCTTCAGATCGATGACGCATGGCCTGGCTGACCAGCACTTCCATTCCTACGAGGAAGCCAAAAAATGAGTGGATGACTGGATAGAAGCCAAACCGGTCGAATTTTTTCGCAACGGGATTCGTAGGTTGCCAGAAAGATGGGAAAAAGTTGTAGCTAGCGATGGCCAATACTTTCAATAATTCATTTGTAACCATTTTTTCACAATAAAGGCTCAAAATTTGAAAAAAAAAAAAAAAAAAAAAAAAAAACGGGAAAGACTTATTCACATACCTGATACCTTAAGTTTATTTATAAGATTTTATATACTTTTATGTCGCTTATAATGTTTTAAATAACTTAATATAACTTTCGCACCTAATTGTTATTTATGTATTGACTATTATTGACCTAGAGTCCTTAGTTTATTAATAAATTTCTCAGAAGATACAACTATTACGGTCTGTCATGTAAGAGTGTGGTCTTCTTAATTTATTTCATGAAACATTCATATTTATATATTAAATTATAATATTCGTTCGACTAGAAATAATACATTGATCCAATTTAATACTGGCACCACAATTTCAAGTTGTAATCTAATACTATGTAGCTGCGAAAACGGCGCGCGCGAAGCGCCGCGCAACGCGACGCTCGAACGAGAGAGAAGCGAAGGCGCTGTTCTCTGCCGAGCCACGCTACGAGACTGACGCGCTTGTCATTATGGCCGTACTGTTTTTCCCCGTCGTCCTAACGTACGAGGACTTCCAGCCCCGCATCGTGAGTGGCTTGTGAATAATAATAATATATATACCTGGAAACGGTCCTGAAGGCAGAGAGGACCTGGCAAACACTCAGGTCTACGCCACGATGGTTTGCGTCGTAGCCAACGTTCACCTCGGGAGAGCGATCACCTCCCCGGCAGCCATTACGCTAACAACACCGCCACAGCCGCGGCCGCCTGCACGAACGGAGTCGCGCATAGCCGTGCGCCATTGAGCAATCCGCTCACCCCTTTCACCACTAACCCGCGGACGGCCCCAGCAGCAGGAGCATCGCCGACGGCCCGCCCGACAGGAGTCGAGCCGAGCGAGAGGAAACGATAGAGAGAGCGAGTTCAACCCCGCCGCCACCGCCGCCGCTGTCTTCTTGACGAGTGTCGAGCAAGAGAGGGCGGGAGCGATCACCACCGCATCCTGCAGCTGTTACCGACAAAGGCAGAGGACGCGCCGCTGTGTAGTACGCAGGCAAGTACTCGACCGCTCTGTGTGCTAGTTCATAAGTTAGTCGCGTCCGCCGCTGCCGCGCCCGCGCCGCAATTATCTCCCCAAGTGTTCGTTTGCCCATATATGTCCCTACCGCGTGTGCCCGTCGTCTGTATAGTAGGTAATCGCGTGTAGTTTTCTCGTGCTAGCTTGTTATTATAACCGATAGAAGTGTCGCGGAATCTGCGTAGTTAAATACGTGTGAGAGTGTGTGTTCGAGACAATTGCGTGTGTGTGAAGTATCAGTGTAACGTGTATGTGAGAGTGCGTGTGTAAATAAATAATAGCGCGAAGCCTATGTTGAAACTAAACTCCGCGTGGATTAATTTCTTGCTCACCCCTCCCGATTCTAGTTAGCACGTCTAGGTAGCAGCGGAGTATCCACGGCTACGTGCAGCGTCGAAAGTAAGGTAAGGTGAACGGCAAAAACGTTACAAATGGCGCCCATAACATGGGGCCCGCGACATACACATACACGTGCGAAAAGTGTATGCGAGTAAATTCGTTGGAAAGAAGACGCCGCGCGGACCATTTTAACCGGTTTAACCGGACGGCTATTTTAACCGCGCGCGCAGATATGCACCGTAGCAACGAGCGGCTGCTATAGCACCATCAAGCCGCAATGTATGCTTTATACAATCTTGACACTTTCTGATACCTTTTTTTTTCTTTTCTTTTTCTCCTTTTTTTTCGTCCCTCCCCATTAATACTAACCCCTTTCGAAAATGCGGCAGCAGGAGCTACAGCGTTGATAACATGCATGTAATAATATTGTATAATACTGTACGCTTTAGCATATAATAAGGTAGTAAGAAAAGACATGGAATGTAAACATGTGTACTTTCCAAGGATTGTAAACACTAAGCAGAACAAGTAATTAATAGTTCTGGGAGTAATTAACATTAAATATTGTTATCATGAGAATTAACCTTTAATATAAGCAATGAGTAATTATTTACAAGGTGCTTGCTCGCTTTAGTAATAGCAACAAGTATCTTAAATGATACTTATCTGCAGTGTTTATCATCCTGAACTTAGACAGAATAATACTGATATTGTTTACATGCTGTTAATGCTATATATATATATATATATATTCAGTATACTTGTGTGTGTGTGTGTGTGCGTGTGTGTGTGTGTGTGTGTGTGTGTGTGTGTGTGTGTGTGTGTGTGTGTGTGTGTGTGTGTGTGTGTATTCACTTTTAGCTATTATAGGATTATATTAATTTTATTATATCTTACTGATTCACACATATGTAATATATATCCAGCATACAGCTGGAATATATACATATATATTTTCTTCTTTTCTTTTTTCTCATCTTGACCTTTTATATATATCTTATATTTATTTTGTATTCTTTAAATTATATATAACATACATCCATATCTGACATATAACAATTCTACATGCATATATATATATATATATATATATATATATATATATATATTCTTTCTTTTTCTCTATATTAGACGTTTGATTATGTCATATACTTATTTATATATATTGCTAATATATATTTATATAACCATATCTATTAATATATATGTGTGTGTGTAACGTTGTCCCTTTCGATGTTCATGTCCCCTATATTAAAATCATCCTGGCCCCTTACACTACTACTCATATACATTTTCATAGTGGTATTGTTCGTTACTGTATCCCCCCATTTTGTAGCACAATAGAATCTTCCTTTTTTTTAAAAAAAGAAAAAAAAATGGTGTGCATCATTAAACAAGATCCAGTATCAGCATGAAACAGATGCTGATGACGCATAATAATAATAATAATAACAACGCATGATGAGTAGAAAGGACTAATACTGAAGACCTGTATAGAATAATGTTGTATTAGAATAAATACGACTCCATCATATCAGTCATCGACATTTATACTATATTTCCCCAGTATTAGAAGAAGACAGATGATCATAGCTCAATATTATATAACTCCAACACAAGTAACATATAGCTCATAAATATAAAATATAGACATAACAAAAATAAATATAAATATTAGAATAATATTATAACAGAATAAATATACATATATAAATAACGTATACAGTAACAATACATCTATAAAGATAAGAACGAAATAAATATAAATATATCAATAAACTTAAATATTACATAAATATAAGTAAAATAGATACAAGTATAAAACATAAATATAACGACAACAGATATAAATATAAGATAGGAATTTAATAAAACCAATGTAAATACAAAAAAATAAATGTAACTGAAATAGATATAATATAGATGACCGGACAGACGGCAATTATGTTGTTACAATTGCGGAGAAAGGGACGTCACCACGCTCAATTGTACTCGATGTGGCTCGAACGATAGGTCGAGAAACGCATAGGGGAGCAAGCATACGGAGCCAGCCTTGACACCCTCCGTAACACGGCTCCACGCACAAGAAATTAAGACATGCGGAGAGGAATTCAGTTTAGCGGTATCGGAAATTATAAATATTGAAATTATGAACAATAATGTAAAAGATAGCCTTTTACACATAAATCCGAATTTAAATACAGACATTCAAAATGAGTTTTTATACGGAAATGTTTATACAAAAAAGAAGGAATTTAGTAAAAATGACATACCTTTCGAGATGAAAATAAATTAAAAAAATGAACAGCCAATAACTTGCAAACCACGTAGGTTTGCATTTGCTGATAAAAATAAATTATACATAATATTGGATGATCTTACGAATATAAAAATGATTCGTCCGAGCGAATCCCCGTACGCAAGCCGATCGTACTTGCAAAGAAAGAAGTGGGGAGATGAGTGTATAGATTATCACGAATTAAATAAAGTGACGGTGAAAGATAATTTTCCAGCTCAATTAATAGACGACAATATTGATCAGTTAAAAGATTAAAAATATTTTACTTCGTTAGATCTTAAAGATGAATATTACAACATAAAAATGGTAACAGAGTCAATTAAATACACGTCTTTTGTTATGCCTCTCGGTCAATTTGAATTTCTGGTATATCCCTTCGGATTAACTAATGCGCCGAAAGTATTTGCGAGATTTATACGGAAAATCTTTGACAGTTTTATAAAAGAAAGAAAATTTTTGACATTTTTCGATGAATTTCTGATAGCGACCGAAACAATTGACGAACATTTACAAATTTTACGCGATGTTTTTAAAGCAGCAGGTGAATACCGGTTAACATTTAAGTTAAACAAATGTTTTTTTATGCAAACAGAGATTGATTATTTGGGGTATCATTTTAGCGTTTATGGTATTCGACCCACTGATGATATATATATATATATACTTTATTGGATATTAATGCTTAAACTTTAGTATTAAACTAATATTAATCTATGGCATTAATAAATTATTAATAATACATATATGATAAATAACATAAATAATAAAAATTAATAAACATAGAAACGAGTAATCATATATAAGTGAATTACTGATATTAGTGATATTGGTAATAATGGTAAAACATTTCATATACAGTCTGCTAATTATGAGCGTGATCGTGTTAGTTTATAAAAAAATTTATTTGATGAAACTTTCATATTTACATATACATTGTACACACTACAAACGATGATACAATTCGGTCTATAATGGTCCAGTCGCCACCGGTGTCGATAATTGCCTCGTATCTCCGAGGCATGCTTTCTACTAATTTGACGGCATATTCTAGTGGCCACGATCTCCAGATTCGACGAATTTGGTAAGACAACTGCTTCAATGCGTGTGTGCGTTGTCCACGAAGTTTCTGTTTAATATATTCCCACACATTTTCAATAGGGTTTGCATCGGACGACTGCAATGGCCAATCCAATGTAACGACTGCTGCGGTGTTTAAGATTGTTGTTGTCCTGCAGAATCTAATCTTTATTTTTTTCAAAAACATTTTGGAACTGATGTGGTTAAAAGAGACTGACGATGGATTGAACAGTCAGGTGTCGAAGTTGGTTTAACCGGAGCACGAAGTAGCTCGCACCGGGGGCGAAATGTTACAAATGAACAAAGCCACGTAGCGCGATGCATGTTTAGCACTAATGGTATTGAACGTGATGCTATTTCAAAAGATCAAAGACAACTTAAACTTTGTTAACAGTGCATAGACGACAAAACTTCCCTCTATCGGCTCGCGAAGGAATTAGAGAGAAATCTTTTATTACCTGTCAGTAAAGTCGACCACGCTCTTACTTGCCCGACTGTATATATTTATATGCGAATTATAGATATGCTTGAGCTCGCTCTCAGAGACCAGACTGGCGTGTGGAACGCATTGACGAATATTGGAAATCAGAGGTAATAATGGATGATCTTCAATGCTCTTAAGAAATTGTTCTCGCCTGTATACTTTCGAGCAAGGTTTAAGCGATCAATTAATTAATAATACAGCCTGAGTGCTTATGGAATACAAGATATCTGATGCAGCAAAGATCCACATGTGTACTGAATCGCATATCTGTACATTCGAAATGATCCAGCATATGCTACTTTGATCAAATGGAAAGCTGCATTTCCAGTTAAATTTTCACTAACTTTGCTATTTGGTAACATTTTCTCCTGGAAGTTGGTAGTACTATGCGACGATACACTAGCAAGTCTTTAATTTTAAATAATAGCCGAAATTAAAATAATCGATAAGCGACTGACATTTTAGATCTCAGACAAGTCCAGTCCCGACTCAGATTAAAAACGTCACTCGTGTTAACATTCGTGAAAAGATGATTTCGAATTATCAACCGGTCACGAAACGCATCATTAGGGGAGATGAGACTTGGATCTACATTTGCGACCACGAAACAACCAAACAATTGAGCAAAATCTGACATAGAGGAGATAAAACCGGACAAAACACTTTCTAGATTCTTTCCGATGAGTTAAACTGTTAACAAGGAATAGTATCTTAGTGTTATGCCTCGTTGGCCATGCCGGAGCTATGGCAAAACTACTTTTGGTTATGTATCACCATAATGCGTCATCTCACACGGCATTGCCCATTCGGAAACATATCGTCAGAAATTCAATGTATATCGATTTGTAACCTATTCATTTGTCTGATGTGCATCGGTGTGTCTTCTAATCATTCAAACTCAAAAAAGCACTCCAGGAAAACCATTTCTCATATTTTGGTTTCGAATCTATTGTGGAACATGACTTACTGTCATGACCTTTTCAGCTGTTATCACATTTATCTATTTATTAATTATATTTATTTTAATAAAAGTTATTGTTTTACGCAAAAATACGTTACCTTGTCCATGGTTTGTTTAATTATTATAATACTTTGTAAGTTTTGCAATTTGTTTGTATCTTATAGATTAAATAAGAATTAGTATTTACTTAAATAATACAATTGGATACTCTATGTAATATCCTTTATTATATTAAATAGTAATTATTTTACAGATTCCATCAAGTGTTTTGAGTGATCTTTTCGGGCCATATTTCATTGAAAATAAATATATAGAGGATCATATTTTACCTACAGATGAATTAGAAATTACAAATAAAACAAAAGAACGGAATAAGAATAATCGAGTCTTCAGGTATACTGGAATTACTGATCAATTTGCGTTCCAAGGTAGAATAAAAAAAAAGGGTTCAAAAAGTATGAGTACTATTCCATTGAGCACGTCAGTTTTATCTAGTGAGTACAACCGTTCGGAAGTTTGGGTGCATGAACAATGTATTATATGGACTGCTGGAGTATATATAAATGGTAATTTTAGAGATTATTATTTATAATAATTTATCATAACAAACAGATTTGATAAATTAAGTTGAAATATAAGTTTACGTTAGATTATTCTAACAGGGTTCTGTGAATATTATGGAATTGTAATGATTTTTAAAAATATAAAGTTGCAGTTTCTATCGGAATAGATCATGCAGTATTTTTCATGATTATTTGAGACTGATACGAATACGTTTCTGAAAATCATCGGCATTTTCTTAAGTATGAATTATTACAATCTTGAATAACCTCCTGCTATTTATTCAAAGCTGGCAGTACGAATACCCCTAAAATAAAGTAATTATTTGATTATTTGTGAAAATGCCCAAGTGTGGTTGCGGGAAATTTTTTTTACTTTATTAAAAAAAAAATTACAACTAAAGTACATAGGATTTTTGTTGAAACATATGGCGAAAATGCTTATCGGATATAATATGCAGACGATCGTTTCGACGATTCAGAACTCATCATTTGAAATTTAGAAACACAGAACAGTCTGGCGTAGTAAAAAAATTTGAAGGCAAAGAATTTAACGAATTACTTGATCGGACCGATGTCAGACGCTGTAAACGCTTGAAAATGAGTCAACTGTTTCAAAACATTTAAAAGTGTTAGGAATATACGTAAAACAGGGATGTTAAATGCCGTATGAATTAAATCCGATAGACGTCACGCAGCATTTTGTCATAAATGAATTACTGTTACATCAATGGCAGAAAAGAAAAGGTTGGTTTTGTAACATATTATGACTGGTAACATATTTATACGTTTTTAATACGATAATTAAAAACGTACAAAATAATCCTCGGCAATTCATATACATAACGCATAAAAGCAAATCTCGATAGTTCGAAATAATTTATTATAAGTTATAAGACCGAATAAGACTATCACTAACTGCAGCGTTTTAGTCAGCACTAAACTAAAAAATGTGCTTTATATCAACAGACACACTGCAAAATTATTGTATTACACAACAATGATCCGCCTCGTGTTGCAAAACTAGTGAAAACTTTCGTGAAAACGTGTCAGTCGGAAGTTCCACCCTTTAAATACACCCCTTCTGATTGTCACTATGGCGGAATAATATTCCGACATTGACTAGAAATTATATCGCCCTCTTTTAGCCAACGCTTTCACGTAATAGCAGGGATAGGGCTTAAAAGTTAAATCGCGTTCACGGTAAAATGACAAGTGGTCGAAGCATTACTGATAGACTTTGTTTTATCTCCACCGGACCCTTGGATTTCTTCACGCTACATCGATTATATGGGTTTTTAGAAGACCAAAAAATAGAAACTTACGTGTTTAAATAATCTCCTTGTTATCAAATAAAAAAAGGAAAACAATGTTTAAGACGCAATGAAATTTACATGGTCCAACTAAATTTCATATTGCGATCAAAAATAAGTAAGAGAATCTTTATGGGCCAATGATTTCCTATCTTATACCTTGTGTTCGAGTAAGGATATTGCAACTCACTTTTTAATAAACTGCTTGTATTTTGCTTCAATGGTGAATACATGTGACTTGGAACGTAACAGGTGTGCGCTAAGGTTGGCAGTAAAGGGTCAACTGACTCGGAAAAAAGATCGGTCCTAAAGGCGTAGGTTTTTTTTAGCATGAACCATAGGTGGTAGCGGGATGAATGATCGGTACAAAATTTTAGCGTGAACTTCTAAAGCGTGATTTGTCAATGCACTAAAAGGTTAAGAAAGTGCTTCGCACTAAACGTGCCACATCTTTCATGTTGTGCAGAGGAAAAGCGTCAGAAAAATGCTTCGCACTAAGCGTGCAACACCTTTCGTCAGGGGTAGAGGAATGGACCGAGACGATGCTTCTCACTATACGTGCTACACCTTCCATCCAAGCCAGATAAATGGGTGTTTTTCAGCTCCTTTTATACAAAAATCGGAGCGTTGTGTTTATGGAAAAATAATCAAGCTACAGAGGAAAACTCGGCTGAAGTATCACAGAGCTTTCATTCTTTAGATTTCCCTCTCCCAAAAAATATCGGTCCATAAGCTCTGTATATTATGGACGCACAGGGTCTAGCTCGGACCGATTTTCCGACTCTTTTTGAGGAGTTTTACACCAGGGATTGATGAGGAGCCGTAACGAGCTCGAAACGTTGGACTGGATCTTTAATTAGCTAAGGGTGTTTGGAACAATCAGATTGCATTTTACTATCAAAAAAATTTTTTCAGCTAATATTTTATTTTCAGATTAGTCTATGGGGTGACTGTATACAAGGACAGTCTGATTGTCATTATTATTTTATAGTTTTTATTTTTATTTTTTTATTTTTGTGCATTGACGTATTGATGTTAATGTAGATATGTATTGATATTGTTACGTAATGTTTTCGATTGATTTGATTGGACTGAAAAATAATGAAAAAATATTTATTAATTTGTATATAATCAGTCGACAAAAGTACAATTAAAGTATCCTGATCTATAGTGCTTTATATTTCGCAACGTTGCGCGTGGTTTTTATATAATTACTGATTTTGATCGTAGTCTGTGCGAAAATTTATGATAGTACATTTTTGATTGATAAAAATAGCACGAAAATCACCGAGGTTAGAAAGAATATATGTATAGGATAATTTGGTTTACAATTAGTATGCTTTTATCAAAACTGCAATCAAAATACCCTTAGATATTAGCGTAAATATTTATGTTAAATTGCTAAGCGGTATCGTAATTAATATAATAATATTAATGTATATTAACATATAAGATGGTAGGTGATTCGCAACAAATAACTATAAAAGGATTTATAGATGATTAAATATTATTATTATAACTTTAAATGATTAAAAAAACGCTTTTATATTATAAATATCTGGATTAATAAATATTTTCTTGGTTTTACAGTCTTTATATTAGGAGTGTGAATAAGTCTTTCCCGTTTTTTGTAAGAGATGGCGCCACCAATACTGTGCGAGTATTCAATGGTTACATATGTCATAATCAAAGCTTATTCATATGTCAACAATTCCATACTAACACATTAGTTAAAATTTTTTCGCATCATAAATTTTTGATGTCGTGAAAATGTCGAAATTTGAGCAGAGTCGACGTCATTTGCGGGAAGTTTCACTTTATTGGTTCAATTTGAAGAAATCTGCTGCTGAGACGCATCGATTGCTTCAGGAGGCTTATGGAGAAGATTGTGTCGATGATTCAAGTGTTCGCGGATGGTTTCGACGCTTCAAAAGCGGTGATTTCGACGTGGAAGACAAGGAGCGTTCCGGGCGGCCGCAAATCTTTGAAGATCGAGAATTGGTGACTTTGCTTGATGAAGATTCTTGTCAAACGCAAGAAGAACTTGCTGAAGCATTGGGAGTTGACCGAACAACCATTTCCAAGCGTTTGAAAGCCATGGGAATGATCCAAAAGCAAGGAAATTGGGTGCCGTACGAACTGAAGCTGAGAGACGTCGAACGGCGTTTTTTCACTTGCGAACAGCTGCTTCAGCGACATAAAAGAAAGGGTTTGCTGCATCGTATCGTGACTGGCGATGAAAAGTGGATACGTTACGATAATCCAAAGCGAAGAAAATCATGGCCATGCATCATCATCGACGGCCAAGCCAAATATTCATGGCGCCAAGCTCATGCTCTGTATATGGTGGGACCAGCTAGGTGTGGTTTACTATGAGCTTCTGAAACCGAATGAAAGGATCACAGGCGAGGTCTATCGACGACAATTGATGCGTTTGAGCCGCGCACTGCGAGAAAAACGGCCACAATACTCCGACAGGCACAACAAAGTTATTTTGCAACATGACAATGCTCGCCCACATGTTGCACCGCCGGTGAAAACATACTTAGAAACGCTCAAATGGGAAGTCCTACCCCACCCGCCGTATAGTCCAGACGTTGCTCCGTCTGATTACCATCTCTTCAGATCGATGACGCATGGCCTGGCTGACCAGCACTTCCATTCCTACGAGGAAGCCAAAAAATGGATGGATGACTGGATAGAGGCCAAACCGGTCGAATTTTTTCGCAACGGGATTCGTATGTTGCCAGAAAGATGGGAAAAAGTTGTAGCTAGCGATGGCCAATACTTTCAATAATTCATTTGTAACCATTTTTTCACAATAAAGGCTCAAAATTTGAAAAAAAACGGGAAAGACTTATTCACATACCTGATAATATAATATATTAGCTAAAATAATGATAGTCAGACTGCCCTTGTATATTTTCACCCGCTTAGTATCTGAAATACAATTTATTACTATAATAAATTATATTAAAAATTAAATAAAATAAAATAATAAATAACATAAAATAATAAATAAAATAAAATAAAAATAATATAAAAAATATTCTGTTAGTAAAGGACACGTGACTGCCCGCAACACCTTGAGAATCACCTTTGGTGTCCGACGTTTCTAACCGCTACGGTTCATCCTCAGGAACTAAACTGAACTATAAATATCTAGATCTATATGTCGACTTATGTGTCTATATATATATATATATATATATATATATATATATATATATATATTTCTTATCATTAGTAAAATGATAATTATAAAGTAACTGATTATGTAACTACATAATCTTATAATATACCAAAATATATTTAATATATTTAATATATAATTAAATATAATCAATATAAGATATTATTATAGGGCATTATTTCTGTGCGTGCGTGCGTGCGTGCGTGTATATCTCTGTTGGGCAGTCCGTTTCATCATCTTTTTCACTCGATCACTGATGACTCAGCTGATCACGACTGTGATTTTTACAAAGTGCAAATTTTTTGTAATCTTTATGTCTTCAAAGTATCTTCAAAGTCCTGATATTTATTAACTACTTATTTATAATGGCACAAATATAAAAACTAAAGTGAACTTAACTGAATTTAATCCCTAGTTTTCTTTTTCAAGGAATCTCCCTTGTCTTCTTTTTCAAGAAATAGAGAAAGAGAGAGGGGGGAGAGGGAGAGTGAGGGAATGAGCGTTTCCTTCAAAAAATGTGCAAACATCGAAAAATATGCACAAGGTTTGGGTATTTTCAAATTAACCTGAAGAACGAAAAGAATAATACCAACTAACATCACGCCTTCTTTAGGATACTAATCCCAATGTTGGAAAAGTTGGATATGACCATTCAAACGAGTTGGCCCGGTATGAATATTTTAACCCGACTACTTTGAATTGATATTGTGCATAGTTCAAGATGCCATCTACTGACCGCTAGTAAAACTAATAGAAACCGTTCATTACAATCTTCAGAATCTAAGTAACACAAATTATATGTATATTTATATTAGAACAAAGATTTTTATTATTTCACAATTATTTAGTTCGTTCAATCCCCGCACTTATTTAATATTCTTGTCCAAAATCTATCTATTTATTGGAGGTGGATGGAATTGGAATAAAACGAAGCCTGTTAATCTATAATGAGATATCTGACCTTTGCTCGGTGCTTGTTACTTCGTGGTTACGTCTCATCACGCTTCGGCCTCTGGTCGCTCCACTAGCCAACAGGTTCTGACCAACAGGTTTTGACAAGCACCAAAACACGTAAGAATCGCTGCACCCAGGATCACTCCTTTCAGGACTAGGAGTGAGACCGCCGAGAGTTACAGCTTGCGTTGAGCACCCGGAATCTAGTTTCACTCGTAGTCGGTCGGGATTGTAGAGCCTGCTGGTCTTTAATGGAGCGCCGCGCGGCCAAGATCGCGACTCTACTCTTTGGAATTTTCAGACGCAAGTAGGATTACTAGAGCTCTGGAATCAAAATAACTCTACGGAGCTTCTTTCAGCCATGAGGCCGAGAGAACACTACTTTTGTGATGAAAAATTAGCCCTTTTTAACATGAAAAATTAGTCAATGGTGTGTTTATGCCACCTTTCGAATAATTTCGCATTGGGGCGCAAAAAATACTAAGTTCGCGAGGCAGGTATATTAGGTATTCTCGCTCGTATTGTTTTGATTTTGCGTATTGATGACGCGCTAATCGGCATCGGCATTACAGCATACATTAAAATAATAAATTATAAATGAGAAATGTGTTTCTTCTTTATATACAAAGTATTGATTTTTCAAAACAATCTTATGTTGTAACGTTCTTTATTCAGGGTCATTTGAGAAGGGAGTATGGATTTTCAGTAGCGGATGGCGGATCGGGAAAAATAATTATAAATTAACCCAGTATATTTTGATCAAAATGAAAATAATAATTTATTTGTAAAAACTTCTTTACACAGGTGACTCTGTGTTTCTGTAACAGAGTAAATGACGAAAAAATAATTACTAAATCAATAAATAAAATAAATGTATTATTAAATTTATAATAAATTGGATACTATTTACTGTTACACGCGCTGATTACCACTATGATAATTATTCGGCCTATGTACCGCACGAATTCGCGGTGCTAGTTTCCGCGCTGGGAATTTACATAAATCAAAATGGTGTTAAGCAGGATTTAAAAAAAAGGTAGAACGGATTTCTGAGAAAAGAGAACTACTGATCATTTGAGGAGCGCCTTGCAACCAGGATAAAGATGTCTTTCAACGCAGGAAAATTATTAGCAGTCTATCTTTTAATGAGCGCCTCGCAACAACGATCAAACTAATAATTTTTATTTCGGAAACGTATTTTTGTCAGAATTTTATTAAGTTCTCGATAGGTTGCTCCGGAACGGTTTCGTGTGAATGAACTTTATCGGAGTCGCTTCACCGGATGAACTGCTAATTTTGCCTTTGCAGGCCAATTTCAATTATTTTATTCGGCTTATTTTGTCGCCATTCATATAATGTTGGGCGACCCGCCAATTTTACAATGATCATAATAAATTATAATAATCATAAAAATTATAATAATTATAAAATTTATAATAATTGTTAGATTGTTTTAGCCTTCTATAAATAATAAAGCAAAAAATACATGAACTAAATATTGGAGAGTATCGTAAAAGGATGTAAACATGTAAACATGTGTCCACTGGGTCTTATTACGATCTGCGTCTTTGCTGCCCTGCGCGGCAAATAATTTATGAGTTTATTTCCTAGATGCCTGATGTGTTTTTATAGGTTTTAAGTTTCTCACAAAGGCTTGCAGAGTTTTCAATTTCGAGTAATGCAGTTTTAGTTTTGCGTTGTCCTTTCGTTTGAACAGACGTCTTTTCCTTCCTCATTTAAAATAAAGTTCATGTTAAAAGATTATTTCGTGTATCTTTATTTTAACATTCCACCTACTATCAGGTATGTGAATAAGTCTTACCCGTTTTTTTTCAAATTTTGAGCCTTTATTGTGAAAAAATGGTTACAAATGAATTATTGAAAGTATTGGCCATCGATAGCTACAACTTTTTCCCATCTTTCTGGCAACATACGAATCCCGTTGCGAAAAAATTCGACCGGTTTGGCCTCTATCCAGTCATCCATCCATTTTTTGGCTTCCTCGTAGGAATGGAAGTGCTGGTCAGCCAGGCCATGCGTCATCGATCTCAAGAGATGGTAATCAGACAGAGCAACGTCTGGACTATACGGCGGGTGGGGTAGGACTTCCCATTTGAGCGTTTCAAGTATGTTTTCACCGGCGGTGCAACATGTGGGCGAGCATTGTCATGTTGCAAAATAACTTTGTCGTGCCTGTCGGAGTATTGTGGCCGTTTTTCTCGCAGTGCGCGGCTCAAACGCATCAATTGTCGTCGATAGACCTCGCCTGTGATCCTTTCATTCGGTTTCAGAAGCTCATAGTAAACCACACCTAGCTGGTCCCACCATATACAGAGCATGAGCTTGGCGCCATGAATATTTGGCTTGGCCGTCGATGATGATGCATGGCCGGGTAGTCCCCATGATTTTCTTCGCTTCGGATTATCGTAACGTATCCACTTTTCATCGCCAGTCACGATACGATGCAGAAAACCCTTTCTTTTATGTCGCTGAAGCAGCTGTTCGCAAGTGAAAAAACGCCGTTCGACGTCTCTCAGCTTCAGTTCGTACGGCACCCAATTTCCTTGCTTTTGGATCATTCCCATGGCTTTCAAACGCTTGGAAATGGTTGTTCGGTCAACTCCCAATGCTTCAGCAAGTTCATCTTGCGTTTGACAAGAATCTTCATCAAGCAAAGTCGCCAATTCTCGATCTTCAAAGATTTGCGGCCGCCCGGAACGCTCTTTGTCTTCCACGTCGAAATCACCGCTTTTGAAGCGTCGAAACCATCCGCGAACACTTGAATCATCGACACAACCTTCTCCATATGCCTCCTGAAGCAATCGATGCGTCTCGGCAGCAGATTTCTTCAAATTGAACCAATAAAGTGAAACTTCCTGCAAATGACGTCGACTCGGCTCAAATTTCGACATTTTCACGATATCAAAAATTTATGATGCGAAAAAATTTTAACTAATGTGTTAGTATGGAATTGTTGACATATGAATAAGCTTTGATTATGACATATGTAACCATTGAATACTCGCACAGTATTGGTGGCGCCATCTCTTACAAAAAACGGGAAAGACTTATTCACACTCCTAACATATTTAATAAAAATTCAATAATAATTATAAAAATTATAATAATTATCAAAATTTTATTTCATTGTGGTATTGTGTTTAAATTTCAGGATAAATATACATGTATACGTATGTATGCATGTCATAAGCCATGTATACACGTACGTACATGTTCATATACATTACACCGAAAATATTATAAAATTTATATACTAGGAACGCTTCCGCAGTTGCGGTCTTAGAAATAATTGTTGTATGTACGGCGGTAGAGAAACTGTGGGGTCCCTACTATCGAGGTACATAGTTCAATATTCGTGCAAGCCGAGTGAAAAAGAACGACCGCGTGCGGACAACTATTAGACGGGGATAGCAGGCGCCGGTCTATGCACTTAGCGCGGCTCTCTTTTGCTGTGCGAGGTCTATTCCTTCCCGTCAACTTCACACCTTTTATTCAGCGGCAGAGAGAGAGTTTTCGGTTTTCGGTTTCGCGCTATTATTTTCTCTTTTCGGTCGTTATGTTTCCTTCTATAGTTCTTCCGCATCGTCTATTGTCTATCATTTGTTAGCATATATTTTAGTGTGTAGATTCTTTGATTTACACGGCTGAATTATCAGCTCGTCGTTATATTTTTAATATATTAGGTTGTCAAATATCTCTCTTTCGCATTTTTGTCTTATGAATTTCGCGGCTATGTACAAAGCGCTACAGAGCTCGTATCTGGCAATAATCTACACCATTTGAAAGATCTTGACATAACGTACAAAATGACGCTGATTAGTTTGGATATTGCCTTCATAAGTTATAGACGTGTAAACATGGAGTTCACGAACGCCGAAAGTCGCGCTATTTGAAAGTTTTCTTCGTCAAAGGCAAATGCGCTAGAGAAACGTCACTTGAGATTAATGGTATTGTGGGGGATGACACGCTATCACTTCGAACCGCAGAGGAATGATTTCGACGATTCAGAGCCGGTGAAAACGTCACCATGGTTAAGCCAATCGGCGGAAAACCTGTGATGATGAATACCGATCAAATCATGGAATTTATCCAGTTAGACCGGCATGTGGCATCTCGTAATATCGCCCAGGAGATGAGAGTTAGTCACCAAACCATTTTAAACCATCTGTAGAAGGCTAGATACGAAAAAGCTTGATTGTTTGGGTGCCGCATGATTTGACGCAAAAAAACCTTCTGGACCGAATCAACGCCTGCGATGTACTGCTGAAACGAACGAACACGGCCCATTTTTGAAGCGGATGGTGACTGGCGACTAAAAATGGATCACATGCGACAATATCAAGCGAAATCGGTCATGGTTCAAGGCCGGTGGACCGTCCCAAACAGAGGCCAAGCCAGGATTAACGGTCAGGAAGGTTTTGCTGTGTGTTTGGTGAGATTCGAAGGGAATCGTCCACTATGAGCTGGTCCTATATGGCCAGACGCTGAATTCTACCATCTACTGTGGACAATTGGACCGCTTGAAGCTGGCTATCGGCCAGAAGCGTCCACAATTGGCCAACAGGAAGGGTGTAGTGTTCCAACAGGTCAATGCCAGACCACACATTTCGTTGATGACTCGTTAGAAGCTACGGGAGTTCGGATGGGAGGTTTTATCGCATCCACCATATAGCCCGGACATAGCGCCAAGTGATTACCATCTGTTTCTGTCCATGCCGAACGCCCTTGGTGATGTAAAATTGGACTCAAAAGAGGCTTGTGAAAAGTGGCTCCCTCTTTTTGCAACGCTCATCGCTCAATAGATTTTCAGATTATGATTTCGAGCAATTATGAATTCGAAAAAATAAATAATAGAATCGAAATAGAAAAAATATAAAATACCATATGATCAAATTTGACCCGAACTAGTACATTTGAACTGCGCGTATAAAGTGAATCGGTAAAATTTTTTTCCCTATATAGGTATAACCTTTCTTGATGTCCGTATGACATTTGAGCGCCATAGCTCGATTAATGTGTGTTTGCGACCTGTTTGCTTAAGACGCATTAGGTTTGTTTGGCGATATTGACTATGGAAAAAAGTTGATCAACGAGTTTGCTTGAAATTTTGTGTTTTCAATGGAATTATGGCTACGGAATCGTTGAAAATGTTGCAGAAGTGTTTTAGGGTGTCCACTTTATCGCAAATGCAAGTATTTGAGTGACACAAAGCATTCATTGGAGGTCGTGAAGTCGTCGAAAACTTACCTCATGCAAGTCGTCCATCCACCGAAAATCAAGGTGATACTCATCGTTTTTTTCGATTACCATGAGGTGATCCATCATGAATTCGTTCCAGGAGGTCAAATGGTCAATCAGGAGTACTAGTTGACCGTTTGAGGCGTCTACGTGACGCAATTCGTCGTGAACGACCGGATTTGTGCGCAGACAATTCATGGTCTTTTGATCAGGATAATGCGCCGGCACATTCCAGCATGATTATATATGATTTTTTGGCCAAACATGAAATGAAAGTTATCAGCCACCGTATTCGCCATATTTGATTCCTTGTGACTTTTTCCTCTTTCGAAACTCAAAAATCCGCTTCGAGGAACGCACCATGAGTCCATAGTCACCATGTCTAGATAAACTTTTTGCGTCGTAAACAAACAGCTGACAAACAGGCACTAATAATTTCAAAAAATTTCACATGGAGATCAAGAAAGGTTGAACCAATATAGGGAAAAAAATTTTACCGATTCAGGTTATGCTCGAAGTTTATATGGACCAGTCCGTGTCAAATCATATGGTATGCTACACAATCGTAAAAATCTTTTAATGATTTAAAAATGATATATATTTAAAATTTTATTTATCTAGAAACTCGGTAATAATTATTATTCATATTAATATAATAATGACCAGTTTTCTAATTGCCACTTACAAATTATAGCATACATTTGATTATTAGAATTCATATTGAAGTAGTTAAATCACTTTATTATTCTTATAAACATAATTTTTACAGTGTAGGTAATGTATACTAATGTATGCTGTCGATTAAGCTTGCATGTCAAGTAACTGATAACGATTGAAGAGATTTAGTCCTTTTGAAAATGTTGTTGTTTAACTTAATTTGAGCAATGAGACAGATTTCAAAATTTTTTTTTTTAATAAATTGTTTTAATATATTTATATTGCGCTCGTTAATAGCCACCATTTTTCTTTTGCTTCAATTTCACTTGGCAACAGTAACTGCACATTCGCGGTATTTAAAATACCAAAATATACGCTATATATATATTAGAAGGCAAACTTAGTTTCCGACCTTCACGTTTAGATGGCGAGATAAGTAGTACGAACAATTAGATGTGTGGGATTTAGTAATTGATTTTTATGTTTCGAATTAACCAATAAAATTCAGTTAACAGGCGCCATAATTTGTGTAATAATTATAATTTTTTGCTCAATGAAAAATGAATCATGATAAATCGTTTTTTTTACATGTTTTTTGCACTATTTTGATTTGAAAAAAAGAGCAGCAGAAACTTATCGATTACTTTAAGAATGTTATGGAGAACAAGCTCTACAATACATAATGAGTGGTTTCAGCGGTTTAGAAGTGAAGATACTGATGCTAATGATAAAGAAGTTTCTGGACATCCGAAATGTTTGAAGATAGTGAATCGCAAGCATTATTAGACGAAAACTCAGAGCAAATGCAGGAAGAACTCGCTAATAAGGTAGGAGTCAGTGAAAGAGCAGTTTGTGAACATTTATATGCGATGGAAAAGATTCATAAAGAAGGAAAATGGATAACACGATTTGACCGAAAGTACCATTATGAATCGATACATCATCGCACTATCTTTGCTTGCCGGGCAAAAAAAGAATGGCTCTGGAAACGTTAGTGGTACCGATCCGATCAGGAAGTGTCCTAGAATAAGTGCCACTGTATCATTTACTTCGCAACTAAGTGGACAATGTTGCTTTGATTGATCTGCCAGCGTAGAAAGCTTCTCAAATGTGAAAATTTTATAATCGATGATATGTCGCAGGTGGTATTTAAAGATGCGTACAGCAGTCTTCTAAAGAACACGAAAATGTGGTATTCAAGGTGGAATTCAGTTCCATTCAATTCCTTGATTTTTGAGATGAGCGAAGACCTCATGGGAGAAACAGGATTTTTCAAACAGATGGCGTAACGTTGCGTCTACGCCTTTAAAAGTTATTCCACTGTTTGATAAAATGGTGTTAGATAATCCACTACGAGCTGTAAATGTTGAGAAAGCGGCAATAAATGCTTCAAAAGTTTGGTCAAAAACAATTTCAATATCAATTATCTTAAATGAGACGAATAAATAATACTAGATAGCCTTTTGTCGTTTTTTAGATAAACGAATGGGAAAGTCCCAGCGTAATCTAACCTTGTGACTACCAATGGTCGTCTTTGTGTAATTCATTCAGTAGAAAGCGGCGACATATGTTGTCAATCCGATGAAGCTCTTTGTCTGGTGTATGTTACATAAAGCCAATATAAAGGCGCGATTAACCGAGTATCGTAAATAATCTACAAATTTCGATTTAGAATATTCTTCATTAATTGAACAACACCGTGAAGAGTGACACAGTGAATCTGTTAGACGAGGAGCCGAGTAAAGTAGGAACACTCTGGCAGAATAATTGAATGACGCTCATTTTTAGGCAAGGAGGAGTTTTACAATCTCCTACCAACTCGAAGAACGACGTTGAAGTCGAGGAAATGAGCCAGTTTGTATAGAGGGCTGTGTCGCTGAATGTGTTATACTGCAGGTATTAATATAATTTTCGAACGGAAATAAGGGAATTAAATGCTTGGTACTTGGCTCGACATAAGTCGAGGGTACTTCATTCACCTTTCTACTGAACGATCGGTTAGCGAGGCCTATGCCGTGCAGAAGGAGGAGCGGCGGTGTGTGAGCGCCATTCATTCGATTCCTTCACATTCTTTATAGTACCTAGTTACTGAACGTATAAATTTCATTAAGAAATTTCAATTTTGATGTTAATTTGGCAAACTTAAATACCACTTAGCATTTTGCCATTGAATATTTAAGTTTGATTTGATTCTGAACAATCACAAAATCAATTTGACAGAATTTTCTTACGAATGTTTTTTATTGGTATTTGACATATTCCTTAGGTTGTCTATACTCCGTGAATGCGATTATCGTTTTGTTTTTTCTTTCTGATTATTGTTTTGTCATAATTGATATTTATAAATTGAAGAAAAAATGCTCTGCGTTGGGAGTTCTGTTTTTATTAGATGGTTTTTTAGCAAAAATATATGACCTGCTTACAATTAGTTATAATTAGGAGTGTAGTTTCACCTTCTGAAAAAAGAAATTATTGCCCGAATTGAGAGTGAGAGACAAAGCGTGAATGTTCTCACGCTATGTGGTAGGCATCACAATCAAGAGTAGGGACCAGGCTAAATAACTGATAGTCATTAACCTTTGATTTTCACTGCGTATTTGAGTAGATGTGCATATAACATATGTTAAAATACAATAATAAATATAATATATACTACCTATAAATTGACTGCTCTCTTATCATAATTACAATCATCTCCTTAGAGTAAGAAATCATTTCTGCATCATAAGATCTGCTTGTCAAGTCTCATCTATACCACATATAATACTTTCTTCGTTTACGGGGATAATCCCATAAGTATCTAGCCCAACAAATAAAACTCAAAAATTGTGGAAAAAATATATTTATTTTTCAACATAATCTCCTTTCAGCTCTCTACACTTTTCCCAACGTTGTTCAATAAGTTCGATACCCTTGTTATCATAATAATTGTCAAGCACCTCATAATAGCTATTAATACTGAAATTACCTCTTCATTGTTAGAAAATCTTTGACCAGCGAAACATTTTTTCAAGTCTGGGATTCCGAGGAAGCTAAATCTGGCGAATAGGATGCGTGAGGTAGCAATTCAATTCTTTAATTCATTAATTTTGGCGATTGCAATAACTGATGTGTGAGCTGGTGCATTGTCTTGATGGAACAACACTTTCTTCTTAGCTCAATGCGGCCGTTTCCGCCCAAACGTTGCAATAAGTTCGTATAATACTCGCCACTGATAGTTTTTCCTTTTTCAAGATAGTCAATGAAAATTATCCCACACGTCTCCCAAGAAACTGACGCCATAACCTTGCCTGCAGTTTGAACGGTCTTTGCCTTCTTTGGAGCCGGTTCTCCTTTTTGAGTCCATTGTTTTGATTGTTCTTTGTTTTCGGGTGTGACGTAGTGGACCCATGTTTCACCCATGGTTATGAAACGTCGCAAAAATTCGGCTTTATTTTTGCGAACTATTGCTAAATACTCAATTGAAAAATCTTCACGACGCTGTTTTTGTTCCATTGTGAGCAAACGCGGTACCCATCTTGCGCACATCTTTGTCATCTCCAAATTTTCAGTTAATATGCGATGTATTGCATTTTTTGAAATGCCTACCATGTCTGCTACCTCTTGCACTTTCAGTCGACGATCATTCAGTACCGCTTTGTGAAGTTTCTTCAACATTTCACCTGGTTTGATCGACCACTACGATGTTCGTCTTGGAAACACATACGGCTTCGTGTAAACTCTTCTACCCAATATTTTACTATTGCAAACGAGGGAGCAGTTTCATCCAGAGTAGTCTAGCTTTGATATTGATTGGGCTGAGGCCTTTCAAATAAAAGTATTGTATCATGTAACAATGACCATTTTTTTCCACGTTTACAAATTCACTGAAAACGTTCACTATTGATGGCTGTCAAACAACTACTAAACATCATGGCATCTTCAAACTTGAGACATATGCTGTATAGATTGTGTACTTTCTAATACAGTATTTTTTCTTAAGCAACTAGCGTAACCTCTAAGTCAGGCCAGCTACTTCTGGGACCAGCGTCGTATATCTACAATAAGCAGATTTGTTCAAATCTACAATCACTTTATGTCGTACTTGCTACTGGCTTTGGCTTTGGTGATTTTGTCGATGCATTTTTCTTTTTAAGCTCTTTTACAATACTATTCACATTGTTAATCACATGGGCAATACTATTTCTTAATCGATTATGTTTCGTGAATTCAGTTTGAGACAAATAATAATACTGATAATAATAATAATAATAATAATAATAATAATAATAATAATAATAATAATAATAGTAGCAGTAGTAGTAGTAGTAGTAGTAGTAGTAGTAATAGTAATAATAATAATGTATGTTCGGGCGTAGCAAATGAATACAAACGACAAGAATATATTTTTAAGTTTAAGGTACTTTAATATAATAAATTAATAAGTGGCATAAAAAACCTCCACTCCGTAAGTGGAGGAAAAAGCCTTTACAATTAAAAGGAATACAACATAAACAGTGAATAATTAATAAAAATGATCGATCTCTTTATATTAAATTATGCAGATAAATAATGCGCGCACAAAAGGTCACTTTCATATAACAAATAGAGAGCTCTCTTATTATTCTTTTTCTGGCGCAGCTACAAGTAGAGGTGAGGACTGAAGTGAAAGAAACCTCCGCATTCCCTCCAATACTGCGTCGCGATCCCAACGTCTTGGGAATGGGGTAAATCCTAGTCGCCAACGGCAGCCACGGACTGTAAAGTCACTCGGGAGGTTTCCCAGAGATCCGCTCAGGGGAGAGACGATAAAGCGCCGATAAAGAGTATTCAGTACACACACACAAGCACTCCGAATCAGAAACTAATATAAAACTAAATACTAAATCTACAAACTAAATACGAGTGAAAATGCTCAGTAAATTATGCCGTCAAAAAATGCGGGAGAATGAACTGAGGCCAAGGGATGCCGAACAGAAACTGAAAACTCTCTGCCGCGAACTTTACCATGCCTAGAAATGTTCTCCAATTGATGTGGTCAGAATTCTCCCCATAAAAAAACAGATACGACCTTCCGACGCTAAGGCTATATTCCTCTCCGGCATCTTTACAGCCGAAAACTTATAAAAGTAAAAGTTTCCCGATCGCGGGCGGTGCATATGCATGCCGGATAATCGCTATGCTTGGGCACAGCTTGCAGCAATAAATACTTCTAAGCCGGCCCTGATGCTCCGTCTATCTTCTATTTTGTCGGTGATTCCTTCTCAATAAAATACTGCGCGTCAGAGCAGATGTTTGTTTTTTTGCGCCTCGAACAGATTATGTGAGTCATTAAAACTTTTCAATTTCGATTTTAGTTGTGACTAAGACTGATCTTTCACTTTTATTATTTTATAATTAAATTCTATTACAGAATCGCCAAGTATATAAACATTTCCAACAGTTCTCACTCCATATATGTTGTCCGTTTTACTGTGACTTTCATGTAGTAATGATTGGCCATCTACTGTTCCACTTTCTCCACCAATAGATTTGAACGTAGAGTTCACCATGGAGTACTTAATGAAGCAAAATCAGAATCATCTAATCAAAATCTTTTTTAGGGTTCAATGAATTAGTTTTATCGTGCACGATAAAATTCAATTTTCTTCTTGATCTGATTGACTTATTAATACCAGCCGTATCGAAAATATGAATAGCGGACTGCTAGTTTTCACTTTTGAATTCGACGAGTTTCTCAATTAGAATATTGACTGGTTAAATGTAAAAAGTAGTAAAAACAGACATTTTAATAAAATAAAATACAAAAAAGGAAGGAAACTAAAAAGTAAATTATAATATTTGACAAACATAAAACACTCCAGCCAAAAAACACATACAATAATAATAAAAATTGGGTTAAAATTTAAAAAAAAAAATGACCATCCTAAAAGAAATCGTGCATATCCTTTCAAACGGTGCTAAATTTGGAATATTTTATTCAAATAGCAATTTCACTATTAATGAATTCATCGTAGACATGAAAAATAGTATTATTAGCTGTAATGATGATATTAAGAAACAATTTAGAACGTCATTAGTGAAGGCGATTAATAATTTCAAAAAAGAAAATCGTTTTCAAAATTATTTAAATAGTAAATTTTTTAGATGGAGTATTCAGTTGCTGCCCGAAAGATAGTCAAAAGTAGTATAAAGTGATGTGCAAGATTTTGAATGACATTGTTTGGACCTTTTTTATATAATAAATTCTTATTTCTTTATAAACAAAAACGGTGGAAACTTATTTGTACACCCAATTATTTGAAAAATCACAATAATGTATTATTACATAAAAAGAACAAAGATTGAATGATTAACTCCATATGTCAATGCTTCTGATAAGCAAATCCAACTTTTAAACTTTATTACAAAGATAAGTCTCTCTCAATATGTTATCGATCATGGGAACTATTTGAATATCCTGTTTTATCAAGTGCCAATACGAATTGCTGGACAATGAAAACTTTCAATCACGACATGAAACTATTCTATAAGTCTTTCATTTGCAAAAAATAAAAAAAAAAGAAAAAAGAAAAAAATAAAAGTGACTTTTATAGAGGCATAATGGCACATTGCCGGAGAATGGAGAGAATGGACCTCCACTTGCTCAAAACACAACGTGAAAGTCTATCGGCAATCTATTGAATCTAAAGTGTACTCATGGCTAAAGTATGCCACTACTTCTATCAATCTAAATGTTTCAAAAAATTGCTATACTTTTCCCTAATTTGAAACGAGAGATCAATATCTTTCACTGCTTGAACGTTTTCATCTGTTGTTGGCATACTAGGACGTCCAGGGCGAGGTTGATCTTTGGCATCCTCTCGGTCTTCTTGGAACAGCTTGTGCCGCTTATCACATTAATTTTCCAAGTAGATTCGCTGTATACAACTGTCAAATGCTATAGAGCTGAAGCCGTGAATATATGCTCGATACACCTGCACCAACACAAAATAAAAAAAATGCATAATCGAACGAACGTAGTCCTCGATATTTGCAGTCACCTTATTATTTGAGCACACCTAATGTGCATATATATATATATATATATATATATATATATATATATATATATATATATATAATTGTTTTTGAATTAGCGTTGTTCTATTTTGGCTTCAAAATACAGGTGCTAATCAGCGACAGAGGTCTATGATGTGTTTATAAACAAAGCATATATAAATTTTTACATCGATGCTTATGCCAATTGGCCAAGACCAGGATTTGCAGTCGCATCACCGAATTACTGTTCATTCGTTCTAACGATCGAGACATCGTAGGCCTCATAACTAATAATTGTATTAAGAAAGAGATAAAATCGTTGTTAGTGTTGAGATTATTTATCTTTTTTTTATACTGTAACGATCGTATATTTGAATTTCTATTTTTTGATGTAATAATTAATAATTAATGTATATACTATTGTTTCTAAATAAATATCAATAGCATAATTTCGTTTTAGAATGAGAAATAATGTCTTCACTTAATTATTTATCTTTTTTATTTAATTGCAGGCGGGAGAATTAATGGATTACAAGATGCAGTATGGGAATCGGCTCGGACTCTGTGTGATTATTGTGGTTTATACGGAGCAAATATTAGATGCATTAAACGAGGTTGCAAATCTGTAGTTCATTACTGTTGTGCTGTGATCACTGGCTGGTATCTTAATTTAAATCTATATATACCTGAGTGCAACAATCACATATTAATCTGAATATTTTTTAAATGACCGAATTTAGGTTTTAAATAATTCGTTTATCAATATATTTTATGTAATATAATAGATTTTTCTTATTTATTAATACTGTTCCGTTTTGTTAAATCTTCAAAGTTATGTTCTTCTTTCTAACATTTACTTTGAGACAATTTTCATTTATATTCATATCTTTTAAGTCTTAAAAGTAATTACTATATGTGTGTCATAACGACCAGAAAATGTAAATGTATTTGATTTTTATCACAAAATAAAAAGTAGCATTGTTCTAAACATTACATCTCCTTTAATAATTATTAATATTACCTTATTTATATGTTTAATATTTGAATAAAATTAATAAAAACTTTTATCGATCTTACAGTCTATACTATAATATATTATACTAAAATAATCACAGTCAGACAGCCCTTATTTACGATTACTCCCGAAGAATCTGAATTAGAACTTAAAACTTAACTATTAAAAATAACTTAGATTAAAAATTAAGAATAATAAAAATAAAAATAATAAAAACAATTTTGTCATTGAAGATGAATCCTAGCATTACGAATCATCGGGCCCCAAAGGAGAATTTAAATTTAAGGTGGTGGATCAAATCAGGGTTAAACTAATTTTTTACAGAACCTTATTAAGTAGCTTTGATTAGAAGGGATTATATCTGAAGTACTTTACTAATAGTGTACAATAATTAATCTAAATATTTTAGAAACTCTCAATAAGACTTTTTTGTTATTCTGTCTACAGAACCGTTCATTATTTATGAACTCATGAAATTTGTATGAGTCTACTTCTTATACAAAATATTTAGAATTTCTAATATTTCTTCAAACTTCTAACTGATTAAATAACTTTTCCTGTTAAATTAATACACACGGATGGCCAGTATATATTTTCGTTTGTGCGTTGCCGCCCACTTATATATGTATAAATCATTGAATTTATCTTTAAAATATTATATTTATATCAGTATTATATATATATATATATATATATATATATATATATATATATATATATTATGCCTAAAATTGTTAATTTTCTGTTTTATTCCACTAAAAAAATTAACTTTTAATAGATTTAATAGATTGCGAAGATATCGCATATTAGTGAATAGCCGATTTTATCTTAAAAGTTTTGCAACAAATATTTTAATAATTCTACATCGACAAAAACCATACGCATACGTACAACATACATATAAATTATTATGGCCATCAATTGCTCATATGAAGTTATTCATAGTTTTCATTTAAAATCATCTAACATATCACTAACAACAGCAGCACAAATGTGCTCATCTCGTAGAATGCTTTGAGCATCTGCTAGAATATATATATATATATATATATATATATATATATATATATATATATATATATTGTTTGCGCCGCTTGCTTTAAAATAGTAAGTGTCAAGTCTTATATGCCTGGGAATTGGTATTCAGTTTTGCCTTACTGAAGCAGACAATAAAATGTCCATATAAGTTCCAATAGTACGAATAAGGACTGACCTTTTAAGCCTTAGTTATCTACCCGCATTCAAGTTTGGACACTGAGAACTATAAGTAAGGCATGCCTCTGAGCTGGGGGCGATTTTTCAGAGGGCTATTAAATACAATTATTTTACTTGCTTGTGAGCATATAAAACTATAGACCGGGAGGAGTCGTTTTAGCTTATCTATATTGGTCTTGAAGCTGTTGAAATCCTTCTTGACTTATACACTTCCAATCAACGAAGTGGCACGGACACGTGTGTGTGTGTGTGTGTGTGTGTGTGTGTGTGTGACGCGATAAAATTTGTGCGCATCATAAGAATAGATAAAAATATATCAACGAATAAATTTATCTGAATTACAATATATGTAATTACAATAATCGGCTGCTATGCCGTTATAAAAAGGGGTGGGGTGGTCCTGAAAAGGAGAAGAGCAGAAAAAGAGAATACAATGAGTGGGATATCTCTTCTCCACTTTTAAAAAACATAAAACAAAATAGATTAACGCGAGTAACACAGTTTTACCCTGGGTTGTGACAAATAATCCTTTACTCTCCCTCGCGGGAAGTGAGTGCGTTTGGTATCTTTGAGTTTCTTAGAAGCGACGGATATGAACTGGCGACAACAACCGACTCGCGCAGGGGCGCGAATTACAATATGTATTATTATAATCAATACCAAGTTGTGAATTAGATTGTAGCATCTACAAATAAATATCATATCAGATCTAAATGAAAATTTTAATTATTCTTTCGCTAAGTAATTACACTGAACTCATTTATTTGACTATGTTATAAAAGTTACAAAAATTAAATTTATGTTCAAAACTAAACTTCTATAATTGTTCTTTTTTTTCTTTAGTTGGGGGTTTATCTTATGATTTATATTCTATTCTAAGGCATCGAATTTACTATGCACTTTAAGTAGAACTAATAAGTTCTGACATTGATTACTACAAAAAAATCTTGAAGTTTTCATTAGCTATTCGTAAGGTCTGAATTTTATTTACCAGACAGATAAATTGTAAAAATTATTAAAATTTGACATTTTCTTCAATTGATATTTTAACTATAAGATAAGTAAATAAGATTATAGTTTTCGCTTTTTTACTTTGACAGCTCAATAGATTTTTTTCTTTTTTTTACTTTTTTATTTAACATAGAAGATTAGTAAATCAAAAAGAATCTAATAATGTACAAAAAGTTTCACTGATCAATTAGAAATATCTTATATTAACTTTAGTTATACTTACTCAATGGTTTCTTGTTGCAATAATAAAAAATAGATTAATTTCATTGATATATCTTACGATAATAATATAATTAATAGCTATTAATGTGTTAATATAGAAAATAATATGTAACATTTCTATCCCAAGTTCACAATTTCGCATGGTTTGACATGCATAAGCGTACTTACATAAATAATACTTACATAAATACTATCACATAAATATCTATTAACAATTAATGATACACATATATATATATATATATATATATATATATATATATATATATATATATTGGATTTGTATGATATATATCTATACTAGACATTTTTCATATACTTGGGTGAGTCTGACGTAAACTTATTTTTCTCTCTAAAGTTTTCATTTTATTTTAATCTTTAAAAACATGCGCTCAAAGAATCATCTAGTTACTTATGTAATTATCCACAAACCTCCAGTCGTTACGTCTACTTATGTTACTGGTTTTTTCTTCGTCATTTGTAAATATTTAAAAGCAGGACAGTATACAAAAGAAATGGTAAATATTGTGATAAATATTATATTGAATAATCAGGTACCTACTTTCAACAAAGAATATATGAACAGTATAGTTTAGTCGGTATAGTTTATGAAGTACGAATGGTATATCCGAGCTAAACGAACATTGCTTAGACTTGTTACATTCTTTCGATTTTGAAAATATAAATATTTTAAAACAATGATTGATAGTAGGTACAAAACAGAAACTTTTGAGTATTCATGTTTTGAAAACTCATAAGCAACAATTTAACTTTAATATTAAGAGTCCAGTAAATTGGACAAAACTTATCATTCTTTATTAATAAAAAATTATATTAAAAAATAAAATTTTTATGTTTGAAATCAAGAGATGTGGGGGTTCTATAAATATTACACACATATATATATATATATATATATATATATATATATATATATATACATTTATTTATTTATTTATTTAGTATAGGAATGAGGTATACGTATTAACATGCTAGGTGTTGAAAAAAATAATAGAAATTTCGCTGATGTGTAAATAAAATAACGAATCAGTAATTTCATTTATCACAAGTAATAATATTTTAATAAATGGCAATGGTGCTGTATATAATGGCGCGAAGAAACACAGTCAAAAAAGGGACAAAAGATTTCGTAACTGTGCTGAGTGAAAAGTTAATAGTAAGAAAGAACTGTACTGTTCGAAGACTGTCGAAACAAGAGTATTGCACTCAAAAAGAATCTGATCCGAAGTCTCAAAAATGTGCGTAGAATCACAGGCGAGTCGGGGAATGGAGAGGATTGAAAGGTTTTTATACAGTGCACCGCATTCGCGAGCTTAGGAATACGGTCATAATATATTAACTCGAAAGCAACATTCTTCTTCATGTCCTCGACTTGGGTCTCTTCGGTGACTCCCGAACACTCGAAATTATATACGGTGAAATTTCGCATATTTTCACTGAATATGCCGCCTCCCTTGCCAGCACTGGAAGAAAAGTTAATATATAAAATGATTTTTATATAAAACATACATGCGCTCGCAATCTCACACATTAATGATCGGATATATTTTACGTTTATTACAAAAAATGAGTTGATAGCATAAAAATTTATAATTAAAACTATCGATGATATAATCTTCATTCTTAAGGTGAGAGACGCTCACGTAGAAATAAACGAAGAATGTGACTACAAATTTATCGACCGGAAGACGTATTGGTTTGACGACTGGACAGACAAATGTTGATTTTGAAATTGAGAGTGACACTACTCGCAGCAACCTATACTTGCCTGGATGTGTTTTTTCAATTATAAGGGCCCATAGCAGAAGAGAGCTTATCTGTAACAAATACAATGTCATCATCTCGCAGATTTTTTGTTGGTCCAACTACGTGCTACGTTGTTGAAATAGAGAGAGAGAGAGGAATTCTTTGCGCCAACGAGCCCAACAGGAATCGGGTAAGTGTTTAATGAACTGCCATCCCGGATTGTAAGAAATATTTACCTGAAAGTTCTGCATTAATCGCTTTGGAAACATTAGTTATGCCAATCCGATCAGGAAGTGGCTCGGACGAAGTGCCACAAGATCATTTGTTTCGCAAGACTTGAATTGAGAGAGTCCTGGATTTTGGCTGTCAGCGTCGAAATCTGTACGTCAAAATAGTATTGCTTATAATACGTCGGAGGTGGTATTTGATGCTGCAAACAGCAGCCTCCCAAAGTGCATCAAAATGCGGTGCTGTATGTAAAATGCACTTCCATAGATTCCTGAGTTTGCAAGATGAGCAAAGGCATTTTGGGACAAATGGAAGTTTTTTCAAACAGTGTTTCTAAATGTTGTTGCATCATCTGAAAAAATTGTGTTAAATAATATATAATGAGCTGTAAATGTTGAAAAAGCAGCGATATATGCTTCAGACGTTCTCTCAGAAACTATTTCAATATGAATTGCCTTGACGACGAGACAAATAAATATTACTACGTAATATTTCGCAGTTTTTGCTCCTGTTCCCTTTGAGAAGAGAATAGGAAAAGGATCAGCATTATCTAACCCTGTGACTACGAATGGTCGTTCTTGAGTAATTCGTTCTGCAGCAAGCGAAGATGTTGACAAACCAGTGCCAGTATACAAATGTGACTATCCGAATAATCTATAGATTTTGATGCAGAAGGTTCTTCATTAATTAAAAACCGCCGTGAAAAGTGAAAAAATGTATCCCTTTGACGGGGAACTGAGTTAAGTCTGAACGCCCTGGTAGATTAATTGGATAGGACTCATTTTCAGGCAATGAGAAGATTTGTAATCTCCCACCAACTCAAAGAACACCGCTGACGTCCAAAATTGGTCTCAGTCTGAAAAGAAGGCTACGTTACTGAATGTGTTTTCCAGCAGAAATGAAAATAATTTCTGAATGAAAATATCGGAATTGAATTAAGCGATATAAGGACCATTTTGCTGGATTTAATTCCAGTACTGTGAGTTTACCTGTGACCGATGAATTCCTATAATTTGCTTGTAGCTTCCTATGATAGATAAAGGCTAAGATGTGAATGATCTTAGAAAAAGATGAAAACTTTTCATTATTAAATTACATCATTATTAGCTGATGGCTTAGTCAATTATTCGGCAATGAGATTGCTCCCACAACACTGCAATTTGCGCAGGCCATTCGGAGATCGCGTGAGCAAGCTAATCCGAACCTCGCCGCTCTATCGAAAATTCTGGAAGCTCAGAGAGGATTGATCATCGCGTAATACAATCAGCCAGATTGTCTTGTCTTGTCTTCACTGATACCATTTGTCAGACATCTTGAAGAATAACCGTTAAGCCAGAAAAGTTTATTGGTGATGGTGCCTGCACCATTCCCGATAAAGCATTTTCAGACAAACGAATGAGAAGTTTTGCACCGTAGACTTCTAATTGAGATAGCGTCACTAGAGCGACAATTAGTAATGACGTTGATACTAGAATGACTACGTATAGAATGACAGCATAGGATCGCATCGAGGCATTCGCGAAACCATTGAAAATCCCAAATTAACGTATGCACCTGTCATCCGCATAATTTGTACCTATTTGTAATTATTGTAATTATTATATCCTATATGTAAATAATTTATTTTCTTATTATAACAGTTCATAACATTCAAATTAGCGCCGTTTTGATCGAGCACTCAGCGCCTCCTTAAAGACTTTGCACAGAAAACGCGTCAGCAAAATTAATATAACATCCTACCAGTATTCCAAAGAATATTATTTGTTTTCTATAACACGTATCACTCCCGAATTCGGCGCGTCAGCATAAACAAGTGAAACAACCGACAAAGACTAGCGCTAATATCGAAGAGCATAAAAATAAAGACAACTGTACATCAACAAATTACATATAAAACTTGTAGCAATGACCACGGTCTCTCTTTCCACCCGAACTATGAATCAGCCTTGAAACTTAAACTCAGAATAGGATATACAAGATTTTGCTAAATTAATATTTCTAAAGGAATTATAACAAATGCCTTATTATTACGTCGTTAGACTAATACATATCCCATTATAGTACAACTATCCATTCTGTAAATATTATATTGATACTATAAGAATCCTAAAGACGAAATATAAAAATTAATTTAATTATTATAACTACATATTACTGAAATAAAGGCAGGTCTGCACCTAATGATTAATATAAGCTTCAGAAACATCATTTAAAGTTACAGTAATGAAATAAAATAATGTTACATAAATACAAATATTCAAATAGAAATAAATAATAAAAATATTTAATTGTTAATCCCGCACAATGATATTCTATAGAAGTCGATATGACATTGAAGGAAATAACAACACACATAAGAATTGTAATATCAATGGTTTTTATTAGAAAAAGCATTTTTGTAATAGAAAAACAAGAATTGTATATTTCCATAATTAATTTACTATTAATTATTACTACAAGTAATGCGAAAACGATACTATCTATTATACTGATATTATACTATAAATTATCACAATTTAGCTCCTATTTCTCCGCGCGAAATTGCGAGGTGTGTGAATCACGTGATCAAATTGACCAATAATATAAGGACCCGTCCGTGGCACGACTCACACTCTCTCTAGTTATAAGGTCCACATCCCGTAGTAGTAGTTGTGATAGATTCATTCAGAAATATCGACTATCGACTTCCTTATCTAAAGAATTGCTGGCAGAGCATCCCTGTTATTCGGAGGGATCCGAGACGAAAAGGCGGATAACGAATTATTGACGCAACTGCTCTTGAGGATGTTTAGCAAATAACAAATCCATAATTTAAAAGGAAAAATTTGCGTGAGCAAATTATATCAAAGTGCTAAGTAGCAACGAAAATTATATCCCAGGCTTTTATGCCAATACCAGAATCAAACACATAAGTGTATTACATTACTGCATGGAAGTTAGAGTACGATTAGTTTTATTAAGACACTTGTCATACATATATAAGTTGCAATAAGGAGCAACTGCCGCGAGCCGAGAGGGTAGTCTGACACCTGACACGCGCCACGCCTGATTACGGCAGTTTATTTTAATCTTCGAAATCCAAGTCCCTAGAAAAAAAAACTTTTTGCATTATTTGCCACGATAATTAATGGAAATATCATTAACTTGTATTTTAAAATCTTTGATAATGAAAAAACCCGCTCCCAAGACAAAATTTTTCGGATTCATTTGATGTATTATCAGATACTCGTAATGAATTTGCATAGTCGTACATGTAATCTAAATATTGAATTTAAGTATTTTGAACATCTAGTAAAAAGGATTTAGAGCCAAGAAGCGCTACAATGAAGAACGATCAGAAAATATTATTATGGTTTTTCATTCGGTTATAAAGATTCAGGAAACTCTAGTTTAATAGTCACGCAATTATAACTATTAACAAAAATATTTATTCTTTGCATAAATCTCCAATTGATGAAAATCACACCTTCAAAAATCTAGTTACTAAATAACTTTTTTAAATAACATAGACAGGGAAAAAAGCCTCTGAACTACGAAGCGTAGTTAAGCGAAATTGACTCTGTAAACAAAATTTTACGGAAGACAACTTTTAATAAATTGAATTGGATATTAATAGATTAATTGCTGAGAGATTGTTTGACATTTATAATACCGAAAATAGACATAGTGCAGGAATTGATGTTAACGGAGGCAAAATTATTGTCTTACCATATATTCGACGATTATCTGAAAGAATAAAAAGAAATTTTCGGAAATATAACATTCAAATTTTCTTTAAAAATAGCAATAATTTGAGTAGATTGTTTAATAATTGCAAAGATAAGGATGATTTATGCTTAAAATCAGGAGTTGTTTACAAGATTAATTGCATGGATTGTGATAAATACTATATTGGACAAACAGGTAGATATTTAAAAAAGAGAATTTATAAGCATAAACGGGAGAATCTTGAAAGTATTTACATTTCCAGGAATGGAAATAATGTGAATTTAATGTTAGAGTTTGGTAGATGGGACAGTGTTTATCATTCCTTATTAAATTGATTGGTTTTGGACAGGTTGTGTAGAGGGGTAATTTATATTTAATTTACTAAATTTGGTGGTGGGGATGGGTATATATAGATTAGAATATAAGGTTTAGCTTAGTCCCTGATGAGGAGCCATATCGAGCTCGAAACGTTGGACAAGTCTTCAATTAGATAAGGGTGTTGGGCACAGTCAGACTGCACTTTACTAACAAAGAATTTTTTCAGCTAATATTTTATTTTCAGATTAGTCTACGTGGGTGAATGTAAACAAGGACAGTCTCACTGTCATTATAATTTTAATTTAATTTTTAATTTAATTTTTATTTTTAAGTTTTATTTTATTTTTATTTTATTTTATTTTTTTTTTTTTATTTTTTTATTTTTATTTTTTATTTTTATTTTTATTTTTATTTTATTTTTGGATTGAAATGATTGGACTGTAAGACCAATAAAAAAATATTTATTAATTTATCTATATTAAGAAACTTATATTATCTTTGTTCGTTCTAACATTAAATATAATTTAAGAAGGGCCATATAGATCTAACCATTATTCATTCGTTATATACAACCAACTACTCAAGGGGAAAGGGGAATTGGATTTTAAAATCATGATTATAAAAATTAGATATATATATATATATATATATATATATATATATATATATATATATACATATATTTGAGAATCTACCTTATTGTACAAATATATAAGTTATTTAACATATATTTCAAGAAATAGGATAGAAAATAATATAAAAAAATTTATATACACATATATTAGGTTGTCAAATATCTCCCTTCCACTTTTTTGATCTTCATTCAATGCTTCATAAAAAGTGTTACAGTGGTGGGATTTACTTCAAATATACGTCGTTTTGCTCGATAATCTGTGCCCATCTAGACAGAAACTTCATAATATCCCTCTCGTAGAAAACCCTCTCCTTATTTTCCAAGAACTCAGACAGCCACTTTTCACAAACCTCTTTTGATTCCAACTTTACAGTACGAAGGGCATTCGATACGAACAGGAAGAGGTAGCAATCACATGGCGCTATGTCCGGGCTTCATAGTGGATGATTCTCTTCCAATCCCACCAAACACACAGGAAAGCATTCCTGTCCGTCAATCCCGGATTGGCCACTATTTGGGACGGTCCACCGGTTTTGGACCACGACCGTTTTCGCTTGATATTGTTGTATGTGATTCATTTTTCGTCGCCAGTCACCATCCGCTTCAAAAATGGGCCGTGTTCGTCCGTTTCAGCAGCACATCGCAGGCGTTGATTCGGTCCAGAAGATTTTTTGCGTCAAATCATGCCGCACCCAAACATCAACCTTTTTTTGTATCCAGCCTTCTGCAGATGGTTTAAAATGGTTTGATGACTAACTCTCATCTCCTGGGCGATGTTACGAGATGCCACATGCCAGTCTAACTAGATAAATTCCATGACTTGATCGGTATTCGTCATCAAAAGTCCTCCGCCGGCTAGCTTATCCATCGTGTCGTTTTCATCGGCTCGGCATCGTCGAAACCATTTCTCTGCGACTTGAAGTAATAGCGTGCTATCTCCCAAAATATCATTAATCTCACGGAACTTTTGTCTAGCAGATTTGCCTTTGACGAAGGAAAACTTTAAAATAGCGCGAATTTCGGGGTTAGTAAACTCCATGTTTACACGTCTGTAACTTCTGAACGCAATATCCAAACTAATCATGTATAGCGTCGTTTTGTACGTTATGTCAAGACCTTACAAATGATGTATAGTACTGCCAGATCTGAGCTCTGTAGCGCTTTGTACATAGCCGCGAAATTCATAAGACAAAAAAGCGTTATTGACTTGTAATAGAATAGACTTAGAATAACGATAAATTATAAATATTATAAATATATATTTATATTATAAAATTATAAATATATAAATAATTTCCGACTATAAAATATCTAGGCAATATTAAGCAGAATATTGTGGTCAGTACAGTAACAATCTGGGGCACCCCAGGAAGTCTCAAATAACAAATATCAAAACGAATGACATTCACACGAACCAGTAGGTGTAATTGTATTATTAATAATTGGCAACAATAATTAAAAATTTTTATCAACAAAGATAATATAAAATAACTACTTTATTCTACCACCATATATTGGTAGTAAGACACTACATTTTATGAGAATATTTAAAATAATTTAATTGTACTTATGTCGACTGCCCATATACAAACTAATAAATATTTTTTTATTGGTCTTACAGTCCAATCAATTCAATCTAAAAAATATATATATTGATTAAGATAGTTGGAAGAACTAGTTCTTAAATTAAGGATAATTGGTGTTTTTACAATGAAATTGCTTTTTGAACCAATGATATTTAAGAGATATGTTGATGATATCTTTCAATTGTTCCGAAATTTTTTGTGGGTGAAATGGTGGATGTTTTTAATTCTGTACATGAGAGAATTAAATTTACAAGGGAGGTTGAGGTTAATAGTCAGTTAAGTTTTCAGAACATTAATGTCATTAGACGTAGTAATAATAAGGTGAAACTTAATTGATACAGAAAGCCTACTTGGTCAAGTAGGTTTTTCAGATTTTAATTCACACCACCAATTCGGAAACAAAATTGGAGTACTGAAGGGTGTCATTGACAGAGCAATAAAATTGTCACATAAAGATTTTAGACACAATAATTTCCAGATAGTTCGAGAAACTTTCATGAATAATGGTTATCCAATTCAATTTATTAATAGATTAATTGCTGAAAGATTGTTGGACATTTATAATACCGAAAATAGACATAGTGCAGGAGTTGATGTTAACGGATGCAAAGTTATTGTCTTGCCATATGTTAGAGGATTATCTGAAAGAATTAAAAGAAATTTTCGGAAATATAACATTCAAATTTTCTTTAAAATAGCAATAATTTGAGTAGATTGTTTAATAATTGCAAAGATAGGGATGATTTATGCTTAAAATCAGGAGTTGTTTACAAAATTAATTGTATGGATTGTACTAAATACTATATTGGACAAACAAGTAGATATTTAAAAAAGAGAATTTCTGAACATAAATATAATTTACGTAGCTCACATATTACTTCCGGTTTAAAGGAACATTGTTGAAAGTTTTTACATTCTTTTGATTTTGTGAATGTGGAGATTTTGGAACATGGTATTAAGAATAAGTATAAACGGGAGAGTCTTGAAAGTATTCACATTTCCAGGAATCGAAATATAATGTGAATTTAATGTTAGAGTCTAGTAAATTGGACAATATTTATCATTCCTTATTAAATTGATTGGTTTTGAACAATTTGTGTAGAAGGGGAATTTAGGTTTAATTTACTAAATTTGGTAGTGGGGATAAGATATATATATAGATTAGAATATAAGGTTTAATTTATTCCCTGATGAGGACCCGTTACGAGCTCGAAACATTGGACTGGATCTTCAATTAGGCAAGGGTGTTGGGGACAGTCAAATTGCACTTTACTAACACAATTTTTTCAGCTAATATTTTATTTTCAGATTAGTCTACGGGGTTGGCTGTATACAAGGACAGTCGGACTGTCATTATAATTTTTAATTTTAATTTTGATTTTTATTATTTTTGTATATTGCGAAACATCCGATAGCGATACCATACTAGATCTAGGAGTCCAGGGCTTCGCCGAAGACTATAATGTTCACAGTAGGATTGGTACTAAAAACGTATTTTCACTCTCACAAGATGATACTTTTTCTGTATTAGGTATAAGCACAGACGACATATCTAACGAGCCAAAGCAATCTCTCATACGGCCAAAGCAAGTAATGGCAGCCCAAACACTGCCAGGGCAGCCAAATAGTATACAGTGCTCGATCTCGTATCAGGATTCCATCAAATAACATCAGATATACAAATGCCTTAAAAAAACATGACGAAAAAATGAAGCTAAAGGAAAACTACGCGAAGCAAACTTGAAGAAACAGTTTGAGAAAATCGAATTTCTGCGTAGAGAAATAATGCGAACGAATATATACAAGAAATACACAAGGAATAATGCATCGAGATACATACATATAAAACACTATCATTAAGCGGAACACACATTATTACTGAAATTAAACAAAACAGTACCATGACGCATGGGCTAGTATTCGCCGGATATCTTAACGGGGAAGGAAAATACCACAGGGTTTGGTACTCCGATCCGTGTGAGACCTGGGAAACCGTAGTTGTTCAAGGTACAGTGAAAATGACACTCGCGTAATACTAAATGACAATACCATCCATTTGTGTTCCGTACTGTTGGTACACTTTCCGACGCTACATGTATAGACTCATAAGGCGGCTACGCTTTCTGACATCCAATTCCAAACGATAATTGTAACATTAACGAACACAGCATCCTGTACGGAGGAGTAGTATTCTCTAGCTGCACAAGATCGTACATTTACTTTAAGCGCGGAAGGTAAGGAGTCAGTATGTAGTTACACAATAATAAAAACGCAAAATTCGTAATAATAGAAACCATGCCAAGAGAAACCCTTTTAAAACAAACCAAGATCTCAGTTTCTAATCTGGAAATTGTTGTATATGTCAACTCTAAATTTGTCTATGTAGAGAGACACATTCGAACACAAGTGAAGTTGCTATATCGTGATGTAATACTATATAAATGTAACCTAGGAAGACAAACAAGCAAAAATACACTCACCATAGCAACACAAGCACCGGACGAATTCGCCTTGAACTTAATGAATGGACCCGGATACATCTCCACCACCGTGTGGGAGGTTGTCCACATAATCAAATGTATACCCGTGGAAGTAAAAATAGAACACGGAGAGAATTGTTATGGCGAACTACAAGTAACGCGAAATAACCAAACACTTTTTCTGATAACTCGAACCCATATTCTTAAGAATAGACAAAAACGAATCAACTGCAATATTTTGCTATCAGCATATTACTATATAGGCGAAGCTTGGTATCAAATTCTACCTCGTCCCATCGAGGCGCTAGAGCCAAAAATTATTTTCAACCAATGCCAAGATTCTCGTGGAATTATGTCAACTCAAATGACTTTATAACGTAAACTTAAATATTATGCTTTTTAAATGCACTTCTAATAATAATCCTTTTACATATAGTAATACCACGATTTTATTATTATTATCCTTCTTTTCCATATTACGTTCTCTAGTGCTGCTGTAAATTTGATCCACTCTCTCTGCAATTATTTTATCCACAAAGGCTATTGGATAATCATTGTTAATGAATATCTCTTTAACTAATTTTAAATTATCTTTACTAAAATCTCTGTGTGATTACTTGATTGCTCTGTCGATCACTCCCTTTACAGTACCTATCTTGTTTCGGAATAGATGGTGTGAGTTAAAATTTAACCACCTACTTGACTATGTAGGTTTTTTGTACCAATTTCATTTTACTCTGTTATTACTAAGTCTAATAACATTGACGTCCAAGAAACTTAATTTATTATCTCATTCTAATTCCTTTGTATATTTAATTCTATCATGAATGCAATTAAAAACATTCACCATTTCGCCTACACACCTTTCTGGCACATATACAAGAACTAAAACATTAACTGAAATCTCTATACGTCTACTAAGGATGTTGACCAACTACGAGCTGAATTAAGCAACGAATGCCAAGGAGATGAGAAGAGTGTCGTCTCATATGAAAATCGAATGAGAGAAATAGCGCAGAAACAAAAACTGCCGATACGCCCGAGTTTTGCAAGGTGATAGAAAAGTCTATCGTAAAGTACTTCAAACGAGGACTAAAACCTGAAATAGAACGACGAGTAAAATCCACTACGGAAGTATCAGACTTAGTAAAAAGCGCAATCGAATCGGAATAAAATATTAAAATTATGAACAAAATTCGGGAACAGAAAAGGATGAATAGTCAAACCCGTCAAACGAGAAATTCGTACAAGTTAGCTCAGTGGATACGGCATTGCGTCGTAATAATGACCAACCTATTGATAACAAGGAAAGGATGGAGCGAGGCCTAGGTCAACACCTATATGCACCTTGCGAAATCTATAAATCTAATAAACACGAGACTACGAAATGTCATTCCATTATGAGATGCCAAGAATGTAACAGAATTGGCCGTACCACACGAACATGCCCGGACAGTAAACCAAGACATACTGCGGACAAATGCATGGAATGGTCTAGGAGAAATACACAATGCAGCTCTAATCAAACATATTCCCGACCAAAGTATGATAACACTATGTACTATAAGAAACAGAATCTAGGAACAAAAAATGCTCATGAAAATAACCCGGTCTTTTGTGCTTACTGCAAAAAACCGGGACACATAATGGTCGATGGCCGTAAAAGACAATTCAATACTGATCGATACCAGGAACGGTCAGAGTCTCCGACAAACGAGCGCAACCGAGGAGACAACGATTAGACGAGCTCAACGAACACAATAGAATGTCTGGATCTATAAAATGTATTAATACCCTAGGCTCGCACCCTAATTATAACTACATAGCCTATATAGAAACTAACTTCCAGAACCACGACACGATCACAATAAAAATCGATACGGGTATACCACTGGATATACCGTTGGGTATACGGCTACTCCATTGGGTATAGGTACGATACCCAATGGACTAGTTATTCACAAAACCAGGATAAACTCTCTCACAGGTATTAATATAGTTATTATTTTAGTTATTAAGTTAGTCATTATAGTTAGTATTAATATAGTTATATTAATATATCTCATAGGCGTGAATATAGAAAACACACTCAGATTTGTAAAATTTTAGATGGTTGGGTATGAAACAGAATTTCTAGTAGTACCCGAAACTTTCCCAATTCCATTAAATCCCCTTTTAGGTTCAGAGTATCTTTTAAGCTGAAAAGCAAAGATCGATTTGATGGATGAAACATGATACATATACGACCGCCAGTTCAATATAAAAACGATAAGAAATAATACATTAGAACTAAGAACTAAAGGAATAGTAAATATCCAAGATCAAACAGCAATAAAAGTATTACCCACTTTAAATATCAAATTAAAGTTGAGATCGACAACTAGTAACTATCTACTAATTTTTCGTGACGCTAAACGATTTAGAAAGGAAAATTGAAATCCAAAAAGAACCCAGATATAGCCTTGCTTGCAAAAAATTCCTTAAATTAGAAAAGGAGCTTGCTTCCACCTATGATCATAGTGGAACCTCAAAAGACTACTTGGACTCATCATATTCACGATAGCACTGAAAACTTATTTTCGCTTTCACAAGGCGGTACTTTTTCAGAATTAGGTATAAACACTGACAAACAATATCTAACAAGCCAAAGAAATCTGTCAGACAGCCAAAGCAAGTAATGGTGGCCCAAACAGTGGATATACGAGAATTAGTCCGCAAAGATAATTTCAATAAGGAGGAAAACTATGTTAAAATCTTATTAAAAAAAATAGGGACATATTCTTCCTGCGCGGTAATACACTGCCGGGAACAGATATGTTGAAGCATAGTATTCCGACTACAGATGAAAAACCTGTCAACATAAAACAGTACAAATATCCGCATGCACTAAAGGTTTAAGTACACGAACAAATAACGGAACTTTTAGACAAAGGGATAATAAGGAACTCTAATTTTCTATATGCATTCATCCCTTTGGATCGTCAACAAAAGAGCAGACTCGGAAGGGTTTCCGAGATGGCGGATGGTCCTGGACTACAGAGCTCTAAACAACAAAACGGTAAGCAACACTTCTCCCTTACCTAATATTACTGAAATATTCGACCAAGTCGGAGGAGCCAAATATTATACAGTGCTCGGTCTCGGATCAGGGTTCCATCAAATAAAAGTGGACCCTGGAGACGCACATAAAACTGCTTTTAGGACGGCATTTGGTCATTATGAATTGCGATAAACCGGCCGACAAAAGAGTCTCAAGCACTAGGCTATAAGTACCCCTAGAAATTGCACTAATAACACCCAATAAAGACCACACTAATAACACCCTAAATTACAAAGAATAGAAATCACGCCAACAGAAACCCTTTTAAAACAAATCAAGACCTCTCTTTCTAATATGGACATCGTTGCCGATGTCAACTCTAAATTTGTCTACGTCGAGAGACATATTCGAAGCATAAAGATAAAGACAACTGTACATGAACACATTTTATATAAAACTTGTAAGGAATGATGACCACATACCATACATTTTCCTTTCATTCCTTCTATTCTTTTTCGCCTGAGGAAATTGCGAGTATTAATTTTGCACGAATAATTAAATTTAATTCGGTATTCACATTATTAATGAGAAGAAACTTTCATTATTTTAATCAAAATTCTCGATTATATATTGGTTCTGTCAGAGCTCAACTAGTGAGAGGAGGAAAGAAGAATTACAAGTTCAATCATCGTTGGGTTGTATATTTTCAGCGCCGTTGCACTAGAGGTTAGTCCTTTACTTCTTTTCTCGATATATTTTATTCGTACAAATTAGTATCTTAGAGCCACGTTGGTTCAGGAAAACTTTGTTCTCCTGTATATATATACGAGGGTTAGGGTGCTGTTTCTCTCCTATATATGTTTAGGAGAGAAATTTGACTCTGCAGATGTATTAGTAGATAGGTCGCGGTACGCGTGTATATACTGCGGAGGGAGCGTTTTATTATCCGATAGTCAGGTGGCGCTCAGATGTTTCAGAAGTCTCTACACCACTCTACTTTTATTATCTATCCCTCGTATTCCTCTGTGTGTATGCGCGCGTGTGCGTGTATGTGTGCAGCATGCGATAGATAAACGCGGGTGCGATATAGATAGGGATAGACAAAAAAATTTATTATAATTTTATTTTTTAATAAATATATTTTTTTATTCATTTTAATATACAAATTGATATGTAAATTATTTATCCTGTTATTTTTTCCAATGTAAATCATATTTTGTTAATCCGTCGGTTTCCCTCCTTTTTTTCTGAATTTTTCTCAATAAAATATTTAATTTGAGAAAAAGGATTATAGGGATAAAGGTAAGTTTGTGGATAATTTCGAAGGTTCCTACGGTCCAAAAAGGTAAAGTATGAATTAACCTAATCCGTAGAGAGACCCTTCTCCTCTGTTAACAAGGACTTAATAACGGGTAGATATTAAATTATATCATAATTAATTTCGGGGACGTATCCCCCTTTAGTTTTTAAGGACCCCGTTACAAGGAATCAATATCAAATTATCATGTATATACAAGGAAATCCCTTTATCCCTGAAAATCGAACTTTATTTATGGTTAACAAAATAAAAGTATTCATCTTTTTTGTAACCAAAAGCTATAATAAAAGATATAAGTATCCTGGATATAATTATTTATTTGTATAGTGTTAAACAATTTTATATCGGCGCTATTTACCGCTCGAATACCCACAGCTGTTTACCGCTCCGGGAAATTTAAATCTATTACATTCGGGGTGACTTGAATCTGGATGTAAAAAGGATCCGAAAGATCTTAATTTCACTGATATTATGAGTAGTACCTCACAACCAGGATCAAGAATTAAGAGGAGAAAAATTGAAAGAAAAGAGAAGTGCCGATCTTTTGAGAAGTGCCTCGCAATCAGGATCACGATCTCTTTAGGCCAGGAAGAACAGATATCCATCTGTGGTTTTATATTTAACTCAATTTGAAAGGACCAATGAGGAAAAGGTGAAAAATAACAGAACAAAAGTTATAGTCAATATATAACACAATGGAAATTGTATTTAAAATAGTTAAAAAACGTAAAATAGATTAACGAAGAAATTAATACGAAAAACCAACGGTACTCATACACCACATTCTTCGTTCCGTGGCGGTGGTCGCACTACCCTTGCCTTTTCGTTCCAATATTCTCGTCCTCCCCCCTCTTCACAAACCTTATCTGTGGATGTGCATGGGTCATTGCAAGATTTTCCCGTCTATAAGATTATGCTATTGTATTTCCGCCGAAAGGACGGGAAATCCCAAACTTTCTAAGACAATCAATCGTAAAGATGAACTGCAATAAGCTGTAACGACTGCGCTAATCTGGAGAGTGGGCCGCTATTCCAAAAGATCTGCGAGGATTTGTTTTTGTATATACTTTAATCAATTATATTCTAGGCATACTATAATTAAGCTTAATTCAGATTACATTCCACTGGTTTACATTATTTAGACATACTACTGAAAAATATAACATCGTCTTTCTTTTGAGGAGCACTACGCAACAGAGATCAAGCTAAAAGTTTTGGAAAAATGGAGTTATGTGTGTGTGTGTGTGTGTTTGCGCGCTCATGTGTATATGTGTGTCGCAAAAGTTGTAAGATTACGAGTATAAAATCAGTACTACTTGCGACAAAGATAATTTAAAATTAGTTAAAGAGATATTCATGAATAATTATCAGGCATGTGAATAAGTCTTTCTCGTTTTTTTCAAATTTTGAGCCTTTATTGTGAAAAAATGGTTACAAATGAATTATTGAAAGTATTGGCCATCGCTAGCTACAACTTTTCCCATCTTTCTGGCAACATACGAATCCCGTTGCGAAAAAATTCGACCGGTTTGGCCTCTATCCAGTCATCCACCCATTTTTTGGCTTCCTCGTAGGAATGGAAGTGCTGGTCAGCCAGGCCATGCGTCATCGATCTGAAGAGATGGTAATCAGACGGAGCAACGTCTGGACTATACGGCGGGTGGGGTAGGACTTCCCATTTGAGCGTTTCTAAGTATGTTTTCACCGGCGGTGCAACATGTGGGCGAGCATTGTCATGTTGCAAAATAACTTTGTCGTGCCTGTCGGAGTATTGTGGCCGTTTTTCTCGCAGTGCGCGGCTCAAACGCATCAATTGTCGTCGATAGACCTCGCCTGTGATCCTTTCATTCGGTTTCAGAAGCTCATAATAAACCACACCTAGCTGGTCCCACCATATACAGAGCATGAGCTTGGCGCCATGAATATTTGGCTTGGCCGTCGATGATGATGCATGGCCGGGTAGTCCCCATGATTTTCTTCGCTTCGGATTATCGTAACGTATCCACTTTTCATCGCCAGTCACGATACGATGCAGAAAACCCTTTCCTTTATGTCGCTGAAGCAGCTGTTCGCAAGTGAAAAAACGCCGTTCGACGTCTCTCAGCTTCAGTTCGTACGGCACCCAATTTCCTTGCTTTTGGATCATTCCCATGGCTTTCAAACGCTTGGAAATGGTTGTTCGGTCAACTCCCAATGCTTCAGCAAGTTCTTCTTGCGTTTGACAAGAATCTTCATCAAGCAAAGTCGCCAATTCTCGATCTTCAAAGATTTGCGGCCGCCCGGAACGCTCCTTGTCTTCCACGTCGAAATCACCGCTTTTGAAGCGTCGAAACCATCAGCGAACACTTGAATCATCGACACAACCTTCTCCATAAGCCTCCTGAAGCAATCGATGCGTCTCGGCAGCAGATTTCTTCAAATTGAACCAATAAAGTGAAACTTCCCGCAAATGACGTCGACTCGGCTCAAATTTCGACATTTTCACGATATCAAAAATTTATGATGCGAAAAAATTTTAACTAATGTGTTAGTATGGAATTGTTGACATATGAATAAGCTTTGATTATGACATATGTAACCATTGAATACTCGCACAGTATTGGTGGCGCCATCTCTTACAAAAAACGGGAAAGACTTATTCACACTCCTAATATTATCCAGTAGATTTTATACATAAAATGATTGCATGGAGAGTGGAATAGATTTATAATACGAGGGTGTATTGATAAGTTTCCGGCCTGACCAATAAATGGCGCCACTATGCCTACTTTCAGGTGGCGTTCTATAGTACCATCCTTAAATAGCTTGTAGCTGTAGTTTCAGTCCGATCACCATGTTAGTTTAGGTTTGAGAGCACGCTGAACAAGACCCCTCTGTATTTTTGGTAAAAATAGAAAGGCTAGAAAATCGTGCTGTCATCCAATACTTTTATTTGAAGGGGTTAACGCCGAAGGAAATTAAAGAAGAGATGGACTTAACACTGGGGATATCCTTCCCATCATGATCAATCGTTAAGAAGTAGGTTTCCGAGTTTAACAAGGGTCGTGTGAGCACCTCTGATGAGCCTCGCTCAGAACGCCTCATTGAGGTCACAACTCCAGATATGGTCGAAGTAATTCATCAAATAAGCGTAATCCAAGCGATTTTTTGCGTCGATTCGTAACCCTTGACAAATCTTGGGTCCACCACTACACTCCTGAAACCAAACAAGCGTCTAAACAGTGGATTGGATCAGGGGAACCAACTCCAAAGAAGGCAAAAAAAATTTTTTCGGCGAACAAGGTTATGGCTACTGTTTTTTGATGCAGGAGGTATTATATACATTGATTACCTTGAAAAGGGTAAAACTATCACTGGTCAATACTATGCAGACCTATTGCAACGTTTGAGCCACGAAGTGATGCCGCACCCTCCCTACTCTCCAGACTTAGCCCCGAGTAACTGTGATCTGTTTCCTAACCTCAAAAAATAGTTTGACGGTAAGAGATTTGCGGGAAACGAAGAAGTAATTGAAGCTGTAAATGGGCATTTTGAGCAACTTGACGAATCAGTCTATAGAGTGTTATAAGGCGTGGGAATGGGATTGGTAATAACGGTGAAAGGAGTAATTTGGCCTCGTGTGAATTGATTTTTGTGGCCCTGAAAAGGGCCGTTTAGTCGCCGCCTCTCGTTGCGTCAACGCGGGTGGTACCGGGGAGGGGTCCGGTAAGGGGACACGAACGGAGGTGGACGGAGCGTGCGTGCAGCCCGTCTCCGACTTGCGCTTCGGCTGCGGTGTTGAATTTCTTCTTTAACCAGGCCGATGCGCGGGGCCGCAGGGAGGCCCTTGCCCTTCAGACGCCGCCGGATTGAAGAGAGACTTCGATCGGGGAGTCTGAAAGTGGCCGGGATCCCGGGAAGTTCCGCCAGGGGAGGCCGAGGAGGGGGAACGACGAGCGACATCCGAGTGGGACGGCGGATGCCGATATCGCTCCGCACGTCGAGGGCCTCTGGAGCGGTAGGGATCACCACCGCGCTCCGTACGGCCTTCGGTGGTCCATCGTCCTCCGAGGTGGCTTCCGAGAGATCTAGATCTGGCAGATTTAGATCGATGTCCCAGAAGTTTTCCCTTGCTTCCTCCGGCGCTGTCCGCCTGTTTCGAAGACGCCGTGCATTCCTCTTGGCGCGCTGTCGTTCGTTTCTCCTCGTTGGCCTGCGGCGTGGCCGTCTCATCCGAAGTTCTGGGCTAGAGCAGGAGCGTTCTGGCGTCATCCTTCCTTCCTAGATTTGGGTGAACTGTTGCCAGCGGTCCCATGGTCGGCCCTTTTAAGGCCGGAGCGGCCCCGACCCCGATCCCTTAAACCGCATACAACCGCCGGTTCGTAGGGAGGGGGAAGGGGGCAAGGACACGGACCCCGCAGAGTGCCCCCCTCGAAGGCCTCGTCCTCCGAAAATCATCAGGCGCGTCTCTCGACACGCCGGTGGGTCTCCGGAAGCCTTGGTCACCGCTCTTAGTCGGAGCTACTGATTATCCACCCGTAACTCCTTTCGGAGAGGTACCCTGCCTGGAGTCCGTACCGTGGGGGTGTCGGTCTGATCCGGATATCCGGATCGGACGCGGACGAGCCCGTGGGTGGGAGGCTGGGGAAGGATCGCCCTGTCCCGTCGCGCCGGTGGGTATCCGTAGGCCTTGGGCACGGCTCCTAATAGGACACCACCCGCAGGTGGAGGGGAGGAAGAGGGGGGAGGTGGGTGGCTCGCCCTGTCCCCTACGACTGGACGGCCCTGAGAAGGGCCTGCGGGGCGAGACACCACCCACCGGTGGGGGAGAAGAAGGAGAAGTGGGTGGCTCACCTCGTCTCCTACGCACAAGACGGTCCTGAAAAGACCGATGAGGTAGAGACCATCGGGGAAGGGGGGAAGGGGTAAGGTCAGCTTGGGCCAAAGGCCGAAGATGTACTGACCTCCGCCGGCCTTGTTCTTGACCAGCTGCGGCGGCGCTCATTGCTGCGGCGGCGGCGGCTCAGTCACCGCTCTCTCGAGCCGCCGCAGGCGTTTCGCGCGGGGGTGCACGGCGGGGGCGGCCTGATCCGCTGTTATTGGAGCGGTGGCTCGCGGCGGCGCTGCAGCTCTCCCCTCCCTCTCTCTCACTGCTACTACTGGCGCGGCGGCGCTGCAGCTCCCTCTCTGTCTCCCTCTCGGTTCCACTACTCGTGCGATGGCGCTGCTCCACTCTCCTGTTGGAGCTGTGTGCGGCGCGGGTGAGCTTCGCTCCCCCGGTGTGATGGAATCTGGAATGGGTTTTGTAGGGCGAATGACAAGACGTCGGATAAAAGTTGAGTCGGCTTATTTGTCCCGGGAGGGGCCGTCGGAGATCCCGGGAGTTCCTGATCTCAATCTCCTCCGCTCCCTTTCTGTCGAGGAGTCGCAAGCGCAGTTGATATAAAAGAGAGGGTTTACTATCCCGAAAACCCTCTCTTTTATATGAACTGCGCTTGCGACTCCGGTGGCGCCGTAAGGCTCCGCTGGTGGTCGCAAGCGCTGATTCGCCCGAAATCGCCACGGCGGAGAGAGGGGGTTCGGGAATGCTTTCCGTATTCTAACGAAGGCCCGCACGCAAGATTCTAGGGAGTCTATGCGTCGGCATATAACAAGAGATTGCATTAGTAGACTAGAACACCGCTATGAGAAATGTATCAACCTTAGAGGGGGTTATGTTGAGAAAGAAAAAAAATTCTTAAAAACGTTGTTTATCTTGGTCAGGCTGGAAACTTATCAATCCATCCTCGTAGTACTAGAGAACATTAAGAGTAAATAAAAATAAAGAGTATGGAAAACAGGCGGAACGATAATAAAATCGTAGTATAAACCATACGTAAAATAATTGTTGGAAAGGATTAGAAGTACTTTCAAAAAACATAATCTTCAAGTTTACTTTAGAAAGAATAATAATGTATAAAGCATGTTTCATAATTGCAAAGATTAGGATGATAAATGTTTAAAAGCAGGAGTAGTGTAAAAAATAAATTGTAAAGACGGTAATGAACATTACATTGGACAAACAGGTACATACCTAAAACAAAGAATATATGAGCCTCAATATATATTAGCTTATGAAGCTTGAATAGTATATCCGGGATAAAGGGATATAGTTTATATACTGTTTCTATTCTTTCGAGATTAAAAATATAAATATTTTCAAACAAGGTTGTTACAAGGTGGTGGAACGGCTCCGACACCGATCCCTTAAACCGAATACAACCGCCGGTTCGTAGGGAGGAGGAAGGAGGCAAGGGCACGGACCCCGGAGAGTGCCCCCCGAAGGACTCGTCCTCCGACAATCCCCAGGCGTGTCTCTCGACACGCCGGTGGATCTCCGGAGGCCTTGGTCACCGCTCTTCGTCGAAGCTACTGGGTATCCACCCATAACTCCTTTCGGAGAGGTACCCTGCCCGGAGTCCGCACCGCGGGGGGTGTCGGTCTGATCCGGATATCCGAATCGGACGCGGACGAGCCCGTGGGTGGGAGGCTGGGGAAGGATCGCCCTGTCCCGTCGCGTCGGCGGGTCTCCGGAGGCCTTGGGCACGGCTCCTAATAGGAGCTACTGGGCGCCATGCCCGTAACTCCTTTCGTTTTGAACCGCTACGATCCATACTCAGGAACTAAACTAAAATGAAAAACTCAGCATGCTACTTCATGTACCCCATTCTCACTCTAAATTTATTAGTATAACATTTATACGACCTCCTTTTTTCCTTCAACTTAAATGCAAAATATAAATTCTATATGAATAAGGAATAATAAGTGATATTAATAAGCAATGATCAGTGTCCACTTTACTCGACTCTAACATTAAATGTATATTATTGGGATTTTTCAAAATATGAATAGTTTCGAGAGTTTTTCTTTTATATTTATTCTTAATACCATGTTCCAAAATATTTACATATTCAAAGTCGACAGAATGTAACAAGTTTAAACTACGTTCTTTTAGCACGGATGTACTATTCATACTTCGTAAGCTATATTGATGTTCGTATATTCTATGTTTTAGGTACCTTCCCGTTTGTCCAATATAATATTTGTCATAATCATTATAATTTATTTTGTATACTACTCCTGTTTTCAAACATTTATCATCCTTATCTTTATAATTATTAAATAGCTTTCTAATATAATTATTGTTCCTAAAGTAAACTTGAATCTTATGTTTTTTAAATGCACTTCTAATTCTTTCGAATACTCCTCTTACATATGGTAATACTACGATTTTATTATTATTATCCCTCTTTTCCATATTACATTCTCTAGTGTTATTATAAATTTGATCCACTCTCTTTGCAATCATTTTATCCACTGAATAATCATTTTTAATGAATATCTTTTTCAATAATTTTAAATTATCTTTTCTATAATCATCGTGTGATAATTTGATCTTTCGTGCTCTGTCGATGACCCCTTTACAGTACCAATCTTGTTTCCGAATAGATGGTGTGAGTTAAAATTTAACAACCTGACCATGTAGATTTTCTGTACCAGTTTAATTTTACTCTGTTATTACTAACTCTAATAACATTGACGTCCAAAAAACTTAATTTATTATCTGATCATTGTATATTTAATTCTATCATGCATGGAATTAAAAATATCCACCATTTCGTCTACACACCTTTCTGGCACAATTGCAAAGATATGATCGACATATCTTTTATAGATAATTGGTTTAAAATTCAACTTATTTAATGCAATATTTTCTAATTTTTTCATTACTAAATTAGCAATCGATGATAAAGGTGATCCCATTGGACAACCATATTTTTGTTCCTAAAAATTTTTTTAAAAAGAAAAAATTTGTTATTGAAAACTAAATTTATTGCCTTTATAAATGCAATTAATTTAATTGTACTTATGTCGACTGCCCATATACAAATTAATAAATACATCTTTTGTTAATTTTGTTTGTTAATTTCTGACCATTTTTCTTCTATAATTTCATTTAAAAAATCTAATGTTATATTTGTACATAAAGATACTTCATCCAATGGAATAATCCTATAATTATTCGGAATAGTAATATTTTTCACTGCTTCATAAAAACTCCAATTATCTTCAACATAAGAGTTCGTTTTTCCAACGATCTCAACTAATATGTTTCATAAAAATTTTGCACAATTATATGTATGTTGGAAAATTCATTGATGATATTATTATTCTTTGTGAATTTTGGGAAGCCGATAACATTTGGCTATGTTCCATTTTCACATTTTAAGTGTTTAAAAGTAATTTCATTAATGTAACATTTATTTTTCCATTCTTTTACTAATTCTTTCAATTTATTTTGTAGCCGATTAATATGCGGATTCTCAATTTTCTTGTTAATTGTGTTATCCTCTAACAGCATTGTAATTGTATTAATATATTCTTTCTTGTCCGATGCTACTGTTACATTCCCTTTATCTGCATTCTGAAATATAATATTTGTGTTCCCTTTTAAGAACTTCTAGGCTGTTTTCTATTCATGTATGATGTTAGTATTTATATAATTTTGAAATCTATTTTCTTTTTTAAAATTATTAATAACCTTCACTAATGAGGTTCTACATACTATTTTCTACGTCAACTATGATTTTCTTAATAGCGAATTTGTCATTTCAATAAAATATTCCAAATTTTGCACCCTTTGAAAGGATATTTACAACTTCTTTTGGAATGGTAATGTTTGTTAAATTTTTAAACCAATTTTTATTATTATTATAAGTATTATTTGTTGACGAGTGTTTTATATTTTTGAAATGTTCAAATTTATTTTTCAGTTTATTTCTTTTCTCCTACTTTATTTTATTAAAGTGTCTGTTTTGAACTAGAAAAAATTCTTTTAAGTTATCATTTTCTAAGTACCTATATAAATATACTTGTATTATGATGTATATTGATGTTAATTGATGTTAATCGATGTATATTGAAGTTAATTTAATTTTTCATTGTCATTTTGAATATCAAAATGATCAAAATCATTTTTATATATCAAAAATGAAAATTTAAATAAATATGAAAATAAGAAAAAAAAATAAACCACATAATATCTGAAACTTCTCAAGAATTGTATTTTTAAAATCTTTTTCCAACAAAATATTAGAAAAATTCTCAAAAACATAATTTCCCTAACTTAATTTTGAATATTAAGATCTTATCGAATGGTAAAACTGAAATATGTATACATTATAAAACGAAATTACGATTGTTATATTCATGAAAACTCTCAATGCTTTATACATTATTTATATTAGGTTGTCAAATATCTCTCTTCCACCATTTTGTCTTATGAATTTCGCGGCTATATACAAAACGCTACAGAGCTCGTATCTGACAATACTATACATCATTTGAAAGATCTTGACATAACGTACACAACAAGGCTCTGCATGATTAGTTGGAATATTGCGTTTAAAAATTATAAACGTGTAAACATGGAGTTCACTAACGCCGACATTCGCGCCATTTTAAAGTTTTCCTTCCTCAAAGGCAAATCCGGTAGAGACACGTTCCGTGAGATTAATGGCCTAGGAGACAAGAGTTAGTCACCAAACCATTTTAAACTATCTGCAGAAGGCTGGATACAAAAAAGCTTGATGTTTGGGTGCCGCATGAATTGCCGCAAAAAACCTTCTGGACCGAATCAACGCCTGCGATGTGCTGCTGCAACGGAACGAACTCGACCCAAAAACACCCCCCGACGGGGGTGATTTTATACGACGAATGTCTGACTGTCATTATAATTTTTAATTTTTATTTATTATTTTTATTATTTTTGTATATTGATGTATATCTTAATATAAATATATATTCATATTATTACGTATTATTTTCGATTGATTTAATTGGGTTGTAAGATGAATGAAAATATTTCTTAATTTTTATTTTTAAGTTGGTAGTACTGTCAGAGTTATGTGTATTAAATTTCACGCTATGATCTTTATTTCTCATATAGTTACGCTTCTGTTTTGTGAACAAAGAAAAGTTTTTGTCTCTTCTGTATTTATAATGTCTGAAATTGTTCAATAAAGAAGTATCATTAAATGTTGTCCGCAAAATGAAATATCGGCCTCCGAAACGTTCAGGATGTCGCAGAACGCCTTTTGTGAGAAGTCAATGCTAAGAACAAATGTTTTGGATTGGCACAAATTGTTCAAAGCAGGTCGAGAACACCTTGACAACGAATCACATCAAAGACAAGAACAACTATTGATAGAATTATAGAATAAATAGAACAACTACTGATGGGCTATACGTCGACAAAATCAAAGAATTGGATCTGCAAAATCTTTGATTAACAGCTCTAGCGCTTGCTGACATTATTAGAATTTCAAATGGGTCAGTAAACATCATTTTGAAATATATTTTTTACCTTAAAAGAGTGAAATCTCGATTAATGCCAAAAACACTCCATTTTTTAGAAAAACAATGTCGGATGGATGTCTGTGAAATGATGCTTTCGGACTATCAGGACAAAATGGATTGTAAAATAACTGGAGATGAGACTTTAATCTACGCTTACGATCTATAAACGACAGATCAATCGAGCGAATATCGTGCCAAAGCGAAACGGAGACCGAAAATAACACCCCAAAGTCGATAAAAAATCAAGGTTATGCTCACTGTTTTCTTTGATTATCGTGGTGTGGTGCATTATGAATTCCTTCCAATCGGCGAAACGATTAACAAAGAATATTATTTGAGTGTTATGCGTCGTTTGTCTAAAAAGGCAAGAGAAATTCAAAAAAGCTTTGGCATAATTGTATTATACCGGGGGGGGGGATTATTTTGAGGGGGATTAATTCCGATTTAGCAGAATAAATAAAGATTTCAAAAGTTATAAATAAAGTTTCTCATATTTGTACACAGTAATAATCAAGAGAAGAAAAATGAGGAACTTCAAAACTGATATCCTATACTTATGTACAATGTACTTAAGTACTTAAATCAAGTGTTTAATGTAAAGGAATTTAAATTCCTTTACATTAAACACTTGATTTAGGAGAATGGAAACGAATTCTTTGATATTCTCTAATTTCATTGCACGAGAAACTCAATATGCCCGCAAAGTAGTCATTAGGTGCATCCAAGAATAAACTATTTCAGCCACCCTCTTGTTTTAGAAATAAACGATTATAAATGATACGATATAAGTATGATTTCTGGCTTCGTGTAATTTAACGGTATATTTTTTCTCCAATATATCATTTCATCGTAAATACAAACAATATAAAACTTTTCATTGTCTCATTAATTGAATTACCACTATTGCAGATCACGGTAGCTTGACTCATTTAGGCCCAAAATACTTTAATGCGGTCAGATGATTTGTAAGACATATAAGGATAGTACAAAACAATCAAGAGCACACATTAAATGAAGTTTGTATAAACGCAACTATAATGAATCATAGCCAAATTAACAAATATTTTTATCTGTCTCAAAGTCCTTATAAAACAATATACTTATAATTATACGAAATGATAGTCAGACTCTGTTCGATTAGAATCAACCGCATAGAATCTGAAATAAAAAAACTTCTACTAAAAATAAAAAATAAAAATTTTAATTAATTATTATACTACTGTTAGTAACGAACAATATAACTATTCCACCAATGATGAATCAATATTAATGAATCATAAACACTTAGCACATGAACTAGAAATAGTTTTTTCTTCTATCCTAAGAACAAAATATTTTTTGAGTGCACGCTATAATAACAGGTTAGTGATCAGGTTACGTAAACATTTGACATTATCGCCGTTTTTTGAAAGATAAGTATTAAACTCCTCAATGATATGCCTGAGATGAAAGTAAAATATCAAGATTTTCAAAGTGTCTAGAAAGTCAGAATGGTGAGTAAAGGCTTCCTTTAGGAGTCAATATATGGCAGGAATATAAGTGAGAGTGGAGTTACCATTCTATAGCTTATAAGAAAAGAAATGTGAAGATTTCTAACTTATTCTTTGTCGTCGTTTTTATAAATGTTCTTTTTGTCTTTTTTTCGCTACAATTAAGTCCGGATATGTTGCATAAAGCGACTATCTCAAAGGTTATGTTGTGATGCTAATGTGCAAGGCTATAATCAGTTGAATTTATGTTTGACGTATAATGGTTGTTGTTTTTTCTAAACAGATCTTTGCTGTTAATTGGAAGCGCTCTCGTATTCTAAGATCAATCACTAATCACTATTTGCTCTCAACTAGTTTTTTTTATAGTGCCATACTTACAATAATCTGCTAGTGTTTGCAGGTTAGTTATAAAACTATGGACACGTTCGTCTACCTTTATTACATGTTAATTGAATATAAACCACGCATCTGTTATATTTTTTAGGGAGAAATATATTGTACATTTTTCTTTTACCTCTGTATACGTCGTTATATTTTCGATTCGAGTAAAGTATTATTGACTTAATATATTTTCCGATTTGTCCACCTCAGAATAGGATAGAAGATAGATATTTTCCTTTTTAAGATTTATTTACGAGATCAGCTACTAATATATAACGATCCAATCTTGTAATCTATCTGATTTAAAACTTTAGCTTCGAAAAATTAAATTCAGCAGGTGGATATACGATTAATGTGCCTGACACCGTCGTTAACGTCCAACTTTCCACAGTATTTTGTAAATGTTGAGTTATTTTAGCACTTTGCAATTACTTTTATATAAATTATTCAAATAATACTGTACTTGAATTTTTTTACCATTTATATTGCTGCCAGTATATTATATGAACGAAGGAGGATTGTTCGATGCATGAATAATTGATTATAGTGTACTTGTAATATACTGAAGACCGCTGTTGTGTATCTCATCTAAGAGTCAGCACTAGACCGGCTATTCCAAATTTACTGTTATGCTTATAACTTGGACCTGGACACGGGGCACTGTTATTATATTTATTCATTATGATATACATATAACTATACATTAATGTTACAATAGAGATACATTATATTTCGATGTGCGAAAATTAAACTCTGGTCCATGAGTTTGGAAACACTGATTTTTGGTCTACTGATCCACGCTATACTATCGAGTCGTTGTAGAGTAAAATGATTATTTCTTATTATATCCTTGTTTTATATCATAATTAAATTTGAATATTGGTGTGCGCCTATCTATTACATCAGTATTTACTAAATTTATTTTTAAGCTAATTTTATTAATAAATATTTTCAGTAGTCTTATAGTCCAATTAAATCAATCGAAAATAATACGTAATAATATCAATATATATTTATATTAACATTAATACATCAATATACGAAAATAATAAAAATTAAAATTAAAATTAAAAATTATAATGATAGTCTGACTGTCTTTTTTATTTTTATTTTTATTATTTTTGTATATTGATGTATTAATGTTAATATAAATATATATTGATATTATTACGTATTATTTTCGATTGATTTAATTGGACTGTGAGACCAATGAAAATATTTATTAATTTGTATGTAAGCTAATTTATGGTTTAGACATTATCGAAAAAAGGTACTTATCATAAATTAGAAATTAAAAATTACACTTAGGTCGATTGTTCTGAATTAAATTCATAGATTGTTTTTATAGGTGTTACAGTCTTTATATATAGACAAAACTGTTTAGTTCTTAAAGATAAACCGTAGCGATTCGAAACGTCGAAAAAGAAATTAAATTTTAATTTAAGTTCGTGGGCGCAGTCAGGTTGTCCTTTGATAATATAGAATACAGTTTATTTGTACTATTTCTATTATTTTTCATTTTTAATCTAATATAATTTATTTTTAGTAGTAATTTCTATTTCAGATTCTTCGGGGGTGATTATAAACAAGGATTATCATTATATTAATAAATTATAGTATAGTATAATGAATTATAGTATAAAAACTGTAAAACCGATAAAACATTTATTAACTTACTTATCATAAAACAAATTGATTGCTTGTTGCGAACAATACTATAGTTACTAATCGAGAGAGATATCTTTCATTTGTAAGATTTCACATAAATTAAACAAAAGATTAAAGGGTGGCAAAGCGATAGTATGTTTGCTATTTTTAATCGCGTAAGTTTGATCTAAAAATTAAAATAAAGACCAAATTCGATTTGACTTCTATAGGTGCCCCTACTTAGTATGGCCCAGAGTACTACATTCTACTTAATATGCTCTACCAATTTAATAGCTAAAATTAGTTATATTATTATATTTGAACATATGATAGTAATCATTTGATTTAAATTTATATATATATTGTATTAAAAGAAAACGAAGGCATATGATTTTTTTCTGTTTTGAAAGAAAAAAGGGAATGAGTCGTGGATTGAAGATCAAATAAAAGAGTTATACACATTTGAGGGAAGAAGCATATAACTCAGAATCTAGTGCGAATATTAAAAATTAGAATTTTTATACCTTATAAACAAAGCTTGCGCACAGTATTTATAGCTGGATTCTTTAGCAGAAACAAGTTTTTCTAAAAATTTTTATCAGAGGATGACAAAGCATAGAAAGTTAAAGTTGTTTACCTTCTTTATGTGAGATCACATGGTATGTATGTCCGTGCTAACTATGCATTCATGAGGCCATAGAAAAATTTTTTACATCTGTCTCCTTGCTATTGAAAATAAATATTTATTTTTTATTTCTCGTAGTATATCGTAAATACAAAATGAATACTTTAATTATTAATTTTTATGCAAAAAGGTTAATTCATATAAAGTAATTAACATTGACATGAAATACCTTATACGCACTACTAGAACCGACAACAGTGTAGTGTAAAAATCGAACGTATAAATATTTTTTTGTAATTTATGAAATTGTATTTTGATACTATATAACAAAATGAATAGTCGTTTCTTAACTCCTATTTTTGTTCGGATTGGATAAAACTGTGAGCGTGCACTACTAACATGTTCCCGCTGCGAGTAATAGAACAGCAAATATGATTTACTCGAGTTTAAAAAGAGTTGATAGTATGGATGAGATAGACTAATGGATTACACATTTCAGACCAGAAAAACTAGTTGAAATAATGCATTGTTCAGGTTCAGGTACGCAATATGTATGTGGCTGCTCGGCGAGCAAAAGCGGACAAAATTTATTTCGACAACGAAAAGTGAAAACAAGGCAATCGCGTTTATTCGTCGTGCCAAGCAACAGCATACGCTTATTTTAAAGAATTGCGCCGAGCATTACATGCATCCGCACGCTCTCTCAAAAAGGTGAGGGTAATAAAAACAAATCACAAGTATGAGATCAATAACATGAAATCCAATTGACAGAAATAGCTACACATAGTATTACAATGCCATTCGATATAATTCCTAACGATATAATGGAATATATAACGTCGATGCATAAAATGCAGTCAAACTTGGTGCGGCAAATCAAATAGCAGGCTGAATGCCGGCACACGAATGAATGGCTGCTCTAACCCCAGTCGTTATGGTGAATAAAACTAATTCTGTATTGATTTCAGGAAGGTTAAAGGAGTATCGCAGGTAGATCAGATACGTATTCATTATCTTACATGGATAACATTCTACCTCAATTGCATAGGGCCAGATATATCTCGACCTCAACTTAAATAAGATGTACTATCAAATACTGGTCATCTTTTCACGGTCTCCACCAAAAAGCTCTTCTTAATTAAGAGAAAACATTACGTATTAAGCCAGGTCGGCGCGATCGACCGCCTGTTCAGACAAAAGTTCGAGCAATTTGCGTTCTCGTACCTGGATAACATCAATGTTATCTAGAATTTTGAGAAGTATATGAAATCGATCACTCATATGTTGAAGCGCTTATAAAAGACCGAAATTTCTGTAAATAATGTTGAAAATGAGTTCTGACAAGTGAAGTCAAATACCTCAATGTATATTTTGGACTGATGAAGCCAAGATTGAGCTGCTGATAAACTATTCTTTTCGAAGAATTTAAAACAGCTTTGGTGCTTGATAGGTATGGCTTGTGGTACAGAAAAATTCTTAGGTATTTCGTCAATGTAGCAGAACCTCTAACCTGTTTAATGAAGAAAGATTGCCGTTTCACGTAGGAAAATTAGCAGAGAAGTACTTTCAGTTCTATAAAATAGTTGATTGCTTCAGCAATAGTTCTAAAGAGGCCATGATTTGACGTAACGTTCATAGTGTATATCGATGCAAGAGAAATCGTTCTGGTCCACACTACGAATCAATAAAAGCGGAGGATACATGCTTGAAATGCTGAGCCAGATTACGCTTCGGTTGAAGGCAGTTATAGCATTATGAAGTGTAAGGTTCGTGCCGAGCTCTTAGTCATAAAACGATTTCGCCCTTAATTAAAAGGTTATCATTTTCAAGTCATAACCGATCACCGTCGCTTGTGATGGTTACGTAACTTGCACAACCCCATAGGGTATCTATTTCACAGCTCCGTTAAATTACAGGGATATAGCTATAATGTTGAGTATCACAAAGGAGCATTCAATTCGGTCCTTACGTTCCTGACAAGCTCTCACCCATAAACAAGGCGAGCACATCAATCGGCGCTGTACCATGTCGACTAAGAAAGTTATTTCGTGCTTTGGAGCACCTAAAGTTTTTTTACGGAATTCGAAATATCTGCTATTGATGTCTATTTTATGGATGCATGAACTGAAGTTGAAAGACGTCGAATGATGATTTTTTATGTCCTAAATATTAGTGCTATAAAAATAAATCAGTTTTGTATTGCCACTGGTGATGAATTTATGAATGAATATGAAAATGAATTTAGTATGATAACGCTCAATGCAAAAAATCGTATTGAAAGCCCGACCAGCCCGACGCATATTACGCTTCAGTTGAGTAGAAGAAATCAAAAATTGGTTCGATACGTTCTATTTTCGCTTGAAAGGCGATAAATATTTTGGTCCGGAATTAATAAATTACCAAAAAGATGTATATATTTGATATATATCTTTCTTAATATATAACATCACTCTTTTATAACGGTCGTGCGCTCCGCGCCGTCCTCGTATTTGAGGCCGACATTCACTCGGTTACATGGCGCCAAATGCGATTTGGGGATCGCAAAAATTTTTATATATAAATATATATGCGTGCATATATGCTTATAAATGTATATACGCATATAATTACGGAACGTGCCCTGGTAAAATTCGCATAAAATACACACCGAAATGCGTAATGAAATTATAGAATATAATAATATTACAGAATAGTATAATTATAACTTTCCATAGCGAGATTGTGAAACTGCTGCGCTTCGCGAAGGTTTACAATTTCAAGCCGGTGGAGTAAATACGCGTGGTTACCAGCCAGGTTAAAATCTAGAATTTAGCGGCATATATATTATAAATAAAAGTTTAGTATAATACATCTAAGTATTGAGCGTATACAAGTTTTTTTTTACGTTGTATAATGGGAAGTTTATCCGCGATTGTCAGACGGCTAGTGGCTCTCGCCAACTGTGACTACCGCAGGAGCCGGCTCCAGGGTATGCAGGATTCTAACCTACTAAACCCACTAACCATATCAGGGTGCAAATAGATGCTCGGAACACTTAGTTACCACTATTGTATTCGTTTCCTTGATTAATCTTCCATGGTTTCCGTCACATTCAGTTCTCTGCAGTAAGTCAGAAGACTGCGTGCATCCACCTTGGAGAAACTTCGTAATCGAGGTTATCATCTCCCAGCCACTTTAAATGACATCCCGTTAAATTAGGGCACGTACAAAAGAAATACCTCGGAGTTTCCTTCTCCTTCCCACATCATCTGCAGAGGTTACTATGTCTTCTGATCTTGTGTATATAACACCGTAAGTTTGTGTTCCTGTTGTAAGTTCCAGGATTAGCTTTGCTTCACGTTTCTTTAAATTGATGATCCTTTGTACCCATCCGCAGATCTTGCTGCCAAGAAGGTCTTTATCCATCTGTATCCACGTGAGTTTTCCTACGTTATTAATTTTAATTTCTCAAGGCTTCTCTCTATCGCAGTGCATCCCTCTCGGTAGGGTACAGCGACATCCCTTCCCCGATAGCACCCCGATAAACATTCTTGTTTTGCCATAGTGTCTACTTTCATGTTTCCCTTACGAGCCGATTGTCTCGATATCCATGTAACACAGATCTTATTTACCCTGGCCAAGTTATTTAGAGCAATTTTAGCCTTTTTGACCAATAGCGACGTAGTGCAGGGTTGTTCGAGGGCCTTCAGCATAGCCATGCTGTTTGTGCATATTTTTAGGCATCTGCCCTTAATTCTTCTCTGCATTAAGCTGCTTGCACAGGTTTCAATGGCAGCCATTTCTGCAGGAAACACTGTGTTATTTCTATTCAGCTTGAAGGCTGAATTTAAGCTGCGTTCAGGTCCATATATACCGAATCCAGTACCAAACTCTGTTCTGGATCTTTCTGTAAACCAGATATCACTTCCCAATTTGAGGTCATTGTTCCAATCCTCTCTGATTGGTATCTTGATATTGTATCGTCGCCTGAAGCAAAGAGTCTTGTTTATACGATCCTGAGGGTATTCAAAAATTGGGCCACCCAGTATTTCCCTGCAAATGGTAGCGTGTCTAATTGCAGTACTATCCCACTGACCGCTGCATATCATTCTATAAGCCGATTTAGCAGCCGTTCTCATTATTTCCAAGTCCAGGCTGTCTAGATCTAGCATCATCCTGACAGTAGCAGTAGGAGTACTGCTTTTCAATCCAAATGCTTCCCTTAGCGAGACCGCCTGTATATGATCCAGGACCCTCGCAGAGGATTTATTCTCGATCACTTTCCACCACACCAAGGCAGCATAAGTCAGCCCCGGCATCAATATTGTTTTATAGAGCCATAAAACTTTCTGCGGTTCAAGACCCCAGCCCGTGCCAATAGGTGACCTACACTGTATCCGTATGTTGATGATCTTTTTATTCTGCATTCGCAGGTGTTGTTCCCACGATAGTTTCTTGTCTAGGTATACACCTAGATATTTAACTCCTTCCATATATGGTATACCTTGCCCGCAAGTTGACGCTAGATTTTATTCCTTTGAAGAGCGCTAGGCAAACAGGATTAAGACTTAAGGAGTCAAATACGTTTGTGGAAAAGAGAATTGTTGATCTTTTGAGGAGCGCCTCGTAAAAGAGATCAAATTATTAATTTTATTTCGAAAAAAGATTATAGTCAGGATTTTATCGAACTCTGGATAGGTTTGTCCGGAAAAACTTCATATGAGACGACTTGATCGGAGTCAGTTCATCGGGTCAACTGCTACTTTTGCATTCTACAGACCAATTTATATTATTTTTGTCATTTAATTTCTTCGTCGCTCATTATTCATTGGTCGAGCCGCCGCTTTTATAATAATAATAGCTATAATAATCAGAATAATAATTTTATAATAATAAATCATATTCATAAATAATAACATCATTTATAACATATAAATAATAATAACAAAATCATTTATAACGAAATATAATCATAAATAATTTATAATTTAATCATTATGATAATAATTTAATATAATTATAATACTAAATTACAGTATTAGTTTATTTTAATTCTAACAATTGAAATTAAAAATTATACTTAATTCGACTGTTCTGAATTAAATGAATAAATATTTTTATCGGCCATACAGTCTTTATTATATTATTTTGGAAAATCATAATAATGTATTATTATATAAAAATAACAAAGATTAAATGATTAACGCTTTCTGTCAGTGCTTCTGATAAGCAAAACAACCAACTTTAAAACTTTATTGCAAAGATAAGTCCCTCTCAATATGTTATCGATCAGGGGGACTTTTTGAATATCCTGTTCTATCAAGCACCAATAAGCATGTCTGGACAGTGAAAACTTTCAATCACGACATGAAACTATTCTATAAGTCCTTCGTTTGGAAAAAAAAAAGGAAAAAGAAAAAAATAATATATAATACCATGGCTCGATCGAAGAAGCGAATATCGAAATTTACACAGAAGATAATTAATTAAGAATTAATAATTAAGAAAGCCATTAAAATCTTGAAAAATGTGCCTTTAAAAATCATATAATTTTTATATTGGTTTTTAGAGAAAGAATCGCTTTGAGGAAAAAACATTCAAAATTTGTTTATGTGAAATATGAAATTTGCTTATGCACATTAATTGAGTTCTATTGTTGAATGGGAATTATAGTAATATTTCAGAGACATGTCCGTGTAATAAGTCATCTGGAATATTTTGGTAGTATTTCAGAGTGCCTAATAGTTAGTTAATTAACAAATTTCAGTAATACAATATTTTAAGAATATATTACATTATAATTTTACAGAGATCATATAACAGAAATATTAGACAGATACATTCCAGAAATATTTCTATATTAATATAACTTGGCGGCTGGGATAATATAAACATAATTAATATAAGGAACAATGGTAAATGTATAATATATATTAGGTTGTCAAATATCTCATCTCCGCTTTTTACTCTTCATTCAATGCTTTATAAAAAGTGTTACAGTGGTCGGATTTACTTCAAATATGCGCCCTTTTTTTCGATAATCTATTTCTATATAGACGGCAACCTCATAATACCCCTCTCGTAGAAATTCCTTTCCTTATTTACGAAGAACTCGGACAGCCACTTTTCACAAGCCTCTTTTGAGTCCAACTTTACACCAGCAAAGGCGTTCGACATGGGCAGAAACAGGTGGTAATCACATGGCGCTATGTCCGGGATATATGGTGGATGCAATAAAATCTCCCACCCGAACTCCCGTAGCTTCTAATGAGTTCCTGTTGGCCAATTGTGGACGCTTCTGCTCGATAGCCTGCTTCAAGCGGCCAATTATTCACAGTAAATGGTAGAATTAAGCGTCTGGACATATGAGAGCAGCTCGTAGTGGATTATATATATTATATCATAATTTCCTTCTAATCTCACAGCAAAACCTTCCTGGCTATCAATCCCGTTTGTTGGGGACGGTCCATCGGCCTTGGACCACGATCGTTGTCGCTTGATATTATCGTATATGATACATTTTTTCGTCGCGAATCACCATCCGCTTCAAAAATGGGTGGAGTTCTTTCCGTTTCAGCAGCACATCACAGGCGTTGATTCGGACCAAAAGGTTTTTTTGCATCAAATCATGCGGCACCCAACATCAAGCTTTTTTTATATCCAGCCTTCTACAGATGGCTTAAAATGATTTGGTGACTAACTTTCATCTCCTGGTCGATGTCACATGCCGGTTTAACTCGATAAATTCAATGATTTGATCGGTATTCGTCGTCACAGGTCTTTCGCCAGCTGGGTTATCCATAATGTCGTTTTGACCGGCTCTGAATCATAGAAACTATTCCTCTGCGGCTCGAAATGATAGGGTGCTATCCCCCAAAACACGATTAATCTCACGGAACGTTTCTCTAGCGGATTTGCCTTTGATGAAGGAAAACTTTCAAATAGCGCGAATTTCGACATTAGTAAAACATATTTACACGTCTATAACTTTTGAACGCAATTTCCAAACTAATCGTGCATAGCGTCTTTTGGTACGTTATGTCAAGACCTTTCAAATGATGTATAGTATTGCCAGATACGAGCTCTGTAGCGCTTTGTATATAGCCGTGAAATTCATAAGACAAAAAGGCGAATGGGAGATATTTAACAACCTAATATGAACAGAATAGTTCTATTTACTGAATTTTTAACTATTCTGGTCATCTCAAATTCGTATTTTACTTATACCTTTGAATTTTTTTAAAATAATTTTTCGGCACAACTCTTTCTTACATGCCATCCGACACCTTTATTCTAATATGTGATTTTACTTCTTTCTTCATCAGCGTCAAATTTCATTATCAATGAATTTACTAATTTTTCTATCAGATTCAATTTATAACCTGTTCGTATAACTACTAACTTCAACAAATTTTATTAAAGTTTATACGTTATCACCAAGTGTTTCATATACTCGCACTTTCGTCTGAACATAAGAAAGATTAGAGATTAACAAAATAAAAATTTTATCGATACTTTATTACTCGTGAGAATATGATTGAGGAGACATTAAAAAAAATTTTTCTTTTAACTCTAGTCTACATGTAACCTCAAATTTTACATACTGAATTTTATATACTGAATTTTAATAACCTAATAATTAACGAAGTATGTTGTATAACTCAACCTGAACTGCATGTACATCCTTACATTAAATAAAGAGAATTAATTTTTTTTTTTTTAAATCAATAAAAATAAGTTTCTAAGGTTTTGAGCGAATTTCAGTTTCCTCTCTCTCTACATGTATAAATAGTCGATTGTACTTTACTAATTTATACTAGAACGAATAGATGTAAAGAATAATCATTGATATACAATTTATCGCGTTAGAATATACTGTCCATTATATTAATTTATAACTAAATTTAAAATTAGAATATCCATGAAACACCATATACTGCAATATCACTTGTTAACGTATTTGTTTAATCTAAGATGTCGATTGTCTTTGTTGAAAGTCCCTTCTTTCACCTGACACTTCAAAGGCCTTCCAATAATAAAATTTTATGTGGCAAGAGGATATATTTATCCTTTTTTTGTTAACTATAGCCAATGATCTAAGCACGCATTATACGCCATTACTTCTCATTGCAGCTCTCTCCTTTTTTTCATTTATTTCTTCATAACTTATATTCTTCTTACTTCCAAGTTCGAATGCAGTATTTTGCTCTCGATCGACTATTGATAACTAAACGTTCTCCTTTGTTTTAAGTTATAGGTGTAAGCTGTATATAAGTTTTAAGCTGTAAAAGTAATATAATGCATAAGGACACTCGCATAGCTTTTTAAAGAAGAAAAAAAATCTGAAATTTAATATTAGTATTGACAAAAATATGAATCTTCTATTCGTTCGATGGGTCTTTTCTTCCTTCTTCTCGACTCCAGATAGCTTTCCTCTACGGAGGGCGCCTTGTGATATTTGTCACAATATATATATATATATATATATATATATATATATATATATAGTTCGTAGATATCTATGTATATCTTTCCTAGAATCGTGGCCTTTCGGACGAGAGGGGCTCGGCTGGATATAAGGTGCCCTTAAAGGGACATACCCTCCTTGTTCGAATCCGAACTCTCCTCCTCCAACTCTTCAATCACCTCGGAAGAGGAGTTCGGAAGGAACCAGCTTGTCAAGATGGGTCGAACAGCCCTCCGTGCTCGTTGAACGACGGAAAGAGCCAATCCCTGACCCCACAATTCTCCCAACAAATTTTTCAGCTGGGCCACGAATTCGCTATCCATCAGTTTGTCCATCTGCAATAAAATAGCAGAAGATAAACTATATTAAAGGGAAGGGGAGGACTACTCTTCGCGCGGGCAACCTCGTTTTCTACCCAGAACGGAACCTAACGCCTCGCGACTATTACCGGGATTGTCCTGCGCAGAGGACCTCGCATTAGAAACTTTACCCACTGGTGAAGTTTCTCGCACAACAGGCGGGTCCTTTTTGGCCTGTTCGCGATTCAGCTGTGGTTGGGAAGCAACCTCCTCTTCTGGCTCCAGCGGCGATTATGGGAGAACCTCATCCTCTGGTTCCAGTGTGGAGGTGGTCTGCATGAGATCGCTTTCCTCGTGTTGGACGTACGGTTTGAGTTGTTCGGCATGAACTAACTGTTTAATCCGTCCGTCACAACCTCCCAGCTCGTACGTATTAGTCTCTTTCTTTTTGCTATAACAAAAAGACCTGCGTATTTCGGGTCTAATTTGGACATTACTCTTTAAGGTATTGAGGATCAGACACGATTTTTTTCTATACCAGGTCGCACACCTGGACATCGCCTGGCATTATAAAAATCTACTTGACGATGCTACTGACCTTCAGATCGTTTCTTAGGCGCCTCCTGAAGCTCTCTCAATTTACTTATTTTCACTAGCCAGAAACTCTCTTTTTCCTTTTGTTGAGTTTCGCGTAACTGCGGCTACTGATTGGCTTATACATACAAACTGATTGGCTCATTCGTCACTTGAACCCACAGCGAATTATCAATCGGATAATGGATGCTTCCGAACGCTCGTACGAAATTGGCACCTACGTAACAATCTACTTCTAGGTTTGGGATCACAGCGACCAACACATCGTGCGTGATTACTGCTAATTCGAACGGCAATGCGATGTGACCCATGACGTAAAGCGGAGAGTTCACTGAGCCTCTAGCATCAACTCCAGATGCTGGTTAGAACTTCCGCTGGCAAGTCGTCGCAAATCGTAGATACTCAGCAATTTATATCGGAATCCACCAGCGGGCTTCTTCCGGCTGTCCTGCAATTTGGCCGGGATCTAATTCGCCTCTATCGTTTTCCTCAGTCGTTGGTATTTCTTCAAGTGAGTCAGGTCTATCTTGAGTCTGATTAGACGAAGCCGTCTGAGGATTTGAAGAAAATAAAAATAATAATAAAATACAAAATATTTCTTAATAGACACACTTTGAGTAAATTTACAATAACTTTATTGCCTTTATTATCTGACACTCCTGGAGTGTTATCCTGGGCTTTAATTTTATTGGTCTATTACTTGTAGGAGTTAATGTCTCCGTCCCTTGAGAGGTATCAATTCCTACTATATTCTATTATTGTAAATCTAATAAAAAAAACTAATACAATAATTAAAAGAAATACTTTAAGCCCAGAAAGAATTAATGTTCTACACTGCTGCGTATTCCACTTGTATAAGATGGAAATAGGCTCAGGGCCTCTTTAAGAGTTTCACAACAAAAATAAAATTAATTTTAAAAAATTTAAAAAACTGATCTAATTGATCACTTTTACTCACAGAGCTTCAGTAAGTAACGTCATGTATACATAGTGCAATAGTCGTTAGCGATTTAACGTGGTGAGGAGGGTAGACCCTGTATTTATCCTGGTATAACAAAAGATAAAAATATTTTTATCTCTTGACCACCTCCTTAAAGGCAGTCCGAGAAACGAGGACAAAAATATAAATTTTTTTCCTTATTAATTATAAGAAAAAGAAATTAAAATAAAAAATAAAAAAATTTTCCTTCGTGGGCTTTAAATTGGCGTAATTATATTCGTCAAGTGCTCTCGACGAGAAAAATAAATGAAAAAGAAACAATTTATTTTATAAAACGTCTAAAGCAATTGATTGATGCCCCGTAAAAACACCCGTTAACAGAAGTGTAAAGAACCCCAAAGGTTTAAATTGTTTTAAAAACAATTTGTGTGGGCCATAGTTCTTTAATATTACTTTTCCTCGGACTTACCTTTTTATTCTGAAATTTATTTATTTTTAATTATTTTTAATAATAAATTAAATTAATGTATGATCAGTTATACAGGAAAGGACGGGACAATAATCAGATACAGGAAATATCAAGAGATTGTATATTACAAATAAAGAAAGAAAAACTGATTTATTTAAATAAACAAATATATGTAGATTGATGAAATTTTGTAAAATTATAATAAATAATATCCTATCCTGACCTATTATGCATCCTCACTATACTAAACAGCTCGTATCACATATCTACATTCTCTTTACTCAAAATAGACTCACCGTATGCAACTGTCAACATGTCAAGTGTTTTAGAGCACTACATTCCATTTTTGAAATAATATTGAATGCAAATTCTGCTCCATTTTTTTGGTAAAAGAAAATCGCGGAGAAAAGGAAACACTTATAACTTATAAGTCAGGTTATTATTTGAATAAACCTCTTATATTATAAAAAGGCAAATGAATGGTACCTTTTTCAGGTGATTAACTTAAAATAATCAATAATATGGCATGCATAAGGCAATTAACTAAAATTTTCCTATAAATATCGCTATTTAGATATCTGAAATGACTTATAGAAAACTTAAGTCAGAGATAAATCAGATATCTTACAGTTATCTAATGCAAACTAGGCTATTAGCTCTGGTCTCTACTATGGAGGGTAGAGTGAAGGAGTGGAAACTCCTAGAGACTCTTATATTATACGGGGCATTTAAACGGACGCTCTGAAGTCCAATTGAAGGACAGAGATAGGTCTGGAGTCGTGCTTTTTCTCTTGTTATAGTGAAAAAGTAAGGAGGCACTTGAACAATAACAATGGTACACAATATAGGAAAAACGTATATTTCTATGGCGTATATTTCTACGGCTACTGTTCCCCTACTTTGCTTTTCTCTACACTTTCTAACTTGTAAGACAGATACAACACGACTCTCTGTATTGCTATTTGACTCTTGTTTAGGTTTCAACTCTGTTCCCATAACACGCTGTGTAAGATATCATTCTATGGCGGCACCTAAGAGAGTGTCGTCCTCTTGCCATCAATTCTGTGTTGAAGTCTTACCGTATAATTTGATACGATATCAACCAAGATAGACAGGGATAGAAGCGTAAAGCCCGTATAAAAAGTGTCGTAACATTGTACAAATCGCTCGCATATGTATCTCTAGCGTATTATCCATCTACTTTTTATAAACAGTTCATTAAATAAATTTGTTTAGTTTTATTAACTGAAAATTCAAGGTTTAACGAATTATTTGTGTATACATCACCGAATTTAGTAACTGCAACAAATATATAAAGGAACAAACATTAAATATTTTTTTAATAATAACGAAACATTTATGTTTGTACTTCTGTTAACTTTTTGAAATAATAAAAACAATAATTAAATACAAATATAGAATTGAAGTAACCTATAACAATTTCTAAAAATATTTTTAATTTTCAATATCATATTCTTGTTCGCGCCGTTTACACTATAATAGGAATTTCAAATCTTATATGCCTGAGAACTGTCATTCAGTTTTGCCTTACTGAAGTAGACAATGAAGTTCCAAGACTACGGATAAAGACTGGCCTTTCATACATGCAATCAAGTTTGGACATCGAGAACTATAAGTAAGGGATGACTCTGCGTTGGAGGCGACTTTTCAAAGTGCTTCTAGACTGCTGTAAAATTCATTTATTTTACTTTCTTATAAGCATATCGTACTATAGACTTGGAGAAATCGACTTAGCTTACCGATATTGCTCTTGGAGGCTGTTGAAGTCCTGTTTGACTTATACACTTCCAAATAACGAAGTGGCGCTGCCATTTTTTGGTTCTTCGAGGCGAATTCTTGCCATCAACGCACAGTATATCGCTCAATTACAGGAGCATATACTAATACATATAGATTTATGCTATACGCGTTCGATTTGGCTTTTCGGATTTTTGCCATCAACTCACAGTATATCGCTCAATTGCAGGAGCATATACTAATACATATAGATTTATGCTATACGCGTTCCATTTGGCTTTCCGTTTTGTTTGTACTTAAATCAATATGCATAGCCTGTCGCTTATTTAAAAGAGTATATATTAATACGTATAGCTACAGCACGTATAGCTATCGTTTACAGTAACTATGCGCGTTCGACTAAGCTTTCCGTCTTTTGCTGTGTTGAATTCAACACGCACAGTATAATGCTTAATTAAATGAAGTATATACTTATAACATTATGGCTGAGAAGGGTACCGATATTTGTTAATGAAACAAAAACAGTGCTTAGATTTATTAATGAATTTCAAATCCAATACGTCTCAACAGAGAGCTGCAGCAGCTATGATCGTAGAGGATTATCGGTCGCGGAGCATTGTGTTAGACGCTTCTTGGAATGACTTTCGAGAACGTGACTATCAACTCAGTAGCTTCTCTGGGTTACTTAAGGAACGAAGTGATTTCAAATTAGATTTATATAATAATGGGTTATCTGAATACTTGTCAACCAAGGCATGCCTAAATGGTAGCATTACAAGTCTCGGATGTATGTAGCCTCCTACTCAGATCGTATTCTCAACTACGCCGTGAACAACTCATTCATCGCGGGCCTTTCTTGAAAAGGTAAGATTACCTAAGTTTAATAGCACTCAGCATGATCAACACTCAGCAAAGATTTAAAGGCAATTGTAAGTCCCTTGTATTACACGATACTCTGATGCGTGTTACTATTAAATTTCAGCACCTATTCAATGCATTATAAGGCGAAGCAGCTTCAAAATTGAAGAGTTTTGATTTGGTGGATGAGAACTTTCTCTCGGCTTGGGAGGCATTATGTAGCCGTCTCGATAATCCCCTTCTCAACCCATTTTAGTACTTTTGTGCGCATCTTCTAAGGAAGCTGGTGAGTATTTAAGTAAACTATTGTATATTGCCTTGGAGAGTAAAAATGTATTCATCTCTTTAAAACTACCAGTTGAATATAGGGACATGATATTTATATAACTACTTGAAAATAAATTGCCATCGTTGACACGACTAGAGTGGACACGCTTAGTTAAAAGAGATTGCGAAAATGAATTCCCAACATTTATAAACGTTAAAAAATTCTTAGAGTTTAGGATTCAAAGTCTAAATATAGTCGAGGATTTGGACGTGCTTGTCAGAACTGAACATGATTTCAGTCGCATTAAAAATAATAGCGAAGCTGACAAAACATATAACTTGTTCCTTTTGCCAATGACCGCATTTTGTGAACTATTGTAAGCAGGTCGCAAATTTTGTACCAGCTAATATGAAAGAACATGCACCACAATCTAAGCTCTGTTTCGATTGTCTAAGATTTAAGCATACAGTTGAAGACTGTCCCTCAAAAGCTAGCTGTTTACTATTGACCCACACTTTGGACAACCAAATACGGTGGATTGCATTCTAAGCTCGTTTGTTTATAGGGACAAAGGCACATCATTTAGCAGTAAATCATCAGTTTTCTGAGGCAATCAGTCGCTTTTGGTAGTCAGAAGAGAGTCCTCAGGAAAAGCACAGGTCTCCTTCAGAACAAAAATGTTGGGAGCATTTCAAAACTACGTATTGTAGAAATTCTTTTTTAAATCTAAAATTTAAAACTACGTTATTAAAAATTTAAATTTAAAACCCTTTTTGAATCAGACTAAGTTTATAGGTTCCGATAAAATTGCCAAAGTTTGTATGAATCGACTAAAATGTCGTTTTCGTAAACAACCTAAACATTGCACCGTTTACAATGATTTTATACAAGAATATATTGACCTTGGGTAGATGGAACTTCTTGCATCTGATGAATGCGAGGTCGACGATGGATTCTTTTTGTGTCATCATCCAGTATTCAAGCAGAACGGTTGCAGAAAAATAAGGTTTGTCTTTCATGGATCACAAAAGGATAAAGCAGAAAATCCATTAAATGAATTTTTATATCCTGGTCCAAAGCTACAGGAAGATATTGTTGTTATTATTCTTAGGTAGTCTTTTTTAAATATGTATTTGTATGTGATATAATTAAAAATTTTCGTCAAATGTTTGTCGACTTTACTGATATTAAGTAGCAACGTATCTACTGGGGTTTTCATCCACTTTTATCTCTGCAAGTTTGGCGCTTAATTAATGTTGCATATGGAACAGTATTAGCTCTATTTTCGGCAAATGCTTGCTTAGAAGAATTAGCCAATTTGGTCACTCATTGACATAAAATTCGATCCACAATTATTTTCAGAAATATATATTTCTTGTTTCTGTTGATGACTTCTTAGCTGGCGGTGATACATTGGATGAAGCCGAACAAACATATCAGGAGCTTACTGAAGTGTTTAGTTCTGCTGTCATGTCTGTCGGCAAGTGCGCAGCAAACCACAGAAATTTCAATCTATTAAACACTTAAGACAATTTTAAAGACTTAAATGAGAAGCAAACTTTTGGCCTATGGTGGAGTCCCCTTGATAATGCCTTTCATTTTTGAGTTAAACTGCCTTTAGCATCTTCAGCAACCACGAAGCGTTCTATTTTGTCGGCGGTATCTAAACTCTTCGACCCTCTGGATTTTTTGTCCTCAGTTATAATTCGTGCAAAAATATTAATTCAATGTTTGTGAATGCAAGGTGTTGTTTGGGATTCACCTGTTTCAGGTCGAGTTCCGAAGGAGTGGCTTCTCTATAGACAGCAGCTTGCTGACATAGAGAAGATTCGAATTCGACGTTCGGTAAATACAATTCTGGCATTTGCACTGGTTTTCTGGTGCTTCTGAGCGTGCCTTTGCAGCTGCAATTTTTGTGACTGTTCCAAGTGCCAGATCTGCATCACGGCTGCTGATCGTTAAAACAAAGGTAGCTCCACTTAAATTTGTAAGTTTACCAAAGTTGGAACTCTGTGGTGCAGCATTATTAGCCAAACTTATGGCTAGAGTACTTTCTGAATTCGTCTCAAGATGTTTATTTTTTATTCGACTCAAAAGTCGTTCTGGCCTGGCTAAGATCACACCCATCTCTTTGGAAGTCATGTATTGCAAATAGAGCTAGTGAGATTCTAACTCTCTTGTCTACAGCTAAATGACGAACTGTCCCATCCGTACATAATCTAGCAGACTTAGCAACTAGAGGATGTACTGCACTACAATTGCAAGAAGCAACTATGGGTGGTCAGAATCTGTTTGCTTGACTGAGGATTCAGTTCTTTTGGGCATCCAAGCAGCTGAAATTTCATGAAACTTAGAAATTCGTTGTTTAACTGAAGAAAAGTTCATTCAACCAGACCATCAAGATTGGAAAGAATGATTTGTGCGATTTGCCGCCTTCGATAAATTAGTTGCTATTATAGTTTATTGTCTTCGTTGGCGTAGAAATCTGTCACTTGCTGAAGAGCAGAAAAGAAAAGTTTGTTTGAGGGCTGAGGAAATCTCAATAGTTACTACTACTTTCATTAGATTGGTCCAGCAGTCGGTTTTTTTCAATGAGTTTCGAATTTTATCTTTAGAACAGCAACTTCCGTCAACAAATTCATTACATAAATTAATGCTCTTTATTGGTACTGATTTGTTTCCTGTAGATGGTAGATTGCACAACTCCTTCTTATTTGAATCAGCGAAGCACCCAGTGATTCTATCAAAAACGAATCATGTTATCGCTTTACTTATTAGCAAAACCTCAACTTTGTACGTTACATGGCGAAGCTACAATTGTACACAGCTATTTATAGAGAAGTTATCGGATGATGCATGCTCGAAGTATTATTCGAAAAGTAGTTCGTCAATGTCTCACGTGTGTTCGATATAATGCTCGCACTCAGGAGCAGTTGATTAGGCAGAGAATTACTGCCTGCAATTAGAATAAGATATGCTCGACCCTTTGAACACATTGTAGTCGATTTTGCAGGACCCTTATGGATTAAGGCGTCTTCTATAAGGGGTCAAAAATCTTTTAAAGGTTATGTGGCAGTTTTTCTATGTTTGGTCGTTAAACCAGTTCACTTGGAATTAGTATCTAATCTTACCACACAGGCATGTTTAGTTGTGTTTCGGAGGTTTCTGCTCATCGAGTTCTCTGTAATGTAATTTATATTGATAATGGCAGAACCTTTCTGGGTAGTGAAGCTGAAATTCATCGTCTCTTTACTAAAGCTTCTGCTTCAAGACAAATAATTGCGCCTACTCTACTCCAAGATCAGCTGAAATGGTGTTTTATTCCTACCAGAGCCCCTGATTTTATTGACATTTGGGAAGCTAACGTGAGGTCTTTCAAAAGACATTTGTACAGAGTTATAGGCGAATCAAAATTGTCGTTCGAGTTATTTCCAACTATCGTGGCAGATATTGAGGCGTGCTTAAATTCTAGACCACTCAGCACACTTAGTTCAAATCCTGCAGAAGTGACTGCAATCACTCCAGGTCATTTTCTCATTGGTGGTCTACTTATAACACTCCCTGAGCCACTTGTTGAAATTGATGATTCTCGAACTCTCTGTTCCAAATGGAGGTTGACGTAATTGATGAGAAATTATTTTTGGCAGAGAAGGCAAAAGGAATATCTTGGCCAGTTACAACAGAGAGCCAAGTGGTTTAAATCTAATTATAGCTTTCCAATTAGTGATTTGATTCTATTCAAAGATAACTTGCGTCCTCCATCAAAATGGTCATTAGGACGTATTATCAGTATTACCGTTTTACATCCTCGTAATGATCCATTGACGAGAGTAGTGACCTTGCATACTGCTACTTCTGAATACAAACGACTAGTCAAAAAATTAATTTTGCTTCCAGTTCATATCATTACATCAGCTGATCTATTGCCATTACAGTCAAACTTATAGATGTTTATGAATTACAACATTTGTCGATTATTTTTGCGGAATGATTGGTTCGAGGTGGCCGGTATTTTCGTGCCGCTTACATTATAAGAGTAAGTTTCAAGTTTTATATGCCTGGGAACTGGCATTCAGTTTTGCCTTACCGAAGCAGACAACGAAATGTCAATATCAGTTCCAATACTGCGGACAAGGCCTGACCTTTTAAGCCTTAGTTATCTACCCGCATTCAAGTTTGGACACTGAGAACTATAAGTAAGACATTCTTCTGCGCTGGGCGTGAGTTTCAGAGTACGGCTAGACTGCTGTTTAATTCACTTAATTTACTTGCTTGTGAGAATATCAAACTATAGACTTGACTTGGAGATGTTGATTTAGCTTACCGATATTGCTCTTGGAAGCTGTTGAAGTCCTACTTAACTTATACACTTCAAAACAACGAAGTGGTGCAGCCAATTCTAAAAAAATATAATAATTCTACATCGAATATGAGTAAGATATTTCTACAAAATTTCAAAATTATTATTCAAAATACTCATGTTTCATAACTTACTTCTTCGGTATAATTTAATTAAAAATAAGATGCGTTAGTGGCTGTACTTTAAAAAATAATCTATTAAAAAATAAATCTGTTTTCATTCAGATCAGTATCTGCAATAAAAAAAATTAAACTGGTGCAACGAAAACCTATTGTATTATGATCCTGTAAATGTTAGGCATTCGTATCAATTATGCAAGGTTTTGAAAAGACCTATGAATGTATGGTTCAATGGGGTAGTACAATATTCTTTGGGTAATGTTTTGAAAAAAACAGCAACTCATGATTAACGATGAACGAAAATATCATAATATTGTATATATTTATAAAATTGTTTTAATATTTCAATACAATTTTTATAAAATTGTTAAATTACATATATGCGAAAATTTGACGGATTTTTCATTAAAAGGAACTTAATCTGAGGAAAGCTTGGTGCTTAGATGACCGCCGGTTTATTGCTCCCTTCTAAATACTCAGCAAGAATTTTCACTTAGCACAACTTCAATTATATTTCCAAACTCAATTCTATACAATACTTTAATCGATCAATTTATTATTCTTGCACAAGAATGTCCACGTATCAATTTTCAAGAAGATTTTAAACTTGTCTATAAGCAAGGGATCTATTAGACTAACTAATTATATCCAAAAGAAAATTTTTATTCTCCTTTTCTCTCTCTCTTTTTCCCTTTTTCCCTCCCTTTTTGGTGGTGCCGGCTGTACCGTCCACTAGTACATGTCTTGGACATAGTACGACCAGAAGTCTTCATCTGGGGTCTCTTTTTTGTTTTTATTCTTTGAAATCCCAGGTCGGGTATCTTCTCTACGTCAATTACTCGACTGACTTCCCCTGCCGCAACCAGTAGGGCCACCGGTGAAGCACCCTGGTACTCTACCACCACGACTCTCTCCGGGTTGTGAAGCTGCTCTTGATCTTAGCCGCTCATCCGCGGCTAAGTCTGCGGAATCCCGAAGGGAGGAGGGAACACCGTCCCCTAACCGGCGTACCTCTTCACGGGTACGGAGAAGCTCGGCATACACTCGCTCTGCCTCGGCCTCGGCGGCCTTTTGGCGTGCAAATGCTGCCGTAAGCTCCTCCACCCCTTGTCGCTCACGTCGCTGCCGATGCAAACTAAGGAAAGATTTCTGAGCTCTCGTCGACTCCACTAAGTCATCGAGCTCTTGGGTTAAGATGGGACCAATCTGTTTTCTAACACTAGGTCGACCCCGAGCTCTTCCCAGAGATTGATGACTATATGCTGGGCCTTCTTAGATACTTCTGCCTTGGCTTTAAAATCGGCCAAGGCTTCCAAGAGGCCTTGCTCCATTCGTTGGAGCGGAGTCAGACGAGGGGGGGGGGAAACTCCTGCTTCAGGGGGAAAAGACGAGTGACCACAATCCGACGTTTGTAGTCTTGTTGTTCCCCGCATTCCAATAAAACTCTCCGACCCATTAATCCAGCAGGTGGTCTTTGGTCCACCTTGGACTGCTGGCATATAAGACACTTTTTCACATATTCTTGAACTGTTTTATAAAATCCAGGCCAGTAATAGTATTTGCTGACTCCAGCGAAAGTTTTCTCACGTCCTGGATGTCCGGCCGTAGGATTATCGTGACATTCTTTAAGAACTGTATCACGACGATCCTTGGAAACGACGATCGTCCAAGCGTCCTCATCGCCCATGATGATTTCGAGGACTTCATGTGGACGATAACAATATAATTGTCCCCCTATTATTTTCCATTTCCGATAATTGTTGGGACGATCTTAGACGTTCTTGAACCATTATAGATACCATTCATCGTGGGTATCTCTTGCCCAGGTTACAGTTGAGCAATATAGATCATCTCATTGTGACCACTTAGAAAGGGCGTCTGGCACGTTGTTCAACGTTCCTTTATGATCCTATACATCTAAACTTTGCCCTTGCAATCTTAGAGCCCATCGTGCGAATCTGCCAGTGGGGTTCTGCATCGTACGAATCCACCTCAAACTGCTGTGGTCCAAACGACACGGAAATGATATCCATCTATATAAAGACGGAACTTATCAATAGCCTATATGATATCTAAGCACTCTCTCTCGGTTACCGAATAGTTTCTTTGAGCTTAGGAGAGTGCTCTACTCGCGAACTCCAACACCCGTTCTTGTCCGTCGACTTCCTGCAGAAGGACCGTTTCGATACCAGTGACACTCGCATCTGTTTGCACGGTAAACTGGATATCAAACGACGGTCTATGCAGGACGGGCGCCGAAGTGATCATTGATTTGATCTTGTCGAAAGAGGCTTGTTGTTCCTCGGTTCACTCCTAACGACAGCCTTTTCTAGATAGACGTGTGAGTGGTTCGGCGATGGTAGTAAAATCTTTTAGAAATTTCCTACACCACGATGCCATCCCGAGGAAACGTCTAAGTTGCTTCAGGTTTCTCGGTTCCGTGTAACGCATTACTGGTTCGATCTTTTCGGGATCGAAACGGAATCCCTCATGGTTCACGAGAACACCTAAGTACTTGACTTCGGTGTGTCCAAAGACACTCGTTTCTCGATTTATCGTGAGTCATGCTTCATGTACTCGAGCAAGAACACGACGTATCCAATCTAGGTGTTCTTGGATTGTCTCGGTGGCGATAATCATATCGTGAAGATATGAGAAGGAATACCTGGCTCGAGGTCAGGTCCGATAATTCGATATATAAGTCGTTGAAACGGCGCTCCAGCGTTAGATAGACCGAAGAGCATTCTGGTAAACTGGAACAACTCCATTGCATGTACCGTAAATGCCGTTATCGGTTTGGATTCCGGATGAAGTGGTATTTGATGGTACGCACTATTCAGATATAATGTAGAAATATATCTAGCTGATTGTAGCTTCCATAGAATCTGGTCCATGTTAGGTACCGGGTATGCATCGGGTTTCGAAACTAAATTAACTTTTTAAAAGTCGATGCAAAATCTATACTTCCCGTTGCTCTTACGTACCATCACCACTGGGCTTGACCATCCACTTGTGAATGGTTCGACAACTCCAGTCTCTAGCATTTCTCTAACTTGAGAATGCATCTCTTCTTTTATTTTCATAGAGACTGAATATGCCTTTTGTTATATGTTCCGCCCACGTTGTACATCCCAGTGGCACTTCTCCCGCCGGTAAGATTTTATTCAAGAGTGTCTTCATGCATTCTTGTTCCTGCCGTGATATATACGCGAGACCAATGGATGCTAACCTCGAAAACTCCATGGTCAGATCAAAACCAGTATTTTCTTCTGAGTTTATTTCGCCTATTCGAATAATTTCAGAAGATAAGCCGTCAGTCAATCGCAACGGTGCCAGTCGTTGGATTTTATTACATGTGACTGCGGCTACTTCCATCTTGACCCGTTTATTTGCTACTTTAACCCACAACAAATTATCAATCGGATCATGGACGGTTCCGAACGCTCATGTGAAATTGGCGCCTACGTAGCAATCTACTTCAAGGTTTGGGATCACAGCGACTAACACATTGCACGTGATCCCTGCCAATTCGAACGGCAGTTCGACGTGACCCGTGACGTAAAGCGGAGAGATCCCTAGGTCTCTAGCACCAAGTGCAGACACTGGATAGAACTCCCGCATGCAAGCTGTTGCTAATTATAGCCCGATCTTGCCCATGACAGTAAGAGACGCGCCGGTGTCGTACAATGCATGTATCTGGTACTCAGCAATCCGTACCGGAATCCACCAGCGCGCTTCTTCCGGCCGTGCTGCAATTTGGCCGGGATCTAATTCACCACTGTCATTTTCCTCAGTCGACGGAATTTCCTCAACTGGATCAGGCCTCTCTTCGGTCTGATTAGTCGAGGACGACTGAGAATTTGCAGAACAAGATCCTCGAATACTTTCTTCTGGGGTCACGTTTGGGTTGCAAGTCGACCTGACCCCTATTCATCGTCTTGCTTCCAGTTTCCCGAACATTTCGTGCAGTTATAAATGCGGTAACCTACTTCAGCACACTTATAACCTTTCACTGGACCGTCCAAACTCTTCTTCTTATCTGATGGACGGCCCTCCAGAGCTTTGTTAACACTCACCGGACTGGTAGTTCTAGTAGACTTCTTAAAGGGTGTTCGATTCGCCTCCAGCGTTGGCGGTTTGTTGTCGAAGACCCTCTTCTTTCTTCTTCTGGTTTCGGCCTTCGATCACCCTGAGAAGCAGATGGTCTACTACCTGCCCGAATTTTGATTCCAGGCGAGTCAGTAGTTTGTGTATTTCTACCATGTCAGGATTAATCCTATTTTCTTGCTCAGGATTTTCCTGATGTACAGTAGAGCTACTTCAGTTCTACCGCGCCGGAGAATCCGGCGAAGGAGTGTGATAGGATTTTTCGTACGCCAATGCAAATTCGGCATCTTTGCCCAAATTTAGGAATTCTTGCACATTGTTAATGGACTTCCTTGATATCCTTCGCTGGATTTCGGGGCGTTTCGTCCCGGGGTTACCGACTAGACTCATCAGTAAGGCATTGTCGGTAACCCCAGCCTTAGCCTTCTACCGGGTGTTTCATAATTAAGTACCCCGTTACAGAAATGGTGCCCCACGTTAGGCTTAATTATGAAACACCCGGTAGAAGTACCCGTTGACAGAGTTACAAAGAACCCCGAACGAATTAAATTGTTTTAAACCATTTCTTTGGACCGTAGGTTCTTTGCGGATATTTTATCCTCAGACTTACCTTTGTCTATCATGGAAATTATATAAGTAATAATATATATTGATAAATTATTGGTAATCCAGGAAAAGACGGATTAATTATCAGGTAAAGGGGTGGAATATTTCTATATTTTTTATTACTAATAAAAAAAATCTAAATAAGATTTATTTAATTAATTAAGAAAATAACTTAAATATTTATTAAATTTCATAAAATTATAATAAATAATATGCTACCCCTATCTAATACGCGCCCGCGATAGGCTAACGCACGAATTCGCTCACACAGGGTGTAAGAGAGATGAATTTGTAAATATAATAGAGTAATAAAGCAACAAGAGCGCCACCTTACGAAGAATAACATGTACTACTAAAGAAAACTGTGTGTGCGCTTGCTGCTCTTACTATTCTTACTCTATGATAGGCTAACGCACGAATTCGCTCACACAGGGTGTAAGAGAGATGAATTTGTAAATATAATAGAGTAATAAAGCAACAAGAGCGCCACCTTACGAAGAATAACATGTACTACTAAAGAAAACTGTGTGTGCGCTTGCTGCTCTTACTATTCTTACTCTATGTCTATATCTCTCTGTCTCTCTCACACGTTCTAAAGATAATTTATAATATCTAATAGTAATCGAGAAAATTAAAGAAAAGAGTAGAGGTAAATAACACTCTAATGAAATTCGAAAATATAATAAGTATGGAAAAATCCACCAACCTTTTTATACGTCGCTGGAAATAGAAGCAACCCAACGATGTTAATCTTAGGAAAGCTTGGTGCTTAGACGACCGGCCGGTTGATTGCTCCCTTCTAATTACTCGGCAAGAATTTTCAATTAGCACAACTTCAATTATATTTCGAAACTCAATTCTATACAATATTTTAATCGATCAATTTATTATTTTTGCACAAGAATGTCCACGTATTAATTTTTAAGAAAATTTTAAACTTGTCTATAAGCAAGATATCTATTTGACTAACTAACTATATCTAAAAGAAAATTTTTATTCTCCTTTTCTCTCTCTCTCTCTCTCTCTCTCTTTCCCCTTTTCCCTCCCTTTTTTCCTATTTGTTCAAATAATCAAAATGTATAGGGTGAAATAACTTATACATGTTACAATATATATATATATATATATATATATATTCTTTAATACTGAGTATAAAATCTTATTGTATTTATTCCTGTTGACATGGCTTTGAAAGCACAATTTTGTTATTATTAGGGCAGTTTTATGATTCTTATAGGATAACGCGGGAGGGCCAGGCTTAGTTTGAAAAGAAAGGGAGTTTTCGATAAAATCGGGAAAAATTACGGTACTCAGTTATATTTATATAAAAATACAAAAATATTTTCTATTAATGGTTACACAAGAAAACAAAATAAAATTCTGGCGTCGGGCCCTCTCATCTGTAACAAAACAAGACAGATTTCTTAGGTTAAATCTTATACTAGATCTTATTAAACTATATTCCGCACGCTTCTTGTTTTAAACGTTATTTACAACTTATATCCTTATTCTACTAATCTCACGCACGTCTCGAGTCTCGACCGTTAGAGATATATAACTTCTAGGAAGCCTCTTTTGGCCATATCGTTGAGAGAACCGCTTTTAGGGCGGAAAACTCGCCCTATTATACACGAAAAATTAATCGATCATGTGTTTACGCCACTGTTCGACCAATTTCTTATTGAGCCGCCAAAAAATAATAATAATAATTTCACAGTAATTTAATAATAATAATCACATTATAATTATAATGCTAATTTTCCATTTTTCCCTTGAGGACACTCGTATTATTATAAGAATTTCGGCGTCGTCTTATAATTGTAATACGTGATTTAATTATTTATTTAAAATAATAATAATAATAATAATAATAATAATATTTTTTTTTTTTGGGAGGAGGAGAAAAATCCTTTATGGATTCCGGAGACCGGTCCCCGGGTATGTAGGACTCACCTGTGAAAGGCATACCCACTAAAAAACTACCTCCTCAGTGCATTCCCTTCGACTGCTTCCCACAGCTCTGAAAAGAGCTACGAGTCGGGGTCGATAGGCGTGCACCGAGGAGACCTCCTCACGATGGCGTAAGTGCAGCCCAGGAACCGTCTATGAGGACATTACTTCTGGGCTGCGCCATCCTATTCGCCCTTGCGGGCTTACACGCCTTCTTCAATTCTTCTTTTGTGGTCCAGGATGGCTTTGCAGAAATTGCAAATCCTGGGCCACTTTTCATGGCTCTCTAGCATCAGCCGAACGATATTATCAGGCCCACATGGTCCTATGTCTCCCCAGAGGCACTCCCTTTCAAGGCGAAACACCTCGCACTGAAAGAATGTGTGAAGTGCATCGTCTCGGGGAGCGCAACAGTGGGCACAGCTCGAATCCGGTACTTTCCCCATCTTGTGGAGATAGGATCGAAACCGACCGTGCCCCGATAAGAGCTGTGTGAGATGGTAATTAACCTCTCGGTGCGACCTCTGGAGCCATGGCTTTAACTGATTGATCAGACGAGCCGTCCATCGGCCACGCGGATCCCTGTCCCAGCGCTTCTGCCATTCGGTTATCGTGACAGCTCTGGCCCGTGCAGCTGCCTCTATTCTGCCGAGAATATTCTTATTCTGGTGGACAAATTTCTTTTCTTGTGCCTGGAGATCAATGGGGGTAACACATGCGATTACCAGCACCGTCGACTCGGAGACCGTACGGTAGGAGCTCACGATGCGTAATGCCCCTCTACGCTGCACTGCCGCCATTCTATTTCTATATTTTTGGGCTATCAGTGCATCGGCCCATACCTCCGCGCCGTATAGCATGATGGATTCAGCTGTCCTTATGAGCAGACGCCGCTTGCAGGGTGCTGGACCACCAACATTGGCCATCAACCTGCTAAGTTGTGCTGTCACTCGGGCAGCTCTATCCGCCACTTTTTTTATTTGGTCCCAGAAGGTCAGCTTGGAATCAAGCGTCACCCCCAGGTACCTTACAGCTGCTTTGGTACTCACAGTCGTGTCTCCAACCTGCATAAGGCGTATCTTTGGGATACGTTTCTTAGTTAGGAGCACGATCTCTGTTTTCGCCGCCGCCAGTTCTAACCCATTATTCTCCATCCATCTCTGCACTCGACGCATCACCTGGTTGAGTCGCATCTGTGCAGCGTCATAATCTCTAGCGATGATAACAGCTGCTACATCATCTGCGTATCCAACCAGAAAGGTGTCCTCAGGCATCTGCATCCGGAGTATTCCGTCATATGAAACGTTCCACATGTCGGCTCCGAGTACAGACCCCTGACACACCCCGGAACTAAGTTTTTTCCTTCTCCGACCGTCCGTTGTCTCGTAAACCAAGTATCGATCCTTAAGGTAGTCATCCAATATACGAAGTATATAAGGTGGAATCCGAAAGTCTCGCTCCATGGCCCTCAAAACATTTGCCCATCCAACAGAGTTGAAGGCATTCCGAACGTCAAGGGTAGCCAGGAGGCAAACAGGTCGAGAGTAGTGATTACCTCTCTCTGTGCGCCTCGCCGCATCAACAACCTCGAGGATTGCGTCCACCGTCGCCCTGCCTCCCCGGAATCCGTACTGTCTGTCAGCCAAGCCGCCGGCAGCAGCAACAGCTCCCAGGAGTCGTGACTTCAGTAGACGCTCCATCAGCTTTCCAGCTGTATCTAACATACATAGACGTCGATACGACGAGGGCGCCTCCGGCGGACCCTTGCCCTTGTCGATAAGCACAAGTTTCGCCACCTTCCAGCTAGAATAGAATAAACCAGCTGTCAAGCACGAATTGTACATCGACAGAAGGAGTTCTGGATGCTCCTCAACTACTATTTTCAGCACCTCTCCTGGAATTCCGTCAAGTCCTGGAGCCCTCTTATTCCGCATGGTTCTCACGGCTTTACCGAGCTCCTCTTTGCTAAAAAGAGGTACATCCAGTTCTCGTTTCGGTGGAGCTGGATCAGACCTATCAGGGTGGATAGGGAACAGGGTATCTACGATGTTTCGCATTGTGCCGGAGTCCAAGGTGCCCATGTTTCCATGAGCTCCCAGTTTTCCAGCAACTACCCTGTATCCCAATCCCCATGGATCCCCATCTATGTCTTCACACAGCGCCTTCCAGCATCGGCGTTTGCTGGCTTCGATCGCTCGTCGAAGGGCTTTCTTATATAGCTTGTATTCAGCCCTCATCATAGTGATGTCATCTCCGTGTTTACGACCTCTCTGTGACATTCGTCGTAGATGTAAACACCTACGCCTCATGTCAGCTATCTCAGCCGTCCACCAGTAAACAGGACGTTTTTTTCCACCAACCACTTTGCACGGCATCGACTCTTCGCAAGCCCGGCGTAGAATGCGCATTGTGGCGCTAGTCAACTCGGTGGCTTGCTTAATTGTCGATGAGCCATTTGGAATCCTAACAAGGCTTTGCTGACCGCGTTCAATGGCCTGTGAGAATTTCTCTCTATTTATCCCTGCAACGTTCCATCTAGGGGGCCCTCGCGAATTGTGTCCAGTGAAACCTGGCATTCTATCGCATACGCGGAATGTGATGTACTGGTGATCGCTGGCTGTGTAGTCCTCGATCACCTGCCAGTCCTGGATTCGAGAGGCCAGATGTTCTGTCGCAAAGGTCACATCAGGTATAGTTTCGGCATAGCCCGGTCTCCTGAAGGTCGAAGTATTGCCAGTATTTAGAACTATTAGACCAAGTCTAGATGCTAGTTCCATGACTCTTCGACCTCTGGAGTCGGGCTCTGCCATGCCCCATTCTAGGGCCCTTGCATTAAAGTCACCTGCCATTACCAGCTCACCTTTCATTTCTCTGACGGTGTCTTCCAGGTCATCTAATATGACCTGGTAGTCACCTATGGCTTGGTTTGGTGTAAGATAGCAACTCACATACGTGATGTGATTGCATGTTACCCAAACATAGCCATTTCCAGATCCATGATCCTCTACTTTTGTTTTTCGTGGGTCAGGAATCCAAATGGCTGCCGTTCCATAGTTATCGGTGAACCAACCTACTCCTTCTCTGTTCCCATACTGTTCGCTGATAATTAATATATCAGCATCAGAATCGTGGCAAAGCCGAAGAAGGAGGTGATCAGCTGTCCTGCTGCGATTAATATTCCCTTGCAGAATTACGACCATTTAGCCTTTTTTGAGAGAGCCTCGCGAAAAGTCGGACAGGCGCCGGAACCGGCAACGTGCCGGCGTCCCTCCGATTTCGCTTCACCTTTACAGAGAAAGCATTCGGGTTCTGCGGTGCAAGACGCAACCTTGTGTTCTCTCTGTCCGCAACGATAACAACAGGCGCTACGATCAGGTCCTTTATAGCTATGCCTCCGGTGGCCATATCCTAGGCACCTGTAGCACCTCGTCATTATTTCGCGGCGGCGTACACGACAATTCACCAGGCCCACTCGCAAAAACCCGATCTTCAGCAGACGCACGGCAGCAACCTCTTCCAGCACTACGATAGCAGCACGCTGTTCCGCAGTGTTGGTTTTGGTCACTCTAACCTGCAGCTCGCCACAATAATCTGGCAGTTTACTTTTGAGGGCCTCACACACCTCATCCTCCGTCACGCAGCAGTCCAGGTCTCTAACCTCTAGACTTCCTCTAGGGGTCAGCTCCCTGACACAGCCACTCTGGCCAGTTGCTTCCTTGAGCACTTCAGCGAGTGCCTTCCGACCTTCGGGTTTGGTATGTCTGAGTTCAATCAGCACCTCACCCGATTTGGTTTTCCGGACGGTCCTCACATCCGCGCCCAAGTCCTCCGGTTTGACCACTCTGATGGATCTCATCACCTCAGCGTAGGATTTCCCCTGCGCTGGTTTGATGGCGATCGCATCAAGCTTTGGCCTTTTTTTTTTAATTTCTGTAATTATTGCTTTCTTTTTTGGATGCTGAGGTTGTTCCTCAGCATTCTGCACACTTTGCTTCTTCTTATTGTTCTTTTTTTTTGTTTTTACTTCTTGCCACCCTTCTTTTTTGTCCTCCTGTTCTCCCCTTTTTTTTCTCCTTAGTAAGGGAGATATCCGGGGGACTTGATGCCGGTCTCTTCGGGGTTATCTCTTCTCTCTTCTGACTAGTTGTTGGCAGGAGGCTCCCCGGTACCTTCTTCCCTTGTATTTTGTGCTGAAGAGCATCTACGAGCTCTTCAGCTTTTGGAAGGCCATCCTTGATATCTTTTTTAATGTTTGGTTGGCTCTTCATTGCTTTGATCATGTCCTTGAGCAGCCGAGCAAGTTGGAGAATAATCTCCAGTTCACTCGTCCGCTCAACAGACTTGATCCCGGCCTCAGCCGGCTGTTCCTCCCCCACTCCAAGGTAACTCTTCTGTTGCTTTTGGCAATCCATGGGTCAGTTTTTTTTTTTTTAATTTCATTCCTGCAGATGGTCGGCCTCCTGGACCCTTCAATGTTGAGCTCGATAAGGCAGCCCCCCAACACATGCATGTAAGGGCTGACTCATCTCGGACCATTGTGCAGGAGTATAGCGCGCTCTGGTGCACTATTCCACCTCCGCCCTCTCGAGCTTCGGACCCCAACAAAAAGGTGTTTCACTCTCTGGAGAAACATCGGAGGAAATCACACACCGAACGCGCTCGCCAAGGCCGTTTGACTAGATCTGGCTAGGATCTAGCCTCCCGTCTTGCCGTCAGCGGGAGCCAAAGATGTTTCGGATCACCCAGCACGCAACCGGGCGTAAGCCTCGACACCCAGGATCTCCTTTTGGCAGCTCACGGATCACACCGCACGGCAAACACGGCGGTCTGTCATTTGTTCAAGAGTACCTCATTCTAACCTTCATTCATGTAGATTCATACATTTACCCTCAAATATTCTAGCGAAACTCCGATGTTTGAAGTTCACTCATGCATCTATAATTACTCTGCTAGGATCCCTTTTACAGGAACGTTCGCTTACGCTCCGCATGTGTTTTCACTCCCCAAGAGATACCCGTTTATAGAGTCTCTGAGCGAGTGTGCCTTCCTTAATCTCTGTATTACTGACGAAGGTCTGTTTATAGGACCTGCAGCTTCGATCATGGTCGGCATGGAAGTCCCTATTCAGTTGCCCTTTCGGGTCTTCCAGCACATCATTGCTCCGTGCGTTAACTCATTTACTCTGGGATATACTCCAGGGATATCCGCTCACTCATAAAATGGCAGCTACCATACTATCTTTTCGCCCTTCCATTCATTGGTAGGAGGAGGTACTCTTTTAAGCCCATCACCCGATCGGCTGAGAGATGGTGAAATAGCCGATCTTCGTCAAGGTACAGACAACGGATGGGAATAATAATAATAATAATAATAATAATAATAATAGTAACAATAATGGTAATTATTATAGGAAAGGACGTATCAAAAAAGGATGTGTCAATTGTCGAATAAGGAGCAGGTTGTGCATCTTCTGATGTTACCGGTGCTTGGGTTACCGGTGCTTCTGATGTTACCTGTGCTCGGTTATCTATGAAAAGATTGTAAAAAAGTCGTCAGACAAAACTGATGCTGGCAATGTGGTCTCGAGGATCATTCTCATAGGGACTGTAAGAGTTGCGGGGAGTGTTACCTTTGCACTGATAGTAAGATCCAGAACAGGATACACTTGCCTGACTCGTCCTCGTGTACAGTGTCCAGGGTAGCATTGACAGAACTGAAATCAAAGACAGCCACGTAATGACGATGATGATACTCCAATGCAAGATGAAAAGGAATAGTGTAGCTGACCCAGTGCTCCCGCAGATTGCGGTGGAACTGGACATTGACGTGCTCATTATAGTGAGCAGTACAAAGGCAAACGTTTACCGACTTGTCTAGCTAACACTTCGGTCACGTCCGCAGTCTGGTCTCATGAGAAAAGCGCGTCGAATATAGTACGGAGCGGGATTGAGGAAAACTGTGTCTGGTCAAAAACGTGGTTACAAATGAAAATTTTTTTAGCAAATTCTTTTCTTCTTCTTCTGTTTTTTATTTCTTTCTTGCAAGTTGTTGACATTATTAAAAGTATATGCTACAAACATGTATGTCAAAAACATGCACTATTGAAGGAATCATAAGAAATATAAACAGTATAAGAAACAAACAGTATAAGAAACAAAAACAATAGTCATACTAGTCAGTATCAGCTGATATATTGCAATAGACAGGAAATTAACAGAAATCAACATAAAATTACAGGAATTAAATAGTAATAATGAACGAAATAAGAATAAAAGAAATTTTCTTCTCATTGTTTATTTAGCAACAATTGCTATGAATAATCATTAATTAACACAGTTAACGCGAATTAATTCATAGTGATGATTGAATTAATAATATTGATAAATAATTACAAAGAGAAAAGGAAACATTATATTAAATTTTAATTTCACTTCTGTATTAGCGCAAATGAAAATTTTTTTTCTTTTTGCATATCTATTTGTTCATAATACCGCACCACTGAGCACAACACGTATATTGGAGATTTTCAATCGACAGTCAGACAACCGAATTTCTCTGACCCCAAGTTTAAACACAAACGAAACAGAGAACCGAATCTAGTTAGTAATAACAAAATAAAGATTTGTAATCTTCTGCTCAAAAAAAAATTTAATAATAATATACAATAATAAATAATACAAAATAAAGAAGTTTTCTACTACGCCTCTGTGTGAAAGTTAAGTGGAATATCTCGGTTAAACACGGTATTCCTGTGCAAAATCAACACTTATAAATAAAAGAATTAGACGAGAATAACTATTGATGACTTTTGTCAATAACAGATATATAAACTTTTTTTTGCCTGGCCTTTTACACCAGCATATCACGAAAATAGATATACGGTATGGCGAACGATCAAACAGCTGACGCCATACAGAAACATAGCGAATACGCTGAAAAAAGATACACTGAAGTAACCCAAACCTCAGAGCTGCTCAGCTCCACTGCTCCCGACCACGGCCAACAAGATCTACCATCTACAACACCTCGACATAACCATACACACTAGAGGAGAACACAAACCAGACAAGATAGCCTAGTAATGTGTCAACAATTCCACCAGGACTGGCGATCCTCACTGCAGCATATTATCCAGGATATTCTTTTGGACAATCGTTGTTGCCGCGGGTGCATAGTACTAACATAGGTAAGAATAACGAGACTTTCCCAGTCACGGCAAATTGGCCATACTCAGCGAGTCTGTAGTGGTATCTATATCTGGCAATTATGCAGCATTACCAGACAACATACCCGGGAAAATCCACATCAGCACCAGAAAAATAAATAGTACCAATAGAAATACGACCTAGTTGTTCGAACAGATTGTTCGGAAACAATTATCTAAAGGAGACACGCATCGAACAGCTATTAAGGCAGCAGAAGGTACAATTTATAGGGGCCTCGCGCGAAGACGTGAAAGAGTTTCTCGAGAAGCTGCAAGAAACTATGAGTAGCTCAGATATACCAGATGCGCATAATCTTATACCAGGGATACTCAGCTGATCAGCTAGTATCTGGATGAGATCTCTGTACAAAAATTGGTGCTCTCTGGGAGATTTTAAGGTAGCACTGCGTCGTCAATTTCGGCTAATCGACTACACTCTTAGAGTTTAGGAAGAGCTGCGAGACAGAACACAAAGCTAGAAAGAGCCCATAGGCTCCTATCTCAGGAGAACATATGTACTCATTGATAAAATGGCACTTGCCGTCGCCCTCGATGCGCAACTAAACCAGATTTATCTGAGCCTTTATCCGGCGTATATAAACAAAATAAATCGAAGCGACTTTCACTCGACTGATGAGCTGCAGGTTATTGGACAACAAATAGAATTGAAATTGGAGCTCACGCGCCGATATAATGTGCCATCGCACGCAGAAGAATGCAAGGTAAGCACTGCTGTTTGTTCCTTATCAGAAAGGACAAGACATCAGAAAGCGCTCTAGAGTAGCGGCAACAAGAATGACAAACCAACAATCATTAAGAATTCGGTACAAATAAGAGAACCGTCAGCACCAATAAGAACCAAACTTGACAACTATACACCGCCCTCCAGCCAAGATGAGCTGAAGAAGGCCCCAGAGCACACCGGAGCGCATAGCCACAATATCGGTTGCCTTCGCCGAGATACCGTAATTCCCCACCATTCCCTAGATATCAAACAACATCACCAGCTCGCAATAGAAGTCCCTAGCCCATACGGCATCCAACTTCCTTCCAATTCTCCGAGCGATGTCTTTTACGCAGCCAACCACGAGATCAAGACGACTGCAATCGAAGAAAGCAGCAACGCCCACGAAGATTCGACAGACGACCTGACCGGTCTAGTCGATACAATAACCGAAACAATCATGAGTACCGGGATCAACTACGATCACCTTCTAGACGTGAATCTTCCAGCCGTGATGAACAACGCAACGACAATTCGCAACGTGACGACCACAGACCCTGCTGGACCTGCAAACAAATTGCACATTGGGTAGGTAGATGTTAAGACCGAAGACAATTGTTCTGTTAAAATTGTGGCGAACTGAATTTACGACGCAGAACTGTCTACAGCGTAATCCCAGCACTAAACAGGGAAACACATGAGGGGAGACGAACTTTGTACTTGGAGTCCGAACCTCAAAACTCAAGAAGAGGAAAATAGATTTTCCCAAATATTAAGTTAATGGGCAAAGTATTTATCACACTTATTGACCCGGGAGAACGAAAGTCCTATGTTGGCTCAGCTCCAGGCAAGTTACTGAGATCAGTAATAATACCACTGAAATCCTACATGCAAATTCCCGATGGGGAAATATGATCAAATCATGGCGAGATAGACCTGCTATTCAACATCGATGACCGACAACTTAAGGCACCGCTCAAAGTAGCAAAGACACACAAATATGATATTATTATAGGAATGGCTATATTGACGTCAATGAAAATTACGATCTTATGATGAAGTGACAAGACATACGCCTAACCGAATCACCAGACGTTTCGTAATGCAGTAGAACGGGCTGCAGGATATGATCACTGCAAAAGATGCCGTTAACGAAGTAACCCGGCTCGATAATGCTGAATGCTGGGACCTCGAGAGGGTGTTGGACCATCTCATACCCCCATTGAGGGGTACGCTTCAGTTGGTGCGGATGCAGCCGCATCATATAGACATACAGGAGTACCGCCAATAAAGCGGAGTTTGCGCTGCATACCTGATCGCCTGCTAAAGCAAGCCGATCAAGAGATTAATCGGCTACTATCCGAGGGCTTTATTGAGCCGTCTGACAGCTCATGGAGTAGTTGCCCGTTAATCGTCCGTAAAAAGGACGGAAAAATTCGGTTCTGCATAGACTATCGGGCAGTCAACGCCATTACAAGCAAGGATGCGTATCTTCACATGGAGGCCCTTCTAGACAATCGGCGTGACGCGCGGTGCCTGTACAAAATTGACTTGAATCAGGCATTCCAGAGAGTTATGAATCTCCTCTTTGGGACCGAGTGGTAACCGTCCGTATTCGTGTACATGGACGACATAATTGTCGCCATGAAGACCCTCGAACTATATACTCATGAGCTCAAAACGGTGCTCACCCGCCTCAACGAGGTCGGGTTACAAATTCATAGAGAGAAATCCGATCTTTGCTGTCAGGATGTGAAGTATCTCGGCTACATAGTAGACGAGAACGGTTTGCACACTGACCCGGAGAAGATTCGCCCCGTGAGTGAATACCCAAAGCCTACCAACCTACGACAATTAAGGGCCTTTTTAGGCACGGTCGGGTGGTAGGCTAGATTCATAAAAGTCTTAGCAAAAATCAAGTCGCCTCTCACAAAATTATTGAAAAAATAGTGTCAAATGGCATTGGAGACTAGTACAGCAGGAAAGTTTTGATAAGCTCAAGATCCTGCTAATGCTGGCGCAAGCGCCAGACTTGCGCGATCCATCCAACATAAGACATATGTTCTATGAATGGATGCAAGCAAGAACGCCTTACATGCAGTGCTCCGAAACTTTTCAGTGTTGCTAATCTTTTCTTATTGGTGCAGATCTGTACATCGTTGCGACTTTTGTGGACCTACAGATTATAATGAGTTCCGAACCACTTTTATTGCACCGTGTATATCCAGACTAGACTTGATTCACCAGTGTATAGGCTGGTTTTACTTATTACTAATTGTATATTTGCGGTTTGTAGGTCAGTGCATAGTGTTGGTCTACTTATTTAGGAAAAATAGATTTGTGTTCATATATATATATATATATATATATATATATATATATATATATAAATATTGCCTTTGTGATTAATTGCGGTTTTTGGATTTACAGTTTTGTGAACCGGTGTATGGCACCTGTCCACTAATATTGGTGTATGATTCTTTGCTTATGTAAAAATATTTACTTGTATATGATTCTTTGTGTATATGCCCTTCAGTTTCAACTGCCAGTTCCCTACCTATCTATTTAGGTTCCTCTATTATGTCTGCTTCAAGCAGATTCTCTATTGCCTCAAGAGACTCCTTTGTCTGGAGGAGATCTTTGAAGAGTTTTTCGAAGGCTTTATAGTGTGTTTGACTCAATAGAGCTCTGACCTCAATAGAGGTATTATTTTCTCTCTGGAACGTGATCCTAAAATCAACGTATTTGGGACAGACGGTCAGGACGTGCTCTGATGTGTCCACCTCCCCGTATGTGCATGTATCGCATCGCTCTCTCTCAGATGGAAGCGGGAGAGATATGACCCGAAGTCACCATACCCAGTGAGGAACTGGATTAAGCATCGCGAAGGCGTGATCCAGTCTGTCTTGCTCCTATCTCTGACACTAGGTAGGTAAGAATGTGTCAGCCTACCTTTTGTCGAGTTATTCCAGATCTTCTTCAGCCAGTCATGGAGATATCTTTCTGATATCTCTCTCGCGGCACGGCGTTGGTCCTGAGGTGACGCTGCATTTTTCCGGTTAGCATACCTTCCCTACCCTCCTCTAGCACAATGGGGACCTTTCCCGCTATCACTGCTAGGGCGTCTGTTGAAGTGGTCCTATATGCACCGGTTACTGGGGAAAGCTTTGTTTTTCAATGTTGTTAGTACAGCGGGCCACCAGACATTGTCGAAGGTGCCTTTTATATCCAGGAAGATTGCTACAACATATTTTCTACTCGATTTACTCACAGACTTACGCAACAGAACTATGGCGTCCTCAGTGAATCGCCGTCTCCTGAATCCGTACTGTCTTGGAGATAACCTTGTTTCAATAATCCCATTTATTTTGTTCAGTATCAGAGCCTCAAGGGTTTTGCCGCGTAGTGGCAAGTGGCAAATGGGTTTGTAGGACGCAGGGTCATCAGGTTCTTTGTCCTCATCCTTTTGGATTGTAACAACTTAACCAACCTTCCACTCATTTGGGAAGATAGAATATCTCAAACACGAGTGGTAGATACTGATTAGGTCCTGCCTGATGGTCGGCTGTGCTGTTCGAATGATGGCCAAGTCTAAGCTGTCTGAGCCTGGGGCCTTACCCAGCTTCATCTTGGCCATGACCTGATCCAACTCATTGAGATTAAATTCGACCTCGGCTCTCCTCGGTGGGAGAGCGTTAGTCAAAGGCCTCATATCTTTTTACTCCTGCGTTTCATCCTGCATACGTTATAAGCAACCTCCTTGATGGACAACTTATCTACTTGTAGTCGGTAAGCTACGCCCCAGGGGTCCTGATTACCTTTTACAGTAACAAAGTCTTGCCAATTAGTCTCTTTAGTATGCCTGAATCTACGGATATACTCCTTTCTGGCCGCTTTGTATTCTTTCCTTTGTATCCTTTTCTGGAATACTCGACGGACTCGATTTGTAGACCTTTTCAGCCTATCTAAGTCAGGATTCCACCTGGGAACCCTTCTAACAGCTACTCTACTCCTCGGTATGGCAGCATTGCACGCTTTCCTCAAGGTGACTGTCAATGAGCGAACTCTCTCAATAGGCTCCATTTTGGAGCCGGGCATTTCTTTAAGGACCTTGTCCCATTCAACCTCGAGTACAGCGCAGAAGGTATCCTAGTTCGCTTTCTGTGTGGAGTATCACTTTACTTTCTGACCTTGATTCGCAACATCTGAACTTGCAGGTGCGCTTGCTTCGAATAGGTGGTATGTAATCGTTCTGTGATCACTCGAGATCCAGTCCTCTCTGATGGCCCATCCTGTGATGAGATAGTAGTGATACTGCCTGGCACATTGGCGATCCGGAGATTTCACAGCGCTATAAAATTTTCCAGTTCTTCTCCTTTATGGTCGGTGCGATCAGACCCCCACCGGGGGGATCTGGCATTGGAATCAGCACCGATTAGCACCATCCTCCCTCGAAGTGCGTGCAGCACCTTACTCAAGTGAGTAAGGTGTATCCTTATTTCGTGGCTCAGTTGGAAGTATCCACTGACTACATACATCGTTAAAGAATGCAACCTAACCTCCGCTACAATGAAGTGTGTATTTGTTAAGTGCGTTAATTTTAGCATTGTCACCTCGGGGTTGAGGACTGTAATCTTTGCCTGTCAACATATACCATCCTCATGCGAGCCCGAATCCCTCTATTCGGCCACTACGCTGGTATGGCTCCTGGACAAGCAGGATGTCTACTCCACTTTCCACACATTTTGATTTTATGTCTGGAGTAACCCTTCGTGCTCTTCTGGCATTTAACTGCGCTAAGCGTTGGACAGGTCCACTTCGATTATTTCGTGCATTACTGGCCACAGTCCGTTGAGTTAACTAATCTTTCCATGGCAGCTTTGTATGATGGACACCGTGCAAAGTTACGTGAAGAATTTCTTCCGTAATTTTTGAATTAGAGGATCTCATCGATTAACGAAAGACAAAAGTACATGTATCACACTTAATGAAGTACCACCTGCCTAATGCAAATACTTTCTCCACCTATAACACCAGTGACGATTATAACAACCGTGTAGGATTACGTCGGTCGGCCATGACTGATCAACTCCGCGACCAGGGGATATATTTTTCCAGAGCATCTTGCCTATGACCCCGGAGAGGCATGGGGACTAATCCCAATCAACGTGATCTCATCCAGTGTGCAATCAGGCCAGGACCCGCAACGCCCTCACGTCCTGTTCTTGACATGAACTTGGTAGTGCGAACGGTAGAGCAACTACAAGAGCAAAGAGCCCTCATGGAGTTTCGCTCAGATGTAACGCAGGGAATCTCAGATGTGTAGAAATAACGGACCCAGATTATACTCATTGACGAAGTCTCCGTCAGTTTATTCCTCCTAGATATTGGAGTGCCGAAATTAGACCCCGAAAACCTGAAGCGCTCCCACCCAAACCCTATCAATGCCGCTAAAATAGAAGAGTAAGAAGATAACTGCGGTTCTCTGCAATGACGTAAAACTACGGCAGAAGAAGAAATAGGAGAAACACAAGAGTTCAGGCGTCCGCAAAGACGCAAAACTACGACCACAGAAAGGGTTCATAGGTACAAACCGTTCAAACAAAGATATGAGAACATCGAGCACAAAATAGCCGTTGACTTTCATTTTGACAGTGGGGCTTCCCACAAGATACGACCGTTAGAGGCATCTCGTCGGAAGACCAACCATTCAACGGACCGAAGGCGACGCAGAGAAATAGCACCGGCCCAAAAGCGGCATTACCAACCCTAATGGCAATAACACTTACGCCTCCACCCCATTTCACACCATCAAGCGACCGCACCCATCAGCACCTATAAGACCAATGCCAGGCTTAGGCAGCTTCACAATACGGGGCGGACAAATCACCACTGGCAAAATAGTACCGGCGTGCATCTGCTGGAACGGTGGCATGAATGGGCACCATTATTCCGATTGTCACTCCTCACCCTAGGAAAGGAAAGTTTTGTTAAAGGTATGAAAAGGTGACACGCAATATGAATACCTGCACATCGTGCCCAGAACGATCAAATCTTGCTGTATCATCTTCGAAGGGGGGAGCGGCTGCGGGGCGCAGTCAGGAAAGAGAACGAAGGAGAAGAACAAGAAGAAGAAGAAAAACGCAAAAAGTGTCTAAGAAGGAAGAGGCCCTTCCGAAGGACAAGGACATTTCAGTCGCGCAGACGATGTAAGAAGTCATAAGCGCAGTAGAGAAATCGCAGCCGGTAATTGTCGTCATGCCATGAGCAACAGTGGTTGTGAACCAATTGAGAGAGTACCGACCTCTATTATAATCATGATTACACATGGCTTCGAAATTAAATGTATACCATTTCCACTCCTATCGTTGTCTCCATGATTTATCTCTTCTCCTACCGTAAAACACAGACCACCCCAAAAGGGAATGCCGATAGACCACGACGCAGTTTCAAATCATATATGAGATGACTAGGAAATGAGGGTAATTAGAATCATCTCATTGATAATAAACAGTGCGATGTCACAGCGTCCGCGGGCGAAGATGGATAAAGTCAAATGAGCGAAGAATGGCTCCAATATAAAGTAAGATCCTTGCCCGTCCGACCAACGCTCTGCCAGAATCAACAAGATAGAATCGTCTTAATAACAAGAAAACTTGTTCAAGTCAATTATGCAGCAAAGAAGAAACGAGAAAGAAAAAGAAGCCAGAAACGTAATACATTCGCCTCGGACGCGTATAAAAATGTGAAGACGTACGATCGTGCAAGCCGATCGCTGTGAAGACATTAAGAATAGTAACTGTAGTATTGGATTTAGATATAACTTAAATTAGGAATAGAAACCGTAGCACTAGAGTTAGGTACATCTTAAATTAGGAACAGCAACCGTAGCATTAGAGTTAGATATATCGTAAATTAGGATTAGTAACCGTAGTAATAAGGTAGCATCAGAAAACTAAGAATGATTAATAATGATTTTTTTCCCTCTCATTTCTCAGTTAAAATATTAAAATATTAAAAACGATTAGTGATAGGAAGCGCGGCATCAATGTAAATTTATATTGAGTTATCGGAAATACCTGCGAATTCTGTACACCCCAACGGGTGTAGCATATAATATTACGTGATTGTAAACTACAGATACCCACTCCAAACAGATAATATTTTTTCTTGTACATATTGTTTTCTTCCCTCTTGTTCAATCCAATCACTTTCCGTAAACACCACAATCTCGCGTAAAGTAAACGCGCGGACTCTTTCTGACGAGTCGCGATCATGCGCTCCACTACGTTGGTTTGGGGAGGGGGATGGTTGTAACAGCCCAAACCAGTGGTTACGTTTACCGTATAATTAAAACCACGACTGTTCGCCCGCAATCGCGAAATGATTGTTGTTGAATCACGAGAGTGCGCGCCATGTGAACAAAGAGAACAATGAAGGACGAAAGAAGTGAGCGCTCCATCCCTCCTGCTCCAATAGCTGATCAGACTAAATGCTCTCGACGCCAGCAGCCATAACAAAAAAAAACAGCATCTGCCCTGGACGTTCTAACGAGTATACCAGCGCTGCCACGCTCAAGGCTCATCAGGCAGTCCACTGAAGAACGCCACGTCACCACCCGTGAACCCGGTGTGAGCACTCGCCTGCGTCTCACCGCTGCCCGGGTCGTAAGCCCCAATTCACCATGAGAGTGAGTGAGTACATGAGAGAGAGAGAGAGAGAGAGAGAGAGAGAAGGATCATCGACAGGTCGACGACGACAAGTAGTTTTCTGTTGCTTTAAATGCGGACTTTATGTCTTAAATTTAGTTTTCCCCTAACTTGCTGTCGTGTGTATAATGTTGCAACGCACGCGCTCAGCGTCCGCGCCTCGGACATTTCTTCTCCCCGTGTATCGCCTCTCATCTCGCCGAAAGTGTAGATACGTCTTTGTATAGACGACTTTTCGTGTCTGTTAGTTTTCCCGTGTGTTGCCGATCCCGTGAGGAGTGGGTAGCGAGCGAGATACCACGTATGTAATTACCGGTTAAGTAAATGCTGTGTTTTCAATCGTTCTAAATGCCTTTGTAAATTATTATTACATTATTTTCCGTTGTCACCCCCTCCGTTTCCTATCCGGCTACTGCCGGAGTCAGTGTGTGCGTTAGAGGGAGCTCACGGATACATGTTCGTTTACATTTATCGACACGGTGAGTAAGTAGACCGAAAAAAATTACGTTACAATGCATATATATATATATATATATATATATATATATATATATATATATATATATATATATATGGAATCAAGCGCACGAATATCTGCATTATTTTAGTTTTGTTTCCAAGTGTCCCGTCTATAAAATCCCCAATGTTACCTACTGCTCTCCCCTTTATGACACTGCAGCCACCACACTAGCTTCTATACTAGCGTTGACCGTCCCGTTTCCCTCTTGCACTAGCCTGAACTACTCATCGCTGCCTGCACACGTATATATCCGCTTATATTTTTCTATTCGGACCTTGTCCTGCAGTATCCTACCCTTATCGGTCGTAAATGTACCTCGTTTGCGGCTCTATCGCAGCAAGCAACAGCGTACTACAACTACTCATCTCTGGCAGAGAGGAGTGGAAACTCCGCTAAAATCGTATCAAATTACACAGAGGGACAGAATTGGCCGCAAAGCAGCGACACCCAATGAGGTTGCTCGTTCAAATGCACGTATTTGAAGAAAAGAGAGTGAGGGTATGCAGTGAACTTGATGCAAAGGGAAAGTTAAATCTCTGTTCTCCTACTCCCGTATTTTTTCTTCACTTTACTCGCGTTTGTTTTTGCTTTCGCTTTCTGTTACCATCAGAACGATTGAGGGATGTTCAAGACAGCGACGTGTATACAAAGCATTAGAGCAAATTATATTATTTTTTATAGATAGCATATTTTTTTCATTAGAAAAAATTCATATAAATCAATCCAAGGATTGAAAAATACCTGCGACGTGTTTTTATGACGAAAAGCAGTGTATATAAGGCGTGAAGTTCTAGTAGAATTTGAGCAGTTTCTTTGAGGATTTTTTTCATGAACGGTATGGAGGGTAGAAAGGAGTGGAAAGTCTGCTCATTTTACGTGGGTAAAGCTTATCAAAAATTAGCCGTGAATAGTGGTTTAGATTTGTCCGGTAGACGTCGCTGTCTTGGAAATCTCTCGATGGTTCTATGTGCAACAGAGAGAACAAGCAAAAGCCAAAGTGAATAAGATGAAGGAAAGAAGCAAATGTAGGGGAGCAGCAATTTCACTTTCCCCTCTTTGCACGCTCACTGCATACCCCCACTCTCTTTCCTCAAATACATGCATTTGAACGAATAACCTCAGCGGGTGTCGCTGCCTTGCAGCCAATTTTGTCCCGAACTCCTGCCGTGTAATTTAAACACCATTTTATCGGAGTTTCCATTCCTTCTTTCTACTCTCCATAGCGGAGAGTGATCATTGACACACATGTACAAGATTAAATTATCACATTATTTTTAATTATTGAATGATTTTCAACAGGTTTTTATTGTATTTGTGTGCGGAAATAAATAAATAAATAAATATATATATATATATATGTATATATATAATAATGTTTTAATTACTGAAAAATTATTTTAAATAAATCGCGTGTTTTTTTTATAGTATTTTATTTAAGTGTTTGATAATTACTTTATGTCAACAACAATTATGTCAGAGTTGCCGTCACCTAGAAAGGTAAGGTATATTATTGTAAACATTAAGTTAGTTTGCCTATATAAAAATTCAAAACATTAAAATTTATTTTACAATTGTGAATTACAAATTTCTTTTTTATTTTCATTTCAATGAAATATTTAAATTTCAGTCTTAAATTATTTAACAATGAACAAATTCATATGATGGTGTAATTTAATCTATTTTTCCTTTTAACAACTGTTTTTAAATTAACTAACAAAATAGTTTATACTGAAATATGAAATTGTTTTTATAATATAATATTTTAAAATATTTATTAAAAAATGAGGTAGCTTGCGTATTACTAAACTTTATTGATTTTCAACATAATTATTTTTGTAATAATCCAAATTTCATTTACCTTTTTTTTCAAATTTATAGGGAATATAATACTGTAAATTAATAATATTTGATAACTGTTTTAAACAGACATATTTTTTTGTCTGTTGGATGATATGGATTGTTTGGTGGGTCATGAGGATGATATATAGATGAGTGAAGGCAGAAACTAACACAATTGAACAACAATATTATTAACATAAATTATTAAATATTAACAGTTTTAATAAATAAAGACTATGATTAAATTAAATTTTTTATTATTAATCTTAGTTGAATATCGTATGTTAAATAATAACAGTATTTATATATCTATTATTCTTAATTTGTTAATTACATTTGATGTAAAGTATAATTTGAATAATAAACTTGAAAATAATGTAAATGCACCTATCGTCCCTTTTTTTATATTTATAAAGCTTCACAGTTATTTCAAAATATGTTTTGTTGTATTGCTTTTCAGTATATAATATTGTCAACTATTGACTGAAAAGAAAACTCCAAATTTTTCCAGTATATTATTAAGAGTTGAATATATAGGTTAGCATTGTTTGTTCAACAATGTACTATAAAGTAAACTTTTTCAGTAGCTAAGAAATTCAATGTTAAATAAACCTTCTTGAAAGTAAATTAGAATTTTTTTTCATAGTAACTAAAATATTTTGTCTTTCTAAGATAACAATGATACAAATAAAGTTTTAGCACACATGCATATTCTCTATTTCTTCCAATGTTTCCTTATCAATATTAAAAAACAGAATCAGATTAAAGAATATTTTATTTATATATGTATATTTTCCAAATTTTAAAATTTAAGTTATATTATGAATATTACATTGGTTTTAAATATAACAAATTGTTGATTTATCAAAAAAAAAACCTTTAAGAGTATATATATCTCATTTTATATTTATATTTATACTCATTTTATAGTTATGATTTTCTGCTATATTGAATAATGTTTTGATTAATTATTCAAATGCTAATTATTGTGGTTTTAAAATTAAATATATGATTTTTTCATTTTTACAATGTGCTTAATAATTTATTAATGTATTTATTACAAACTTATTGAAAAAGAAAATTATTTTCTTACATAATTTATCACTTTCAATAATTTACTTTTTAACATTTAATTCTTAATTGTCTTTTAATTTTTTCTTGAGCTTTTAGTTTATTTTTGATTGTGATCATTCTTTTATTATTTTTCATTATGAATTTCTGACAGATATTATATAATTTATCTTTCATTCTTCCAGAACTCTGTATTTTTGTTTTATATTTTCCCATGTTGAATTCTGTAGCTTCTTCAATTGTTACATTTATTTTAGTTTAAATCTTTATTCCATACTTTTGTAATCGGAGATTTTTCATTTCCTTTAAAAATGATTTAATTGTACTTTGTCGACTGCCCATATACAAATTAATAAATATTTTTTTATTGGTCTGACAGTCCAATCAATTCAATCTAAAAATAAAAAATAAAAATAAAAGTAAATAAAAATAAAATAAAAATTAAAAATAAAAATTAAATTAAAAATTAAGTTAAAATTATAATGACAGTCACTGTCCTTGTTTACATTCACCCCCATAGACTAATCTGAAAATAAAATATTAGCTGAAAAGATTCTTTGTTAGTAAAGTGCAGTCTGACTGTCCCCAACACCCTTACCTAATTGAAGACTTGTCCAATGTTTCGAGCTCGCTACGGCTCCTCATCAGGGACTTGATAATTGTAGTATTATAAATGTAAATTATAAATCCTTTATAAATGTAGTATTTCCGATTTTTCCTCAATTGCTTTACCTCTTCCTCTTAGTTTATTTCATCCTTTCCTTATTTTTCTAATTTTTGAAATATATTTTTATTAATTTACTGTTTTCTAGCCTTTTATCTCCTTTGATTTTCATTGAGCGTTTCACGACATCTAGAAAACATGAATTTTCTTTCTTTTCTTTTCTAATATTGTGTATCAAATTCTTTAATATAGAAATTGTATTTATAGTTCCTTTTCATTTTGAAAACCAAATTGCTTATAGGATTCCTTTCTTCTTCAGTTATTTTTGTATCGTTGTCTTTTAAGAACTTTTGTGTATAGTTCGTATTGTCTATCATTAGATTATTTCCCGTTTTCTTTATCTATAATTAGCTCAGTAAGCAATTTTCATTATCCATTTTTTATATTTTATACTCAAATATTATTTGAAAATTGATTATTTGGGGGAGGGGGGGTAAGCTGTCTCATTGGGTAAAAATAAACTTATACACTGGGATTATATTATATTTATAATCACGAATGCTGGATAATCTTCTTAGAGTTGTGATTTTGAGATTTGAGTGGTTAAAAAATAATTAAAAATCAAAACATTTTGAATTCGACAATTACGATTCAAAATGAGCAATCATCTGATCTGTCAGAATATGATGTCACCGTTCGTATACAGCCTGAAGCGCATACATGCTTTAAATGAAATTTATTTAGAAAATTATAACGATCCGTATCCTTTTTTCTGAGATTTTTTTTTTAAATATCAAAACATTATATTTTATATTTAAAGTGAAGGTAGGTTGATGATTGAGGATCGATCGGGGCGAGTGATGCACCTCGCCATTAATACGCTTTAATTTTATATCTGATAAAGAAGTACCTTTCCTCAGAGACAAAGTTATACATTTGTCGGCGACCATCTTATATTTATACAGTTTGTATGCCTTGTGATATTTCTGTTTAGTAAGGGAGCGCCTTTTCCTAAACAAGAAATAATAATCTTTGGATAATTAAAGGATCTTTTTTCTTGTAGAAGATTTCGTACCAGAAGACGACGAATCGGTCGGTCGGTCACTGAATCACTTTTTTAACTTGAGAGGTGCTATCCTCAGCAAGCACCAAACATGAGCAGTTCTTTTATAGAAAATTATTGCACTTGTATATTTAAAAAAAATACGTTAATTAATTAATAAATTTTTGCTATGCTCAATTTCAAATTATCAAATTGCAGTTTTGTATTTATATAGTAATATTCTATGATCTATTTACTTAATTTATTTATTAAATATTTGACTGCTGTCAATACATATTATTAATATCTATTATTAATATTACGGTTATTATCTGTTTATATCTATGTACTATCTATAGGCGATTTTATAACAACTAAGGTGTGTCTTATATTAGTTATCAAATTTATACTTTTTAATAAATCTAGCAGCACCTGGCCTTTTTTAAAAAGTTTTTTACCTTTAAATTATAATAATTAAATTTTTCATGTAATAAATGTTTTTTTTATATCCTAAAAGTATCTCGTGATATAAAATGAATAATCAAAAATTAAAAAATCTTAAATCAAAGATGTATATTATCGGAAGTAATTTTTCTATCCGATTGTATAGTAATAATGTAAAGAACTCAAGTGACAAAGTTTTTTATACATGCGACAAAATGTAATGGAAAACAATTTGGTTATAATCTTGCGCGGCAAACACACTCACAAATACTAATTTCAGTTTTTGTCTTGCAAGGATCAGGGACCATCTTCTTACCTGCAGCACAAAATAAAGTAGTTTAGTAAATATGAATTTCGGAAATTGCAAAAAGGAGGGAAAGAGAGAGAGAGAGAGAGAGAGAGAGAGGAGATTACGTTTAGGATGATATAATATTTAAAGAAAAATAATAAAAAAGTTATTGAAGTCACCAGTTTAATACCATTGAAAACAATATTGAAAAAAGTAATGTCATTTTTTGACACATAGAACTTTTATTATTAAAATTAAATATTCAAATCTATATTTCTATAAATAATTGACCGTAAATTACCTATCGTCGCTTCTATATAAAAAGCTACTTCAATGGAGAGTCCACTTCAAATGGTTGATATTTTGCCGACCATTTTATATCATATATATATATGCATAATAAATATGGCTTCGATGGAGAAAATTGTTCTTTCAAGTTCGAGCGGTAGAAAAATATGTCCAAGTGTCTCAGACGACGTTTACAGAGTATCATGTTCGGACAATAGGAAATGTCTCGGGACAATTACTATAGAGAATTTTGTGCTGGGAAGGTAGAATACAATTTCCAGGTATCCATAGACGACTCTTACTGGGAGTGTACGTGTTCGAATGATAGAATACGAATCTCTTCATAGAAGTCGTACTGGCATACCTGAACATTGTTTTCTACCAACTAAGCACGAAGAAGAAAGAAAGACAGACAGAGAGAGAGAGAGAGAGAGAGAGAGAGAGAGAGAGAGAGAGAGAGAGAGATAGACTTAGAATTTTATTTATTAGAGCCTAAGGACTCGTGGTCCTTCATAGGCCAGAGAGAGAGAGAGAGAGAGAGAGAGAGAGAGAGAGAGAGAGAGAGAGAGAGATAGACTTAGAATTTTATATATTAGAGCCTAAGGACTCGTGGTCCTTCATAGGCCAGAGAGAGAGAGAGAGAGAGAAACAAATTTTCCCACGTAAGAGAAAAGAATATTTATAAAAATCAAAAGATATCCGTAAGGTGTGAGAGTAGTGTCAGATTAACCTGAAGAACAAAAAAGGTAATACCGACTAACATCACACCTTCTTTAGGATACGAATCCCAAAGTTGGATATGAACATTCGTTCGAGCTGACCTGGTATTAATAGTTTAAGCGGATTACTTTGAGTTGATGGTCGTGATTCAAGACACCACCTACTGGCTGTTGGTGGAACTGATTGTTAAAACCATTAACCTAATTTATTGATGGAAGTAAAATGATTTTCAATAAAAAACATAGCCATGTCCTTCCCAAGATAATATAGAATCTATATGTCACATTTCAGAACAATCGATTCAGTAGTTTTTTCGGTTATCGTGTACAAACAAAAACTCGTTTTGTCTTTATAAATTAGTATGAATATGATATGATATGATAGGGTATGATATGATATTATATTATATAATTTGAAGTATGATATATTATGATATGATAGGATTTATATATATATATATATATATATATATATATATATATATATATCATACTTTATATCAAATCATATCATATCATACTAATTTATAAGGACAAAGCGTGATTTTGTGAGTACGCGATAACCGAAAATACTACTGAATGGATTGTTCTGAAATTTGACATTTAGATTCTATATTATCTTGGAAAGGACATAGGCTATGTTTTTTATTGAAAATCATTTTACTTTTAACAATAAATTAAGTTAACAGTTTTAGTGGTTAGTTTCACCAGAGTCCACTAGGTGGCGTGTTGAATCACGAACATCAACTCAATGTAGTCGGCTTAAAGTACTAATACCAGGCCAGCTCAAGGAATGTTCATATCCAACTTTGGGATTCGTATCATAAAGAAGGTGTGACGTTAGTCGGTATTACCTTTTTTCTTCTTCAGGTTAATCTGACACTACTCTCACACCTTATGGATATCATTTAATTTTTATAAATGTTATTTTCTCTTACGTGGGAATCTCTCTCTCTCTCTCTCTCTTTCTCTCTCTTTGTCTTTCTTTCTCTTATAAAATGGTTCTGTATGCTAAATCATACTGAATATAGTTTGTGACGACGAATTATATTTTTATTTTTATACATTCTATTCACTTTAGAATTGTGACAAGTGACTATGTTTTTTTTTAGTTCAAACAAAAGAAATGATGGCAAAATAGAGTTCTTTACCAACACCTCGAAATTATGTATATATAAATAAAATATATGGTCTATCGCCTATTTAAAATATATCGCCTATTTAAAAAATATGCTATGTGCATACTAACATTTTGCTTGAATTTCAGTTAACATCACTACGAAAATATCCGCGGTATTTAATTGAAAAAACGGAAATATAAAAAGTATATATATATATATTGCATAAAATGCTCGGTAAAATATCAACTTTTTGAACTGGAGGCTACATTGAAACAGCTTTTTATACAGATGCCACGATAGGGTAAATTACGGTCAATTGTTTATAGAAACATAGATTTTTATATATAGAGTACTTTTTACTTAGATATTATGGAATTATTTATGAAATCGTTTAAATTATTATCTCGGGCGAAGCCAAGACGGGGGATGTTAGTATATATATATATATATATATATATATATATATATATATATATATATATATATATTGTGACGGAAGTCACAACGAACGACGACCTCTGCCCCGGGTACCTTGGAAGAAGGTGTGTGAATTAATCATTAATCGACATTTTTGTTCTTTCGAGGTACTGCCGAGTGAAGCCGCAGCAAGAATACAAGCCGAACTTGTGTGCGTGCGAGAGTGTGTGTGGGCGATATCGAGAGTGCGCGAGACTGAGAGAGAGAGAAAAGACGATCGAAGTGTTGTATAATCGGATAAATAAAAAGTGAGCTCTCATAGCGAATTAGGTGTTGTTATTGACTGCCGCCCCCCATTTCTATTCTTTCATTTAGCATTACCCCGCTTATCAGCGGACCCCCTCGTGGAGAGAGGACGAGCCATCCGCTGGAGGATTCAGCAGCTAGGCGCTGAGAGTGAGCAATATATTCTGTGGCGGTGGCCAGGGGAAGGGCCGCAACGTTACAGTGGCGCCCAACGTGGGGCCATCCATCTTATATATATATATATATATATATATATATATATATATATATATGTACGTATAGCTTTTTAAATTAATAAATATATAATGATATAGTAGAAAATTATATTAAAAAATTAAAATAATTAAATAGAACATTTTTGCGCTTTATTTCAACAAATGTATTTAATATAGCATCAATATTTATATGCAACATAATGTTTCTCTCCATACTTATGCTAGTCAAATGATTTAAACGATTTTGTATATGAGTACAACATTTATCGAACTGCATTGATTTTTGTTGCCTGAGTAGAAACTAATAGTATTTATTAGATATTCGAACAGTTATAAAACAATAATTCTTTGAAATGTTTCGTTCTATTTTGAAATAAAAAGGACCATATTCAGTTATAAACAAATAGGAAATTCTTTTTTTGTTAATTTTTCAACTAGTAGCTGATTCATAGGAAAAAATACATGAAAATGACAAGTCTAAAATACGATGCTTGTTCGAGGTTCCGTGTCCGCAATGCTCTAAGCGTTTAATTTGTTAACATCTTTTTAAAAATATTTGGAGGTAAAAGCGCCCACGATTTTTGTGATTAGCGCATTAAAGTAGTCTTGATTGACTGACTGAAATTTCATCCTCTACGAAAATTCCCTGGCACTTATACTACAAATCCTGCGAGGGTTTACTTACCGAATAAAGAAAAATTCTGAGTAATTGAGAGAAATAAATTGAATAGTTTTTCATTCTTTGTTCTATTTAGGCCTTTTACACAGAAAATGTTACAAAAGGAACAAAGGCAACAATAATATTATATCTACATGTATAGAACAAAAGAAGGAATAAGTTGTTATTTGGTGAATGTTATTTTTATCTCTTCTTACTCATCACATTTTTTTAAAGGCCTCAGAGTGTTACATGCAGTAATGACTAAATAAATGATCTTTTTTCTGCTTATCTACATTTAATTTACGCTGTCCAGAGTCATTGTGTAATCATACATTCCTTTGTGTTGACCCCTTGGCTCATTTTTAACTCTATTAATTAAATTTATTACTTTGCAGCAAGATCACTATACCATATTATAGTTAACTATAGTTAAGAATAAACATATGAACCGAACGTTCGCTCACAGTTAAATGATGTTCGTTTTTCATAAACATCTCAATTTTCCAATGCACGTCAAGATTCACCAAAACAAAAACCAATCTCGTGGGCATGGGAAACCCAGAAACAGTAAGAACATGTTGACATAAAAAAAAAATCGAATGAGTTGAGACCCTAATGATGCAGTGCGGACAGAGGTGCCTCTCTCCTCTCCTAACGATGGTACTTCCCCTTTCCCCGTGGCAAATTCGGCCAAATATGGCCAATGTTCTAAGATGTTAAGAAAATTAAACGAATCTGAAATTTTAGATTCGAATAGTATATAAAGATTCTCAACATATGTAATTTTGATAGTAAAATATTGTAAAATATGTACTTTAAAAGCATGCGGCCCATGTTGTACTTCTGATTTCCGTGCTAGTAGACAAATTATCATTACAAGTGGTTGGCTTAGCCAATTAAAAAGTTGATAGATATTTAATCTTTAGATTATCGTCCGTCAGCTTCATTCGATTATGCGGAAATAATTAATAACTTTTGATCGAATAGAAGCACCATCTTTCTTAAAAACAGAGTTTGTATATAAAGAATACAGAGATTAATAATATTTATCACGACAGATTTCAATATGGTGCTGCTACAATTATTTAACAATTTAATCGTTTTAAACAATAGGATATAAAGATAATTATATAAGATAAATGAACTATTCGTTTATATAAAAGATTTCGATTATATAAAAGTTCAGCAAAAACATGTCGGACTAAAATAGACTCGACTTACCAAACAAGGCGCTGGAAAGAAATTTGGTCAGCGTTATAAATTAACTTGTATATTATTTTAAAATTAATTTACATAAAAGTATGAAATAAAACAAGTATTGTGTGTGTTATACTTCTTCATCAGTGAAAAGCACTTCTCTATGATGTATTATATTTCTAAAATGAAAAATGTTTACTAATTATATTTCATAGTCAATTACATGTAAATATGGGATTCTCAAAAAGTAGTGAAATCTCTTTAAAATTGCTTTATACATAAGTAAATAATAATGTAAGTATTGTGTATTGGATATTCTAATCATTTGCAAACATTTCTCTATAATCTATTGTATTTATATGAATGAATTTTTTTTCCTAATTAGGCTTAGTTCTTTACTTTAGCTACACGTTGTAACAGGGCACTTAATTATTAATCACCCGGTAGAAAGGATTAAATTGTTTAAAACAATCTTTTTGGACCATAGGTTCTTTGTGGATATTTCTTGCTCAGACTTACATTTGTTTATCCTGGAAATTATATAAGTGATAATATATATTGATAAATTATTGGTAATCCAGGAAAAGACGGATTAATGATCAGGTACAGGAGGAGGGGGAAATATTTCTATATTTTCTACTACTAATAAAAAAAAATCAAAAGTAGATTTATTTAATTAAGTAAGAAAATAACTTAAATTTTTATTCAATTTGATAAAATTATAATAATTAATAAGCTACGCCTACTTAATACGCACCCGCGATAGACTAATGCCCGAATCCGCTCACCCAGGAAGTGAGAGAGATAAATCTGTAAGTATAATAGAGAGATAGAGCAACAGGAGCGCCACCTTACGAAGAAAAAGGTGTACTACTAAAGAAAACTGAGTGCGCGCTTGTTACTCTTACTATTCTAACTCTATGTCTATGTCTCTCTGTCTCTCTCACACTTCTAAAGCTAACTTATAATATCTAATATTGTTAATCGAAAAAATTGAAGAAAAGAGTAGAGGTATATAACACTCTACTCAAATCCGAAAATACAATAAATAAGTGAAAATTCACCAACCTTTATAACTCAACGTTGAAAACAAAACAACCCAACGATGTACTTGGCGTGAGCCTGATGCTTGAAATACCGGCCGGTTTATTGTGCCTTTTACTCGGCAAGATCTTCCAATTAATATTTTTATTGTCTTTCGAACAAAACAAATTCAACAATCACTGTTCTTTATATATTCAAAACACTTTAATTAATCGATTCAACAACTCCTTGAACAACGATGGCCACAATAATTTTTAAGAGTAAGTTTCATAAACGTATCTATTAACAAGGTATCTATTATACTATATATTAACTATATTATAATAATTTTATTCTTCTTCTCTCTCTTTTTCCCTTTTTCCCTCCCTTTTTTCCTATTTGTTGAAATAATCAATATGTATAGGGTGAAATAACCTATACATGTTACACCCCCCCTCCAGACGTTGCGTATACCACAGTAAAGCAACTCTGCAATAAAACCAGAGAGATAACTATAGGAAATATGGATGGGAAAAAGGAAATAATTTTATAACTATATATAGATATATATAAACAAAATAAATATAGATTTATTATATATATATATATATATATATATATATATATACACTGACATCCCAACGGCGAAAGAAAACAATATACAAATAACAATAAACAAGGTTTCTTGTTCTTCACCGTTGGGCGTCATGAAGTGAGTGATCTCCCGGGACCTTAACCGCCCTTAAGAAACCAAGGTGTTTTCCTTACGAATTTATGGACGTCACGATTAGGACATTTATCCTCTTTTGTGACGCCCGGATATCCGCAGAAGAAACACCGGTGGTGCCGGCCGTACCGTCCACTAGGGTCTTGGACATAGTACGACCAGAAGTCTTCATCTGGGGTCTCTTTTTTGTTTTTGTTCTTTGAAACCCCAGGTCGGGTATCTTCTCTACGTCAATTACTCGACTGACTTCCCCTGCCGCGACCAGCAGGGCCACCGGTAGACACCCTGGTACTCTACCACCACGACTCTCTCCGGGTTGTGAAGCCGCTCTTGATCTTAGCCGCTCATCCGCGGCTAAGTCTGCGGAATCCCGAAGGGAGGAGGGAACACCGTCCCCTAACCGGCGTGCCTCTTCACGGGTACGGAGAAGCTTGGCATACACTCGCTCTGCCTCGGCCTCGGCGGCCTTTTGGCGTGCAAGTGCTGCCGTGAGCTCCTCCACCCTTTGTCGCTCACGACGTTGCCGGTGTAAACTCAGGAAAGCTTCCTGAGCTTTCGTCGACTCAACTAAGTCATCGAGCTCTTGGGTTAAGATGGGACCAACCTGTTTTCTACCACTAGGTCGTCCCCGTAACTCTTCCCAGAGATCGATGACTCTATTCTGCGCCTTCTTGGACACTGCTGCCTTGGTTTTAAAATTGGCCAAGGCTTCCAATAGGCGCTGCTCCATTTGCTGGAGCGGAGTCAGACGAGGGGGAGGATTCTCGCCTTCTCCGGTACCTGAAACTCTTGCTTCGGGGGGAAAAGACGAGTGACCACAATCAGACGTTTGTGGTCTTGATGTTCCCCGCATTTCTGGGTCATGAACCCCGGGAGTGGTGGGAGCGGTCCCAGAGGCCTCTTCTCGCTCTCCAGCTCCTGCTGGAGAGCTGGATTGCGCCTCTGATTTCACCTCTTCTTGTCCCGGAACTCCTGCTTCGGGAGAGGTGTTATTAGGTCCCGAGAAAGGTGCAGAGCCTGCCGGATGGCGACTCTTAGTATGATCGGGACGCGCCCCCTCTTGACCTGAAGCTCCTGCAGGTGGCCTTTGGTCCACCTTGGACTGCTGGTATATAAGACAGTTTTTCACATATTCTTGAACTGTCTTATAAAATCCAGGCTAGTAATAGTATTTGCTGACTCCAGCGAAAGTTTTCTCACGTCCTGGATGTCCGGCCGTAGAATTACTGTGCCATTTTTTAAGAACTATATCGTTCCTTAGGAACGACGATCTTCCAAGCGTCCTCATCGCCCATGATAACTTCGAGGACTTCATTTGGACGATAACAATATAATTGTCCCCCGATTATTTTCCATTTCGGATAATCGTCGGGACGATCTTGGACGTTCTGAAACCATTGTAGATACCACTCGTCTTAGGTATCTCTGCGCAGGTTACAGTTGAGCAAGATAGATCGTCTCCCTCGGACATCCTCGGAAGGACGTCTGTCACGTTGTTCAACGTCCCTTTACAATGTTCTACATCGAAACTTTACCCTCGCAATCATAGAGCCCATCGTGCGAGTCTGCCAGTTCGGTTCTGCATCGTACGGGTTTACCTAAAACTGCTGTGGTCCGTAACGACACGGAAATGATATCCATCTATATAAGGACGGAACTTATCAATAGCCCATATGACAGCTAAGCACTCTCTCTCTCTCTCTCTCTCTCTCTCTCTCTCTCTCTCTCTCTCTCTCTCTCTCTCTCGGTTACCGAATAGTTTCTTTCAGCTGGGAAGAGTGCTCTACTCGCGAACTCCAACACCCGTTCTTGCACGAATTCTTGTAGAATAGCTTTTTTAACGAAAATATTGGGAAGCTCCCGTCACAGCGCGGATCATTGCTTTTAGGAAGCATAACCTGTTTACCTCTTTTGAAAACCTCAAGATTTTCTCATAGCAAGTATTCGCTCACCTTATGTGTGATTCCGTATACAAGCTATTTTTTAAGGCAAAATCTTCGGTTTTCCCGTCACGGCACGGATCAAACATGTACCTTATGTGTACATATAGTTGGGCTTATAGCGAGAGTTCGCTCGCGATCGTTTCTATAAACTATAATATTAGTAACTATGATTCTTATTTCTTACATAATAAAAAATTACGAAGTAAATTTTCGTGGACTTACTATTTTAAAACGAAAATCTGTAAATTTCCAATCTCTGCTGTACAATAGTTTAACATTATAATTCGCTGAATTGCTGACGCACGCGAAGCCGCTTTGTTCGAAGTTTAAGAGTCCGAGAGATCACGTTACATTTCCCTTTTCTATATGGGACTCGATATGACGATACAGAAAACGTATTTTGTTTATTCAAAATATATACAATATCGAGTCTATATATTATTCTGCGAGAAACGTTAGCTAAAGATTTTATTTTTATCACATTAGTTCCCGATTACAATTATACTTTAAACTATTAACTCTACATAAATACTTAACAGAATTACGATAAATCTTACAAACTACAAGGTATAAATACATATATTGAATTCATAATAATTTTAAATTAAATACGATAAACATTTCTTAATATATATATATAATTAAAATATATAATCTCTATAGTTACAAATTAAATATTTAAGCAGATATTACATTACACGCCAAAAATTTTACTTTTTTAAAATAAAGCTCTTGTGAGTCCGTAACAATATTATTATAACGTTTTGAAACTTTTTTACTTAATATTTTACTATCTTTATTAGTCTTTTATTTATTATTTATTATACCGGTATAATTATCGGATAAAAAGGAACCTTAATGCGAAATTTTCATATAACATCGACAATATAATAGGGACGCATGTCTGAACGTCGAATCACTAGGAGCCTGGCAGAACAGGATAAACGCTATCGAGAAGAAATATAGGACTTCGACCATTTCTCACCTCGCAAATTGATACTAAGAGATAGAAGAAGTGATATTGAAAGAATGTGATATTGATAGAAAGTGGTAGAGAAAGAGTATAAGATCTGGGCTGTTGTCTTCTGGAGGCGAAGAGAGCCCATGTAGGAGCTTTGACCGAAGCAATTCACCGAAAAGCCGAAGCTATGTGCTTTCGCAAAGGCTTGAAAAAGGAAATTGACAGAAGTATTGGTTCAACGACCAGATTTTAACTCAATCGTAAACAAGGCTATACAAGAAGAAAGAGAGAAAAATTTTATACAAAATAATCAATATTAATAAAGATAGAATTTTATACAAAAACACTTCTTATGGACGCGTATGTCATTAAAAAATGTAATTTGCCTTAATCCGTAGGATGGCTTAAAGTTAAAATTTGGTGGATAAATTCAGATGTAAATTAGGTTTCGCCAGCAGTCAGACATGCTACTGGGTGTTGCTATTTATTGGTATAGCGAAAGCAAGAATAAGTTCTCCCTGTAATCGGATGCATAATTAATCAGTAATTAAAATATACGTAAATTTAATTCTAATATAAAAAATTTTAGAAAAGAAAGTGATAAATATGTATTTATCTAAAATTATCAAATTTTGTACTTACAATTATAAAAAATATTTTAAACAATAGTTTCAGATCTTAGCAAAATACATTTGTTATACCATACATTTATTTTCTAGAATCAAAATTTTGCCAGAAAAATGTATTCGAATTGATTAATGAATAAATACTTTTTGAGACACCAAAAAGTCACCTTAATATGTGAACACACCTTGTATAGATAATTGGAACAAACAAGTTCACTTTTCTTCAAAATTTTATTCAAAACTACCATTGATAGCTGAACGAATTTCGTCTCCATCTCCATTATTATTTTATAACATCTGTTGGCATAAATTTTTATTCTTCATGGACAATTATGTTTTTGATTAAATTAAATTATAAATTTATATGTGATCTTTGCATTAGTAGATACTCTTTTAATAGAAATTCAAAAAAATTTATTATTCCAAAATCTATTTATTGGTTAAAAAATATTCAAATATAGTATTAATTAAATTGTAAAATAATTAATTAGTATTTTCTTTGTAAAATGTCGAACATAAAACATGGTTTTAATTAATAGAATATTTTCCTGCAAGAATTGAACTGCACTGGTCATTTGATAACTAATATAGATAACCATAAAAATTGGATTAAGGATGTATCTAAATATTTTAAACATAATGTGAACTGTAAAATAAGAATGCTGGAAATGAATAGTTAGAATCATTAAATTGACTACAATTAATCTATACCTATTATTCACTCGTTTTTGTTAAATATTAGTCATTCATAGGTTTTTCTTATTAAAAAATATATATTAGAGCTCCTATCTGGCAATATATCATTTGAAAGGTTTGACATAACGTACAAAACGACATTATGCATGATTAGTTTCGATACCGCGTTGAAAAGTTATAGACGTGTAAACATGGAGTTCGCTAACGCCAAAATTCGCGCTATTTTAAAGTTTTCCTTCGTCACAGGCAAATCCGCTGGAGAAACGTTCCGTGAGATTAATGGTGTTTTGGGGAGGGGTGTGGCACGCCATCACTTCGAACGGCAGAGGAATCGTTTCGACGATTCAGAGCCAGTGAAAACGACACCATGGATAAGCCAGTCGGTGGAAGACCTGTGATGACGAATACCGATCAAATCATGGAATTTATCGAGTTAGACTGACATGTGTCATATCGTAAAAACACTCAGGAGATGAGAGTTAGTAACCAAACCATTTTAAGCCGTCTGCAGAAGGCTGGATATAAAAAAAAGCTTGATGTTTCGGTGCCGCATGATTTGACGCTAAAAACCTTCTCGACCGAATCAACGCCTGCGATGTGCTACTGAAACGGAACGAACTTGACCCATTTTTGAAGCGGATGGTGATTACCAGATGTTCCTGTCCATGTCGAACGCTTCTGGTGGTGTGAAATTGGACTCAAAAAAAGCTTGTGAAAAGTGGCTGTCCGAGTTCTTTGCAAATACGGAGAGGGGTTTCTACGAGAGGGGTATTATGAAGTTTCCGTCTAGATGAACACAGACTATCGAACAAAACGCCGCATATTTGAAGTAAATCCGACCACAGTAAAACTTTTTATAAAGCATTGAATGAAGAGGAAAGGAGATATTTCACAACCTAAAAAAGTGGAAGGGAGATATTTGACAACCTAATATTTTAAAAAGTTCAAATCAAATTTACTTAAACAAAAATTACATAACAATTTTTGTCTTGAATTTAACTAAATCAAACTCAAATTGACACTTATTAAATTCATAAAAAACCCATGTAACTTTAAAAAAAATTGTAATTCAAATGTGATATATACATTTAACTATTTATTATTGTTATACGCAAGCACATTAACTTAAACAAAATTCTGAAGAATATATATAATATAAACTATCGATTTAGTTTATTGCATTAAACGAAAAGAAAAACTGAAATAAATTGATACAGCACTAATGTTATGTTAATATAAAATTTCTTTGAACTTTGTATAAAAAAGTTACAATTGAGTATATATATATATATATATATATATATATATATATATATATATATATTAGGAGTGTGAATAAGTCTTTCCCGTTTTTTGTAAGAGATGGCGCCACCAATACTGTGCGAGTATTCAATGGTTACATATGTCATAATCAAAGCTTATTCATATGTCAACAATTCCATACTAACACATTAGTTAAAATTTTTTCGCATCATAAATTTTTGATATCGTGAAAATGTCGAAATTTGAGCCGAGTCGACGTCATTTGCGGGAAGTTTCACTTTATTGGTTCAATTTGAAGAAATCTGCTGCCGAGACGCATCGATTGCTTCAGGAGGCTTATGGAGAAGGTTGTGTCGATGATTCAAGTGTTCGCGGATGGTTTCGACGCTTCAAAAGCGGTGATTTCGACGTGGAAGACAAGGAGCGTTCCGGACGGCCGCAAATCTTTGAAGATCGAGAATTGGCGACTTTGCTTGATGAAGATTCTTGTCAAACGCAAGAAGAACTTGCTGAAGCATTGGGAGTTGACCGAACAACCATTTCCAAGCGTTTGAAAGCCATGGGAATGATCCAAAAGCAAGGAAATTGGGTGCCGTACGAACTGAAGCTGAGAGACGTCGAACGGCGTTTTTTCACTTGCGAACAGCTGCTTCAGCGACATAAAAGAAAGGGTTTTCTGCATCGTATCGTGACTGGCGATGCAAAGTGGATACGTTACGATAATCCGAAGCGAAGAAAATCATGGGGACTACCCGGCCATGCATCATCATCGACGGCCAAGCCAAATATTCATGGCGCCAAGCTCATGCTCTGTATATGTTAGGACCAGCTAGGTGTGGTTTACTATGAGCTTCTGAAACCGAATGAAAGGTTCACAGGCGAGGTCTATCGACGACAATTGATGCGTTTGAGCCGCGCACTGCGAGAAAAACGGCCACAATACTCCGACAGGCACGACAAAGTTATTTTGCAACATGACAATGCTCGCCCACATGTTGCACCGCCGGTGAAAACATACTTAGAAACGCTCAAATGGGAAGTCCTACCCCACCCGCCGTATAGCCCAGACGTTGCTCCGTCTGATTACCATCTCTTCAGATCGATGACGCATGGCCTGGCTGACCAGCACTTCCATTCCTACGAGGAAGCCAAAAAATGGGTGGATGACTGGATAGAGGCCCAACCGGTCGAATTTTTTCGCAACGGGATTCGTATGTTGCCAGAAAGATGGGAAAAAGTTGTAGCTAGCGATGGCCAATACTTTCAATAATTCATTTGTAACCATTTTTTCACAATAAAGGCTCAAAATTTGAAAAAAAACGGGAAAGACTTATTCACATACCTGATATTTGTAGCGCTTTGTACATAGCTGCGAAATTCATAAGACAAAAAGGCGGAAGGGAGATATTTGTCAACCTAATATTAAATAGTGTACGCTTAGTCGCTTATATAGTTAAAGAGTTTGATAATTACTGCATAATAAATGCAAAACTTAAATTTGTTATTAATATTTTATTAAGCTATATGATAGTAAAATATTGTGTTATTAAAGAATATTTATTTAATTTAAATGAATATTTTTTAAAATCAAAAATCGAATTTCTCAAATCCAAGATGTCGTGTTTCTATATCAAAAAAATATTTCAGTATTTTATACACATAAATTTCTGATTTTGTATAAATAGTGAACGAATGGTATATGCATAAACCATTTTTTTAATTAAAAAAAAAAAATGTATTTAAATATACAAACTTTTAAGTTGAAGACTTTTCTCACATAAAGTAAACGTAACAGAGGATCTATTTATTTATTAATTTTGCATCGTAAAAATGAATAAAATGTTTTCATTTGTTATTAATGTTATATAATGTTTACAATCTATCATAAATATTACTGCACTTTCATGAATGTGCATCTTCTCAGAAACGAAATTAATTGAAAGCATTCTGAATTATGCCTGAAGTTCACAATTACATAGATTCTATTCTTTCAAATATTTGAAATTAAAAAAATTTATATTTCTTATATATATATATATATATATATATATATATATATATATATAATCTTTTTTGAATTTACTATCTTTGGTTTGCTTTTTCCTTTTTATTTACAATGTTTAATATATTATATTTAATTTATAATGCTTCTCTGTTTAGCAAAAACAGTTACATTGCAAACAAATCTAAATTCCCATTAAAAACTTAAACTATAAACTTTTTCAAAAAGTTTTTATTTGTCTTTTATATATTTGGACCTCCATTTGGAGCATGCTATATAATCATATTTGATTGTAACTATTTTATATAGAGGAGACAGAAAGAGAGAGAGAGAGAGAGAGAGAGAGAGAGAGAGAGAGAAAGGAAAAACCCGAAGGGATTAATGGAGATTAGCCGATATTGGTGGGTGTTGCCTAAAACAGGTGTATGCGAGTCCATTCTACACTGCTCCTTCCGAGCTTCTTTCTTCTCTCTCACTCATTCTTATCTCAAACATGTTGCATGAACGATTGCAAGAGAGATAGAGAAATACGTAGGGTCAGAGCGAGCTAGAAAGAGAAGGCTATAAAAACTAAACTATCCTTTTGTACTACGCACCAACTAACACTTGCGCATGCGCACAAGCACTACAAAAAGCCTCTTGAGCGCTCCCGAGAACTCTTTGTGGCTCTTTCGGGCTCTTGGGCTTCCGGCTCAGGGATTTGCTTCTCGCTTTATATCATACCAATGCGTGGATACAGTGGCAAAGTCATAATCGAAACACTCAAAAAAATGAAGTAGCTTTCTTTTGGTCTTTGATAGGTGATGGACAGAATTTCTCAGCTTAGATTTTTTCCTGTTATTTGTAAAATTTGGTGTGTAAACGTATGGAATATGAATGAGACCTCTAATTTGAGTAGTTCTAGTTCACTGACTATTTAGCAGTGGAGTTTCCTAATCGACATTTATCGGAACTGAGTTTAGTCATATGCATAATAATGAGTTTCGAGAAGCTTATCAATCTTAGTCCATTTTATTTCAGAATATGCACAAGATAAATAAATAAGTATTTTCAGTACAGATCATTCATCACAGGCTTTGTTACACTTTTTTATGAGTTTTTATCTTAGTATTTCTTATGTACCAAGTATATTACTTAGTCTTTCTACCCTTTTAATATTTCTTATCTTTGAATTTTGTAGAAGCAGCTTTGAAATTGTGAGTTTACAGCTCTCACAGACATATTTTCATAAGCTTTTTGGTTTATTTTGAATTTTTTTTAATTTTCGGGTATATTGTATTAAGCCTTTTTATCTTCCCACTATGTACCATATTAAGATCCTTCAGTAACATCTTTTACGATAAGCCAATTAAATATATTAACTCATTAAGGTTGTTGTTATATTTAGGCATTGGCTCTCTCGAAAGTTCATGTTGCTGTGATTATTGTATTTTAGCTATGAAGTAGAATGTAAGAGCGTTTGTGCTACACATGCTAATCCGAGAAAAATTATCATTTTGACCGTATATTTAGATTTATGGATCCCTTACCTGGCCATTTTTTTTGCTGATATAATTCAACATTAGTATTGTATTTGTGATTATGTTGCTATATAAAGCAATGAAGTCATTTATATTATAACAACTATTTGAACAATAGGAGCTAATAATAATATTTTATATGAGGAGTGCGAATAAGTCTTTCCCGTTTTTTGTAAGAGATGGCGCCACCAATACTGTGCGAGTATTCAATGGTTACATATGTCATAATCAAAGCTTATTCATATGTCAACAATTCCATACTAACACATTAGTTAAAATTTTTTCGCATCATAAATTTTTGATATCGTGAAAATGTCGAAATTTGAGCCGAGTCGACGTCATTTGCGGGAAGTTTCACTTTATTGGTTCAATTTGAAGAAATCTGCTGCCGAGACGCATCGATTGCTTCAGGAGGCTTATGGAGAAGGTTGTGTCGATGATTCAAGTGTTCGCGGATGGTTTCGACGCTTCAAAAGCGGTGATTTCGACGTGGAAGACAAGGAGCGTTCCGGGCGGCCGCAAATCTTTGAAGATCGAGAATTGGCGACTTTGCTTGATGAAGATTCTTGTCAAACGCAAGAAGAACTTGCTGAAGCATTGGGAGTTGACCGAACAACCATTTCCAAGCGTTTGAAAGCCATGGGAATGATCCAAAAGCAAGGAAATTGGGTGCCGTACGAACTGAAGCTGAGAGACGTCGAACGGCGTTTTTTCACTTGCGAACAGCTGCTTCAGCGACATAAAAGAAAGGGTTTTCTGCATCGTATCGTGACTGGCGATGCAAAGTGGATACGTTACGATAATCCGAAGCGAAGAAAATCATGGGGACTACCCGGCCATGCATCATCATCGACGGCCAAGCCAAATATTCATGGCGCCAAGCTCATGCTCTGTATATGTTAGGACCAGCTAGGTGTGGTTTACTATGAGCTTCTGAAACCGAATGAAAGGTTCACAGGCGAGGTCTATCGACGACAATTGATGCGTTTGAGCCGCGCACTGCGAGAAAAACGGCCACAATACTCCGACAGGCACGACAAAGTTATTTTGCAACATGACAATGCTCGCCCACATGTTGCACCGCCGGTGAAAACATACTTAGAAACGCTCAAATGGGAAGTCCTACCCCACCCGCCGTATAGCCCAGACGTTGCTCCGTCTGATTACCATCTCTTCAGATCGATGACGCATGGCCTGGCTGACCAGCACTTCCATTCCTACGAGGAAGCCAAAAAATGGGTGGATGACTGGATAGAGGCCCAACCGGTCGAATTTTTTCGCAACGGGATTCGTATGTTGCCAGAAAGATGGGAAAAAGTTGTAGCTAGCGATGGCCAATACTTTCAATAATTCATTTGTAACCATTTTTTCACAATAAAGGCTCAAAATTTGAAAAAAAACGGGAAAGACTTATTCACATACCTGATAATTTATTTAATTTATTACTAATAACATTTTCTATTTTCTAGGTTGCAGGAAGCTATTTATCATTATATGAAACTTATTATAATTTGGTAAGAAAAATAATTTGGTTATTACTAATTTGAACATAGTGTATTTGATATTTGCATCAAAGCTGAATTCCTTTATTAAAAGGAGGTTCAGTGTTAGAATTTAGCGAATAAAATATAAATTTAATATTATTGCTATATAATACGAGATTAATAAGGATGAAGTTGCTTACTGCTATAATCGTCGTGATAAAGTACAGTACCTTTGCAATTTAAAATTGAATAGAAAGTGTATAATACACTGATGCCTATTCAATATTAAGATCATATTATCTATTTTGCTTATTTATTTGTAATATAAGGGATCTATATAAAATAAAATAAGATACAGAAACTTGATTCACTTACTGTGTGTGTCAAAATACCCATTGACTCAATGCACTCAAATTTCATAATTGTCTTATGTAATATACTCTGTATAGACTGAGTAGAGAAAATTTAATTTTAATATATAGAACAAATTTTATTCACATATTAGTGATTTTATAATTTATTTTTAATATAAGATTTTGATAATTCATTGAATATGCTCAATTTAGCATTTAATTTCAAGTATAAAATTTTTTATTGCTAATTTATATTAAATACAAGAAGAATTTAACATCATCGTGGTTTACAAATACTACTACTTTTTGATCAATATTTTTAATTTCAGAAAATTAATGGTTTTCTTTTTTTTTTATTCTCAAGCATTATTCTTACAATATTATAAGCAATAAATATTAATAATAAATTTTTTAAACTAATTATTAAATATCAAGTTTAGTATAAAATAATAATACCCAATATGTATTTCCACCAAAGGAAACGAAAGCACTGGTCTTTTGTAGAATGAAAAATACGTCTATATTATGCAGCTGGTATTGGAATTTAGTTCTGTATTGGTTTGTGAAACTTGTATATATTTATTTAGCTTGGTCTCTGTTGTCATTTAAAACTACTTCATTTCATAAGCATGATGCCGTGATGATAAAGGTGTACATATTGCGTGAGAAACGTGACAAACAGACCCTGTCAATATATAGCTCGAGACCAACACGATGACGTGAGTGTAAATAATTACTTTTTTAGAATTTTAGCTTATAAAAATTGAATATCAGTACAATGTATCACAATGCAGATGGCAGCAACATAATCTTAAGGTAATATCCACATAAATTATATGTTACAATTTTTAGGTTCTTATAAGTAGGCGAAATGTTGACAGACATCTTAACCCATTCAGTCCCAACATGGCATTTTTTTATCACGGTTTTCAACGATTGCACTTTCTAATAAAAAATCTGTCGTAAATGTCAAGAAAAGTATTTTCGAACTAAAATTGACTTACCTTTCAAAATATTATTAAAAAAAAATGCATATGTGACGATCTATTTAAGTGTTCTTTGATGAATTCTAAGAACTTTTTATTCTATAAAAATTTTTTTAAAAGTCCATCGTTTTTGAGTAAAAAATTGCTGAAAATTTTGAGATTTTTTCAAACATTAGGCCACCATTTTGTTTATTGCCATATGAAATTTGATAATTGTCAATGACCTAACTTAAGTTTAGCACTATTTGACGTGGTTTTTATAGTTACAACACGAATCCCTATGAGATTTCAATACGTAAACGTTCGATAAAAAAGGTAATTTGCATTATTTTTGAAAAAATGTTTATTATTTTTTTCTGAAAGATTAGTTAATGTTACGTCGAAAAGACTTTTTTTGAAATTTCTGGCAGCTTTTTTTATCAGAAAGTACAGTCGTTGAAAATCGTGATAAAAAATGTCATTTTGGGACTTAATAGGTTAAGGAGAACCAAATTGCGGCGTTTTTGCAGCGATGCAGTTTAAGCGTGAGCTCGGCGGAGAGGTCAAGAAAGAGGATAGAATATTCATCTAAGTATGAAAAGACTAGTAGTTAAGAAGTCTTAATTTTAAGTGGTATATAGAAGATACATAAAAGTTCTTTTTTGCGTAATCTCGCTAACGCTGCAACATGTTTGTTTGCAAACGCATTACAAATGCGTTTATATTGTAATTTAATTTCAGTAGGAGCAATCGTTCTTATTTCCACTTTTTTAGGAGTATTAGATCTGATTAAAAATGTTACATAATATTCAATTAGACCTGCGGTCATTATTGACAATGCTGTTATTAATATCGTAACGCTTCGTCTCCGCTTTTTTTTCGGTTGCTCGGATTTGATTTTTTATATTTTATTTTTTAATGTCAGAGTTCGATTGAAGAAGGATGAAAATATCGGGACTGGTAGATGGAATTTGATGTGAATAACTGGTAACTTGGAGGGTTCTTTTTGTACTATTATCAAAAGATATATTCTTTAAAAAAAATTAATACAAAAATAAATAAACACTAAAACTATTACACAATCGGTATCTCCTTATAGATTCTCTACAACATACAATGAAAACGAATATAATAAATTATTATTTCGAGCGCTTTTCGTATGCCCATGTATATATAATATGTATTTAAAGTAGATATAGAAGCCGTCATGAGCTAATCGAATTATTACGTGTTCCAAGATTGCTTTCTATTATTTCTATATTTACGCATATTTATTCGCGTGGCTCGGTTCGTCTATTTATACGAAGCCGAGTGATTTTTTAATTTTATTTTGTGTTTCGGAGTGATGCTTTCTGATTTTTATATCACTCTATGGTATGCCTTAGTTAGTGATATGAAAAGATCGAAATTTTGATAAAAATACATTTATTCTTATCGCTTCGAAGCGTTTCTTACATAAATAAAATAAATTCTTCGGTTGACTAGTCAGTCGTCCTTTGATATGACTCACATTTTCGGTGGCCTGTCTGGTATAAATTTTACTGGAATATTCTAATAATTTAATTTGGAGAAAGGGGTGTATTTCCTCCGAATAAATTATACTAGGTCTTAAATTTAATCGCTTTTATTCCAGTGACTTTTCTTTATATTTTGCCAGATGAAATAAATTTACCTTTTTAGAAATCGGAAGTTCCCATTCTTCTGAGATAGTAATTTTATAAATCTTTCTTTATAAATCTTACGGGTAAAAGTGTTTTCCTTTTGCCTTGTGGAAGAGTTTTTCACTAGGAAAGAGAAAGGATCGGTCAGTCGGAAGAGTATCGATTCGTTTCGTTTCTCGAGAGATATCCTTCCTCAACGGGTACCGAAAGTTTTTGATTTTATGTAATTTAACGTCGCTCTATTTATGTTTCTACATATCGGTGCTAATCAGCGACGGAGGTCTAGGATGTGTTTGTGGGATGGATCGTTCAGTAGGATTTCGAATCGTTTCGTTACTTGGGAGGTGACCTGCCTCGACGAGTACTGAAATTGAACCTGCCCAGGAAAAGGAGGATTGATCGGAGCGTCTCGATTCGTTTCATTATTCGTGAAGTATCCTTCCTCGACGAGTGTCGAAATTGAACCGCGTTCGTGACAAAAATTAACCCATTTTATTTATTGTAAAAGTACGTTAAAAAAATTTTTAAGATTAACTGAATTTAAATTTATTTAAATTAATCTTAATCCCAGTTGCATGTTAATTATAGTATGAAATGTTACATGCTTAATTTATTGTATTCTTGTGTTTATTTACTATTTTCTAAGGTGTTTGTATTATATTTGCTTTTGTTGGTTATATCTATTTGTCTTTATATAGAATATTTTCATATATTAATTACTCCTAATTAAGAATTTAAATAATTAATTCAATTCGTTTCTTTCTCAGAATTTATGTTACAAAAATAATAGACACATCACGAGATGACAAATCATATTTATTAATTTTGATAGGATGAAGGTACACAATGACCAGACACCTGAAATAAGACGTATAATTGTTGATCTAACATAATTAAGATTTCCAACAGTTTTAAATTCACATAGAAAGTGCTGTGTTTCTAATAAACTGGCATACACTCTGGAAAGAGAATTGTAAGCATTGAGTATTTCCATCAACGTATCATGTAGTAAATCTTTAAATTTTGTGGATTTTTCTGTAGAAAGGCGCTCAAGAAGTACTGGTATCTGCTGAACTTTTAATTTAGATGCAAGATCATTTATATCTGCAACTGTCGGTATGCATTAGTCTATCGTTTGTAACTGTTTACTTCGATTGAGCTCTTTGAGTAAGTATATATTATTGATAATTTCATGCCGAGAGAATCAGGATGAGCTGATTTGATTTATTTCTTACGCATCAGACTTTATTATGTTAAATGTAGATGGCAGTACGATAGATTAAAATCTCTGTGTGATTACCGTTTAGAAAACCAGTGACATCGACTAATGAAAATTGCAAAAAATAGATGAAGGAGCTAAAAAGTAAGAAAATGCAAATACATTTATTATACACTCGATGGATAAAATGGATAAATTGTAAAAATATAATGTAAAGCACATAAAAACTTCTATTTACAGTTATCGTTGAGGTGTATGATCACCGTTAAAGTTCTCATTGTAGTTGCTTCAGTCAATAAGCAATTTTCAATATGGCAAGCAAGTAAGCGTTTCATCCAGTAAAGTTTAAATATGAAGCCAAAGATTTTAATGCACTGTGAATCTATCCATCTGTGAAATTGAAATCCTAATAAAGAGTTTGAGCCACAAACATTTTAATTTATGTAAGAAGCGAAGTGCATTGTCTCTAATAGAGCTAAGTATAAGAATACCATGCTGTACAAGCTAGCAGCACTCGAACTGATAGCTGCAAGAGCAGCCAAGAATAGAGCAGTTCCGCATGATCATTTCAATGTAGAAATTCAATGCTGGCGAGAAAGCCAATCGCTCCCACGCTTCACATTACTTGTTTGATTTACATCATTCCTTTGTGAGCAGAGCTACATCGGGCGAGTGGAGGTCGTAAAACACTTTTCTGTTAGGAAAGGAAAAACATTCTACTATAATCCCTACCTTAACATCAGTCACTTTCTTGAACTTTTAATATGAATTACTCATGAATGTACCACTCCGTGGAAGACCACAGTTAATTCCGAATTTCCTTTCTCATTTATATTGGATTATCAATGAAGAAAGTTGCATTCGATAGTTGACTAATCATTGCATCATTGTATGAGAGGAACGGGACAACTTTTCAAGAGCAAATGGCATTTGTGTCGGAGGAAAGGATTTCACCAGAAAGACCCTTAGCGATACACGTTATCGACTACACAGGCCGATTCCTCATGTTTGCACCTAAGGAATGAAGACCAAAATATTATAAGGGCTACGTAGTAGCCATCCTCATATGTACTGTCATCCGAGCTAGCCACCTTGAATTGGTCTAAGATTACTCTAGTCAAACATCATTCTTAGATTTCAGGGGATTCAGTTTTAGAAGGCGACTGCATCAAATCATTTAGCTCTACAACAAAACGCTGAGGGGAGCTGAACCTGAGATATGTTGATTCCTTTGCGCATCTACTGCATTGAATAAATAAGTACCAACATTTCGTTTGAAGAAAAATAATGGAAATTCATTTATCAGTATTTATTAAATTATTCATAAAATGTTCAATGATTTATTAAATAAATCATTTATCAATATTCATTTAATTTATCAAAACTAGTTGCTTGTAATCCTAGGATTTCGATAGTTACTTATTATAAAATTATTGTGTAAAATAAATGCAAAAGGAAATAGTCTAACGCATGATTCGATGTGCCCAATGACTAAACCGTATTTCGGTATAACGAAGGAAGCATTATTTTCATCACATCATGAGCTTCTCTCATCTATGCATTAGCTGTCTAGGTCAAGATAAATATACAAGAGTTCACAGTCTCAAAAATGGCTAAGACTATTATACAACTATTGGTGCGTATAGCATGTTTGCCCATTTCAGACTAATCTACTACATCAAATTGGAGCTGCATGCCTGAAAATAGTAGCATATTTCTAGCTGAAGAAGATTTTATTTATCTGATCTTTTTATACTTAATTAGATTCATTAAAGTATTTCTATTTTATACTGTTAAAATTACTTATAATGTTCATCTAGGCTCAAGAATAACGCGTTTTTTTTCGTTATTTTAACGAGCTTCCGAAGCCTTTCTGATATTGCTACCTCATACATCGATTCAGGGTATAAGCTATAGCTTTTTACATACTTACATTATATAAGCAACAGTATGAAAAGAAACTGAGATCCTTTGTGAACCGACGCGTTGATAGAATCAAGGAGTGTATCGGTGTTTGTACGCGGGATAATCTACATTAAAACTAACATATTGTTGATAAATTTCCGCGCGATCGCCACTATTGTGCGAAGAGTATTCAAAAAGTAAGTTTGTTTAATATGGCGTTCCTTTCAAATACCACCCAGCAGACTTTAGCTGATTAAAATTTTAGTTTATGTGCTACCAATAAAAATGGAATTGGCTAGTGGTAAAAATACTTTCTTTATCATTGTGAGATCGATAAACATAGAGCTACATACCAGTGCAAAGTGACTCCGATTGTGAATTATGTACCGTTTATCGTTTTTCAACTGCAAAAGCATTATACGGCAATTTCGATTCATAGTGAATTGGTGAAAATTAATGGTAAAGGCTGTATGAATCTGTAGATGCTGCTAAGGAAGATTGCAGGAACTTTTTGTTTGTTTTATTTGTTTGAAATTTTGTAGAAGTTTTGAGAATGAATATAATAACGACATTCGATTATTATTCCACTATAGGTGAGTCGTTCACTCACGCACTGATTTTTCACAACCGTATTTTTCACACCGATTTTTCGCGTGGAGATCGGCAGCGATCTACCTACACCAATTCCGCATGAACACACACTGACGCCCTTCGCGCGCGTATTTTTTCATGCAGGTGCGACCGCGGTTGAACGTGATGCTGAGGCTACACCTTTCTTATTTGGCTTCAATGCGAATGCTGATATTTCGATAAACGTGCGTGCAAAGCTGTACCAGAGATTTTTTCTCTGTCTTTTCTCCCTCTCGTGGATAAAAGGTAGCAGTGCTTTCCTGCTTCCCCCTCTCGCGTACAAGCGGGAAATATATATATATATATTCTGACCATATGGTGGGCACATTTCTCTAATGTAAATTACGTTCAACATCGTGTGCATAAGTAACAAGTATTCGAAGATAATCGTGTTCATAAAATTCCAGGAAATCCCGCAGGTAAAAAAATGACATTATAGCGGTGGAGCGAGACGCCTAGTAAAGAATCGTCCTAATGAGAGGGAAACATTGATGATTGAAATGTCGCTAAATGAATTAATTTCCGCGAATTCAGCGAAATACGAGTGGATTAAATTTCTATTCTTGGTTGGGCACCGATAATACTATATAGCATATGTAGTCGACCGCAAGGGAAAAATTGCGCCGGCGGTGGAATAGTTTGTGCGTGATTACTAGTATGTGGCTAAAGATCGAATACGAATCCCTGCGTTTCGTTCTTCTGGATTGTTTGTGTAAGTTCGTAATTTTTTTAGATTATACTTGAATGGCATTGCGGCTAAGGTGATCTTTACGAGCACGTGCATGAGTATGGTGGACAAACTATTTCAGCGCTATTGTGTGCGAGTTTTTGTGGTTGAAAATTATTGCGAGAGCACTACCTGGATATATCAATCTAAGTGCGGCAAACCAGCGAAGACTCCGTCGTACGTGCCTGTCAATTGCCCGACAACGTGCACGAGGCAAAGGCTGCACCCGTTCTTCAGAGCACTGCAGCAGTTCTCAAGTTACTTCTGCTGACGCCCATCATAAATACCGGAGATATATTTGATTCGTGACACAGAAAGGCACCATATAAGCACTGAAAGTATGATGAGATCTGTATTATATAATAAATATCTATACAGAATGAATTTAAGCTGTGTCATGTATAAATTTGAATAGTTTGTAAAATTTTCATGCTTTAATTGTAGTCGGGCTAACGTAAAATTAGTTTATTTTATCAGCTTATTTCAAGTTTAATGAAATTATACCTCGAGTAGTTTATTATAACTTCTTTCCCATCTTTTTAATTAAGTATAAGCTTGCTACAGCTTTTTTTCTCAAACCCTAGAGGAATTTACAGTGAATGGATTCTCTTTTTATTTCAACTAGTTTTGTTTTCTCCTGAACTCCATAGTAATTTATACATAAGATATATTTAATTATGAATTTGTACTTTAGCTTGGCCGAATGAGTAAAGATGCGCATTATCTTATGACGCGGGTTTGAATTAGGTTCTTAATGATTATTTTTACCTTTTATCTCTAAATTTATCGTGAATTTCACAATGTGGGCAGATAATAGATGTAAATAAATTAATATCAACGAAAATAGACTAGTATAGAAGAGTAAGTTCAATGAACCAGATGGGAAGAAAAACCGATAGTACCACTAACACCGCAAAATGGGGCGTCAAGTGACTGTTTAGTCTTTCGAGCAGTCAGCCTCCCGGCCTCTGTCATAATACATTATAGCTGTTTCTCTCTCGTGCAGGTCTTGTTCTCCCCACCGTGTCGCATCGCTGGCACGTGCCGACGTGCAAAACTTTCTTGGTTCGGCGAGTTTTCGTGTATGCAGATCAATAGTGGATTAACTTTTAAATACAATTTATTTAATGTAATGCATTTCAGGCTTATAAGAGAATAAATATATTACTTTTAAATGAAGAATTAAAATAAAACTTAAATTTGATGTGTAAGCTGATAAACATATTTAACATTTAAACACTTATACTTAAAATAGAAATTGGTTTACTGGCTATAGTTCGTGATTTCTATGTTCCGGAATCTTTATTTAATGAATAAATATTGATTCTAAAATAAATACAAATTACATGGATGCACATAATTATTACATAAAATAAATACTTGGCTAAAAATTATGCCCTCGGTTAAACAAAAGGATGACTCGGATGTTTTAACGAATTAAGGTCAAATTCATAAAAATCAATTTTTTAAATCTTTATTAATTGATTAAAGTAAGTAAAAAGCTCTGAGAATTAGAAAATAAAATTAAAAACGAGATTTAAATGTAATGAAGGCCTAATATTATCGTTAGTTTTGTTTTTCTATGTAATTTTTCGTAATAAAAGTATTAAAATAAATTTCGAATACAATTTTTATAGTTTCAAAATTTATCATTCATTGTATGTTAAAGTTAAAAGTTATTCGGTATTAATTATTAAGAAATTAAGAAATTAAGAAATTTTGAGCTAATATAATGAATTATCAATTTATAATAGAGTGCGTGCAGGACCGCGCCTTTATTTGATAGCTAAGTAAGACTGAAAAATTAATGTTATAATTATAATGAGTATTGAATATAAGTGCAAGAATGTATATTTTCGAACTCAAAAGCAATGTGAAAGTTTCAAATATAAAATAATTGTCTGTTCTCGGCTAAAATTAGTTTGCTAAAATCAATTTTCTAATTTTTTATAAAATAAATAATTTTAATAAGCAATAATATTATTATTTCTATAAATAAAAATTAAAAAGTTTTAATATTAGCATAGTCTTTCATGGCAGAAGAATGTTAAGATAGAAATAATTTTTGTGGCCTTTGTTAATAAAACAATTATAAATAAGAAAATTAAAAAAAGACTATTTTAAAAGATTAAATTAATAAATATTTTTGTCGATCTTACATTCTTTATAATATAGTAAATTAGCTAAAATAATAACAGTCAGACTGTCCTTGTTTATATTCACCCCCGTAAAATCTGCAATAAAACTTATCTACAATAAATTATATTAAAAATTAAAAATATATAAAATAAAAATAAAATAATAAAATATAATAAAAATAATAAAAGCAATACTCTATGTTAGTAAATGATAATCTGACTGCCCCCACCATTTTATTTTATTTTTATTTTTAATATAATGTATTGTAGTAATAAGTTTTATTTCAGATTCTACGGGGGTGAATATAAACAAGGACAGTCTGACTGTCATTATTTTAGTTATTATACTATAAAGACTATAAGACCGATAAAAATATTTATTAATTTAATTCTGTCAACATAGGTACAATTTTTAATTAATTAATTAATAAATTTTTTTTTTTTTTTTTTATTGGTCTTACAGTCCAATCAATTCCATCCAAAAATAAAATAAAATTAAAAATAAAAATTAAATTAAAAATTAAATTAAAATTATAATGACAGTCAGACTGTCCTTGTTTACATTCACCCCCGTAGACAAATCTGAAAATAAAATATCAGCTGAAAAAATTCTTTGTTAGTAAAGTGCAGTCTGACTGTCCCCAACACCCTTACCTAATTGAAGACTTGTCCAACGTTTCGAGCTCGCTACGGCTCCTCATCAGGGACTGATTTAATGCTATTTTAAAAGATAACATTTGTAGTATTTTGTAAGATTACGTATTTTTCCCTTAAACATCAGTTAATTTATAAATACATTATATAAATGATACATTTTAGTCATTATTAAAATTTATTAAAAAAAAAGCGGTAGGAATTGAGCCCTGATCTTCCGCATGAAAAGCCAGCACATTAACCACTTCACTACTCGTGAGCTTCATAGAAATTTTCATTGATGTTGCATATGTTGTTGCATAAGTTTACCCTTTTAGCTTTTAAGTTATTAATTTAAATTTCTATGTTATTTACAGTTTCAATTTCAGAATTTTTTTTTTTTTTTTTTTTTTTTTTTTTGCGGAGTCTGTGAATGCTGTTTATGCATCTCCGATGGTCGTTCAGCAAGAATGGTCCTGAAAAACGACCACCGGAGTAAGTGCGACTCGATAGAAAATGTCACTACGCACTAAACACATATCTTCGTGTTGCACCGACACCGGCCCGGAACTGTTATACACATTACTTCAGCCTGGGCGGCAGTCCTTGCGTGGTTGTTTCACGTTCATATCTTTCATTCCAGATTCTCATGCATACTCGATTTTACATTCACTCTTCATAGACTTTCAATCGTCCAGACATCCATCTGTTCTTTTGCTCTGAAGCACATTCATAACGTATTTTGCGATCAACCGCCAGCTGTCCGCGTCCGTCATCATAATTTTCGTCACGTTTTCTGGCGTGATCGCTCCTGTCCTCGTCTGTAACTCTAGTCGTGGCTCAGTCCAATGTTCGCACACAAAAAATGTGTGCTCTGCATCGTCCCAAGCCCATACACAGTACTTGCATTCTGAAGAGGCGACCCTCTTCATCCTGCAGAGGTACTTATGGAAGTATCCGTGTCCGGACAGAAATTGGGTAAGGTATTTCCTCCGTATTTCCTCTCTTTCCACGGGCCGATTTCGGGTCTTAGTCTTTTCGTCCACCGTCCTCTTTCGTCCGTCGTCCACTTTCTCTGCTATGCCTCGATGGTCTTCGTCCGTTCTTCAGTCACAGCGTCTTCCCTTCCAAGGTTCGGGCTCCGCTCGTAAATTCGCTTCCGTTCGGCTGCGAGCAGATCGATGGGAATGACCCCAGCAATCACGAAAACGGCGCTCTCAGACACGGTATGATACGCGCACGCGATTCTTAACGTACCCACCCTTTGTACGCTTTTCATGGCGTTCGCGCGTTTCCTGATATTCTTCGTGTCGGCCCAAATCTCCGCCCCGTAAAGCAAAATCGAGTGGGTAACGCTCATCAGCAGTATGCAAACGTTCTGTTTCGGTCCGTTCGTATTGGCCATCAGTCTACTTAGAGCCTTGGTCATTTCTGCTGCCTTTGTTGCCGCGTTTCGTAGGTGGGACCAGAAGCTCAGCTTCGTATCCAAGGTAACGCCAAGGTACTTGACTTCGCTCCTGGTTTCCAGTCTTTCCGTCCCTAACGTCATCGGGACCACCGTCTGTATACGTCTGCGAGTCAGCAGCAAGAACTCAGTCTTTTGCAGCGCGAGCTGCAGTCCGTGATCTGTCATCCATTCTTTCACGCGTCTCATGACCAGATTCAGCTTTAACTGAATCAAGTGATAGTCGCGTGCGGCTATCACGGCTGCCACATCGTCGGCATAGGCAATGAGACGCGCGTCCGAGGGCATGTCTAGTCTTAACAAACCGTCGTATTGTACGTTCCAGAAGGCGGGGCCTGAAATGGAACCCTGCGCCATCCCCGCTGTCACGCGTTTCCATTTCTTTCCGTCCAAAGTATCATACATCAGTTCTCGTTAGGAGTCAACCTTGAAAGTCAACTCCAACGGCTCTAGTATCTCTGTCCATTTTGCAGAGTTAAAGGCGTTACGAACGTCCAGGGTCACCAACAGAACCAGTGGTCTGGTTGTATGACAGCCCCTGTTCGCCGGATGAAAGATGTTCGTCACGCCACCTATAGCTCCGATTGTCGACCGTCCTTTGCTAAATCCGTGTTGTTGTTCGGATAGGTCTCCGGCGTTTTTAATTGGCTGTGACAGTCTTGATGTCAGCAGTAGCTCCAACAGCTTCGCTGCCGTATTTTGTAGGCGGAGAGGCCTGTATGAAGAAGGCAAATCGGGGTTCCCCTTAGACTTAAGGATGAGAACCAATCGAGCCTCCTTACAGAACCTGCTAAAAAGTCTCTTCACCAGACACCCGTTGTACAAACCCAAAAGGATGTCCGGGCGGCGCGAAGCGACCACCTGTAGCACCTCACTAGGTATGCCATCGGGACCCGGGGCCTTGTTAGGCTTCAACGCATGCGAAGCTCTGCGGAGCTCTTCCTGCGTGAAGAGAGGGATTTCTATATCTGTTATTTCGTTTGTCGCGTCCGTTCTGTTGGGATAGGTTGGGAAAAGTCTCTCAACTATCCGCTCCATTACTTTCGCGTGTCGTAGTTCCGGCGGGCCCCGACCTACCAGGGCGCATGTTACAATTTTATAACCGTTGCCCCAGGGATCCGAGTCCACCTCGCCGATTAGTTTTGTCCAACACCGTTTCTTACTGTCATTGATCGCGTATCTCCGTCGCTGTCTGGCGCGACTATATTTCGTAGAGTATAGTCCCACTACGCCTCGACTTCGGGCTCGATGAGCTTTCCGTCTCAGCTTCAAACAATTGCTTCTGAGATCCGCGATCTCGGCTGTCCGCCAGTAAGTTTGTCGTCTGTTTCGTACTTTCCGTTTCCTGGGCATGGTGGCACCGCATAGGCGCTGGAGCAAGCCAGTCGTTGCCGCCGCTAACGCCTCCACCCTGTCCCGGTTCATCAACTCTTGAGGCACTTCGCATAAGGGAGGTTCTGCATTTTGCAGATACCTTTCGAGTTCGTCTATGTCTAGGCGTTTGGGGTTCCACCCCGTAGATCTTGTGCCCCGTCTCCTCGTCTGTCTCGTTGCGTCTGTCAGTTTGAAGGCAATGTACTGGTGATCACTGGCCGTATAGTCCTGGATCACCCGCCACGCCCTTATCATAGTCCGAATTCTGTCCGAGGTCAGAGTCACGTCTGGTATGGAGTTACCATACCCCGGTCGTCTGTACATCGGTGTCGTTCCTTCGTTAACTACTGCCAGGTCCAGCCTTGCGGCCATCTCCAGCAGCAGTCTTCCCCGTCTGTTGGTCAAGGGCACTCCCCACTCGATCGCCCGCGCGTTAAAGTCGCCCGCCACGATCACGTTACCAGGGATTTCCCTGGTAATTTTGTAAGACCGATAACAATATTTATTAATTTAATTCAGAACAGTCAACGTGAGTAGAATTTTTAATTCTAATTATAAACTAATTATAAAATTTTTCATTGATTTTATACTCTTTGTACAATAAGGAACTCTACTAATCTCTACTAATGACAGTCAAACTGTCCTTGTTTATAATTATCATTGTAGATTCTTAAATAGAATTGCTACTAAAAATAAAATAAAAATTAAAAAAAATCTACATTCTCTGTTATTAAAGGACAACTTGATTGCCACCGCCATATTAAACAGGTTCTTCTTCAGATCTTCAAGGACTAAACTAAAATAAACTAAAGTTTAATAGCGTGCTCAATTAAATAAATAAAATAAATATAAAATAATCGAGGAATATAAATATAAAAAGAATAACACGATGACAAGCGATAAACAAATCCAATTATATAATGGATTATGTATGTATTAAATCTAATAAATTAAGTATTTATTAGGTATAGTAGGAATTATATCAATTTCAATAAATTTAAATTTTAGCCAATCAAAAAATTTAGTAACATAACTTACTTCTGCAATATATAAAAGTGCCTTCATTTTTATCAAGAGCGTTTCATTTCGTTACGTCATTTACGTTACTCGTCGAGGAAGGACACCTCTCAAGTAACGAGACAAATCGACAGTTTCCGACAGAATGATCCCTATCATTTTCTAGTGAAAACTTTACTACGAGGCCAAAAGAAGGCACCTTTGTTCGCAAGAAAGAGTTATAACATTATTGGCTCAGAAGAACAGGCACAGCCGACTTTGAAAAAGAAGAATAAAGAAAAGCCGCTGGAATAAGCCGATGTAATTCCAGACGTACTGAAGGCGTTGTTTGTCGGAATTATATTATTATAATACTCCGACCAGACAAACTGTCGCAACAGCAAGTTATGTAAGTTGCTGTCTATGTGACAAAATAATTTATTTAAATTCAATTTATGTAAGAAATTATTGCAAATTTCGAAATAACGCAAACTGTAAATTCACTCGTTTTTGTATAAATAAACGGATTGAGCCATGGAAATAAGCGTGAGACAATATAATACATAGAACGGGACGAAGTATAGGTGAAGACCTCGCGAAATATAGGGAATTCGTTAATCAGATTAACTCGCAATGTGACTTACGCATGTAGTCATTACAAACGAATAGCACGTGAAATAACAGTATATTTTCTTTCTTTTCTATTCCAGAACATCGATAGGGATATCCAGATTATTGATTCATTTGATTGATCTATTTTTTTGGTATAATTTTTGTTAAAAAAATATCTTTTGTTTTAATAGTTCAAAAAAGATCCAAACGAGTTACAAGTTATTTAGCTGAACTCCATTTACCAGTCCAAATACATAAGTTCCTACCGCTTCAAAAGTACTCTAATAATAATATACAATTTAAATAAAGTAAAATAACATCAAGTAAACAGAAGAAGAAAGGAGTAGGCGCGTTATAAACTAAAATAAAATAAATAAGGTGAACTAAAATAAACTAAAATATGATTGCACGCTAAGTTTTTCTATTATTTTATTTTAGTTTTGTCCTTAAAGATGAGGGTATTTGGGGGTAGGGCCAGTCATCTTGTCTTTTACTAACATAGTATATCGATGATTCTATTTTTTTTAGTTTAATTTAATTTAATTTTTTTAATAGTATTTCCATTTCATAGTTTACGAGGACAATTATGGACAAGGACAATCTGACAGTCGTTATCTTAATATAGTAGGTTATTCGATATAGACCTTAAGACCGCTAATTTTTTATGAAATTACTAGTCCCTCCATCTATATAAATTTTTTAATATTTCACTTAAAATTTAATCTTAAAGAATAATATTTTTACTATTGCTTAAGCAATCAGTCGAATATTCAGAAAATAAAATATGAAATTTGCTTAAGATTTCATAATTAATAGTAATTAACCTGATAACCGATTGTTGTTATTTCAGGTTGATCCTTATAATCAAGGCGAAGTCAGGGCTATGGATGCAGCAAAATTCTTAAAAAAATCCCAGCTAAGTGATGCTATTCTTAGTAAGATATGGGATGTTGCCGATCCTAGTTCTCGAGGTATATTGGATAAGTCTGGGATGTTTGTTGCTTTAAAATTATGTGCTTTAGCTCAGAAGGGTGAGAACTTAAATATGTTTAACATATATATGGATATACCTCCACCGAATATGGTAAGATATTTAAAATTATAATCCTTAATGAATAGTTTAATCTACCTCGCCCTTTTAAAATATTTTTGCGAAATTTAGTTTAATAGAATTTCTATCAACGTTTTCAATATAGATTCGTTTTTCTTCATTATAACACAATGCAAACAATAAAAATAGTAATTACTACACCATCACAGTTAAATTTAAAAAAATTCATTATAGGAGAGGAAAATAAGAGCAGTTATAAAAATCAATAAGGAGACCAAATAAATGCTACAATAAAACGAATAATATTAAGAAAAGACTAGAACTCTTTTTTTTGAAATCCTGTTCAAAATGTGAAGAAGAGTCAATTCAAGTTCACTAGTCAATTACTTATTAATATTATTTTATTTTGCAGTGATGGATAATGACGTCTACTAGTCTCTGTTTTACGACTTCATGTAATGTCTTACTTGCCGCTGTAACTAAAGTCTTCCCATGATTATGCTACCGTACTTTTCAACAAAATTAAGCACTTTTGGAACGAATTTCGCTGACACACGTCTCATGCCCAAAACATCCGAAAAACCAATATGCCAATATCTTGAGTAACTTCTCTGATAGTGATTCGACGATTTTTTAACACAATATTTTTTCTCTTGGCCTTCAATAATATCCTCTCGGCCTTCTTGGAATAACGTGTACAACTTATACATATTCTTTTTACTCAATGTGGGTTCAACATATGTAACTATCTAGTTTTAGGGCACTGAATTCCATTTATGAGACAAAATTTAATGCAAATTCTTTGTTCTAATTTTTTCGTAAAAGAAAATCGCTAAGCAGAGGAAACACTTATAACTTTGTATGCGTGTCACAAACAAACAAGTAATGCTATAGAGCTAATGTCGTGAACACCTGTACTTGTACAAAATTTAAAAAATCGTTAATCGTACGGACGTAGCTCTGCATTACAATATTTGCAATGTCACCTTATTATTTAAAAACATCTCGTACAAAAATATATATGCCTCGATGAAGGGTCGTCTTGATAATATAGATTAGTTGCGCATCTTACATTAGGAAAGCAAGATTCCAAAATTATATGCTTGTGACTTGGAAGTCGGTTTTGTTTTACTGAAATGATTCACGAAGTGTCACTATAATTTCTAATACTATGGACATGGACTGGCCGTTATATCTTAGTTTTATACCCCCAATCTAGTTTGTACACTGATAGTCCGGTAGCCAGCGACATTTTTGTCATAAATTTATCGTTAGCCAAAAATTAGTTTAAATGATTGGTTTCAATGTACTCTAATACATACTGATCGTCCGCTGGGTCAATTACTTTGGATATGGCAACGCTAGCCAACCAGACTTTGTGAAAATGTTGAGAAAATTATAAAAACCAAGTTATATGGAATAATTTTGAGTTTTGAAAAAAATTGTTCAAACAAAATTTATAGATCATATTGTAAACGCCTTTTTTCTTCTATTCATTTTCTAGAAGCTCATAATTATCGAGAAAAACGGAATTAATTATGAAAATTTCGCGGTAACTATTAGTCTAAGTGGTAGTCGATACATCAGGTATCTACCTCGCCGTTCAAATGATACTTGCTACAAGTATTTTTTAAGTTTCAATTTTATTCTTAAAATAAGAGTTTTAAGAAAAACATATTGAATGCTAAAAATTTATTTTAGATAGATCTCCAAAATTTGTTTAAAATAATTTTTATAAATTCTCTATTGCTCTATATACCATCATTTATTTATTATTACACACAAAAATTTTTATGCTTGGGACTATTTCATTATTAATTCAGTCAATTTAATGTGTAATACTAAAGTTCAAAACTGTAAAAATTATTTGTAAAAGCCTTTTCCTAATTTTTATAAATTTGTTCTTACAGATACATACATACATACATACATACATACATACATATATATATATTATAACCCCAAAATCGGGTTATACTTACTGTTCACTTGCGTGTGTGTGTGTGGACTCTTCCACGCTGCTGGCCGTGCACTCCACTGAAAGGGGACGGGGAACGGAGAATGAACCACGCGAGTGAATTTATTAGATTATTACAATGTTACTATTTATTTGTACAAACCGACTATTTACAATGATGAAGCGATACATATACTTAATCCTGAGTGCGGGTTCCGCGACACTACATCAATTATTCAGTTAATCATGCACTCCTTTAACATCTACGGGGACGGGAGAAACGGAACGGGACGCTCTTGACGAAACACGTGGGAACAACGGTATTACACTACACATTAAATGCTAACGGACAATTTGTACTCGAACGCATTTACGGCGATACAATACGATACACGGGATTATAAACTAATCGCTATGCTACGCGCGATAAATACATATTATACGGCTAAACCGCGAAGCTATGCAGTCGGCAGATCGCGGCGCGCGGGTGCGACGGCGGGTCAGGACCTAGCTATATGCACACCTGAATGAAATGACAAAAGCAAAAGCTACTTGCCGCCGACGACGATGATGCTGTCGCTGGCGCTCGCTTGTGTGGTCGCTGGCGCTCGCTGGTGCGGTCGCTGCTGTCCGGGCGACCGGGCGCGCGCTCTCCCTCTCGCTCCTAGCTGCTGGCTCGCGCGGCTGCGCGTGGCTGCGGCTCGTAGCCGCTGATGGCGTCGCTGGTTCACAACGGCACGCGTATGGCAACGCGCACACGCTTCCTCAAAGCTTCCGCTCACAGTCCGGGGCTGATACGAGGACGTCGCCGCGTGTCCTCTCCTCGTCGATGCCGATGCTCTCGCACGGAGTTTGCGCGAGGGCAAACTTACTACGCGTTCCCGCGAAAGGCGCAAAACTGCAACCTTACTTCCCGTTTCACGATACGATCGCGAACGGGCAAAACTACGGTATTCTACCGCGGGACAGAATAAATGTGCGTCGGGGACGAAAAGGAAAAAGATATACGACGAAGAACCAACTCGAGAACTCGGATTGACGAAGGTCAAGACAAGAATGCGAAGTTCGTTCCGAACTTCTTACTTCCTACAGCGCTTCCAGCGCCCTCGCGGCTCGCGCGTATCGTTTCGCGGACACGCCCGAACACACGCGGTTTCGCACGAGCGCTCTCACCTACAGCCGCCGTTCGGGCGGTTACAAACTCCCCCTCCCAAACCGCAGGGGGGGGCGCGTGATCGCGAAAGGTTGTGCAGGGTGTCCGTACGCGAGACGCGAACGTCGTATATGTACTTCGGGGAACATAGTGGGGACTAACACCGAGATTAAATACATACGGTAAGGGATCATACATTCTTTGACAAAAACACGGTAGGGGGACAATACATGATTTGGGCAAAAGGAAAAAAAAACGACGACCATTGGTTTACCCTTCGCATGGGTATAAACGAGAAACAAAAAAAAGTAATTTGTGGTAACGAAAACGAAAAATGTGATTGCACCCGCTGGTGCAGCGCTTGGTCGTCGGTGGCTCGCTATGGCTCGATATAATTCTATTTGTTATTCCTATTACTACTTCCCTACGTCTAATTATAAACTAAACCCTATTCTAACCTATTGCTAACGGGACTTATCCTAAAGAAATGTAGATTATTATTAGGTGACGAAAAAAAACTATAACTAATATTAATATAAATCCTGTCCTAGCTACCTAATCAGGTTTCTAACGCTCGCTTCTGTGTCTTTCTTGCAATCATTTCGCTTTCTTTCTTGCGATTCTCTTCTTCTTCTGCTTGTTGCGAGTTCGCTGGAAAAATAGTCGTTGTTAGTGACGTTCCTATTATCGGGGTTGGTACAGCGTTGGTGGGGCGAGCAAGTAGCTTAGTTACTATGGGAGCCATTGTGCGCTCTTCTAACTGGTGCTATTGCTTTTGTCCTCACCCACCGACGCTGTGCCATCAGTATATCTCGGCTGAGGGGTTGGCTCTAATGTCCGTTTTCTTTTTCAATTTTCCAGGTCATCCCTCAACACGATTCGCGCTCACTCCATATATATTTTCCATGGGGATATATGGGTACCGTTTTCCTCTCTTGGGACGTGGTGGGGGAATCATGGGGATGGCCGTACGGGAAAAAAACGATAGGGGTGCTACTTCTTCCATTTCTGCGTTGGGCATTATTCTAGATATCAACGTTTTTATGCTTGCGCCTTTCTATATACTCTCGCAATACATCATGTATCGTTGCTCTGCCCAGGTTCACGGGGCGTCACTTTGTGGATTGGCTCTTGTTTGCGCCATTTTATATGCTTCTTATATAGACTGCGCCATATTATAGGGGTTTGCTCCTGTCCACGCCCTCTATATATATTTGCTCCTGTTTGCGCCAGTTATATCTGAGCTTACTCCGGTTTGCGCCATTTTATACGCAGGGCCATTTTATGCGCACATGCTCCTATTTGCGCCGTTTTGTGTATCGTTTATACATATGTACTTCTCTTTGTGCCATTTATACGTCATTTATACATATGTACTCCTATTTGCGCGCCATTTTAATATGTGCGTGCGCCTATTCACGCGCCATTTTAATACTTATGTACTCCTCTTCGCGCCATTTATATTTATATTTAGTCTCATCTCTTCGCGCCATTTATGTACCCGTGCCACTATTTTATAATCGCTACTTTCTGCACTTTTACGCCTCTGGGCTGGGCATTATTTATGTCGGTGCCCCTCTATCACCTCCAGCCCTGTATCATGTCCTTCTGCGGTAGCGTGGGCACTCAGCAACCGGCGATCTACTTGTTTAAATAAACAGTCGCCCCCGGCATTATAATGAGTAATGGTTGCTGAGCTCCCGCGGCGGCTGCCGCTTGCCTAATGGTTTGCTCCATCATTGGCGGTATTGACATAGGCGCTCCCGTCACCTCCTTATTCACGTTCGCCATCCCTAGTGGCTCCACCAAATCTTCTGACACCTGACGTGTCGTCTTCTCTACCCCTCTAACGTCCTCCCCCTCCCAAGACGGAACGGCAGGGGTCGGCTTCCGGCAGGACGTGCACATGCTAACGTCAATGCCGGCTCTGCCACACCTATAACAAAACCGACCTCGCTACAATTCCAGCAGTTAGTTACTGCTGCCTCGCCATGGTCCGAAGCTTCAGCTCCTGCTAGGCCCGTGAAGGACCTATTGCGCATGCTTCCGAGACCCGGAAGTGGCGTTGTGGGGATTGAAGGGTGGGGTCGTATGGGCGGGATAAAGTTGGGGGGTGGTGCGATAAGGGTGTCCATCAAGCCTGGGAGTTTCTTGCTGCCTTTGGTGACAATTGCCTCTATGATTACTTCTTCTTCTGAATTGTTCAGGCTCGCCACTGGGCTTGTTTCTATTTCTTTACTCTCGGGTGGTGGTATCGTGAATGGGTTAACCCTTTTCTTGCTTTCTTTGTTTTGTTTCGGGTTATGGGTTGGGGCGACGGTATGTGGGTACGGTATGGGGGTATTTCCTTGCTGTGGGGTGATTTGGGGGGATTCTGCGATAACATCGTTTGTTGCCTTCCTGTATTTGGTCGGAATGATGTATCTCTCCTTAGTAGTGGCGTGAGCATCATGTGCGGTTGGATGGGGTTGCATGTCCGACTGTTGTGTTGCGATAGACCGCATGAACGCACATCGGTCTCCGCGATATAGTCGAACGTCTCCATGTTCCGGGGTGCTCACGTATACTACTTTCTCCACATTTTTAGGTGCGTGTGGCTTTTTGGGAGGATGTCGCTTAAGAATCCTTGGCCCTGGCCTATATGGTAACGGGCTGACCGAACGTATTTGGTCGTGCGGGGTAAAATCTTTCTGTACCCGGACCTTTGTACGTGACGGTTCTAATGGACCCGTTTTGTATGAGGCTGCTTCGGAAATGTATCCATCTTCCTCCTCATTTGCCGGTTCTCTACCTTCTACCTTCTGTTGATGTTCTGTGTCTTCATTTTGCTGAGCGTGTTCTTCTTGAGTTTCCATAGTTTCTCGTCTTTGCGGACGGTCGCACTCTTGTTGTTGTGCGTCTTTCGTAGTTTTACGTCGTTTCGGACGATCGCAGGAGGTGGTGTTCTCCTCTGCATCTTCGTAGTTTTACGTCTTTGCGGACGCACGCAGAAGGTGTTGTTTTCCTCTTCTGCTTGTTTCATAGTTTTACGTCGTTGCGGACGCGCGCACTCATCTTGAGCTACCTCCTCTAAATATTCTGTATTGGGATATGAGACGTTATCGGTAATGGTTTGGGTTTGGGGTTGGGTGGGATTTTTCGGGGTCCTCGGGGGTCGGTATGCTTGTGTCCAATAGCGAGGGGGCGAATGATGCTTCCGCTATTGGTATAGTTTGCATCGCCGCTCCCTCTTCGACGAACTCCTGTGTTGTATCGGGACTGAACTGAATTAAATTCAGTCGCGATTTCCGTACCTCTTCGAGGGCCTCGCTTACTTTCTCCATATCGAGAGTAGTATTGAAGCGGTTGGGGGAACTTCTGCGTATATGCACCGTTGGTGCGGTTACGCTTCTGGACGTTAACCCCCACATTTCTTCTGGGTCGTACGCGAGGATGGGGGAATTTGTTCGTCCCCAGGTCTCTTGGACTGATCGGACATGACCGATCGACGCAGTCCTCTGCCTCGTCCGTTTACTCGGTACATGTTGCTGCTCGTTGTTGATACCTGTGGATAAATTACCGCTATTAGGTTGATGATATCTCTTGAGGTCTGATATATGTGCCTTTGTCGTTTTCCCCGTCACTCATGTCTTGATCTCGAATACGACGGGGGATATCTTTTTCGTAATTTTACAGGGAGCTACAAATTTTGGGGCCAATTTCGCTGAGAATTGGCTGGGACCGGACGACAGAACATGGTTGCGTCGACATACCATATCGTTTACCTCAAATGTTTCCGCTCGGCGACCCTTGTTATAATATTTGGCCTGTTTTTGACTTGCGGTGCTCAGGTGTTTTCTTATGAGATTGTGGACGGCGGGCAATCTTTTCATGCGATTTTGCCATTCCAGTGGTGTTAATGTTTGCACCTGCAGCGTTGAATCTTGAGACTGACGATACGTCGGCATTTCTCGGGGATTCCGGCCAAAATTTAAAAATGCCGGCGAGGTCTGGGTGCTAGCGTGCACTGCTGTGTTCACTGCAAATGCCAAACTCTGGGAGGTGGATGTCCCAGTTTTTATGGTCGTTTTGGACAAAAATCGCGATCATGGTTTTGATGACCCTGTTTACTCTTTCTACAGGGTTGGCCTGTGCGTGGTACGGCGCAATAAATTGGTGTACTATACCCAATTCTCCGAGTTTGGTCTTTAGCCAGTTGTTGGCAAACTCGGTACCATTATCCGAAATTAGGTATTTCGGGCAACCCCACTTGAAGATGATCTGCTCTTCTAGTGCCCGTGTGATCGCTTGGCCATTTGCTTTTCGCAATGGACGTATCTCGATGTATTTGGTGAAAAGGTCTTGGAACACCAAGAGATACTTATGTTGTCCCTTGCTGGTCGGGAACGGGCCCATGATATCTGCGGCTACACTGCTCCAGGGACCTTCGATGTTCCGTTGGGACATCAAGCCCGTGGGTCCTCTCTGCGACACTTTGTGTATTTGACACTCAGGGCAGTGTTTCACATGTTTCTGTATGTCTCTTTTCATACCTGGCCAGTAGTACTGCTGGCCGACTTTGTGAGTGGTTTATCCACTCCAAAGTGCCCTGAGGTCAGAGTGTTATGACACTCGTGGAGGACGCGCTCTCTGTCGTTAGAGGGTACCACAAGCTTCCAGTCATCCTGGTCGTGGCCTAGCGCTTTCGTAATGTCATTAGGCCGATGTTTATACAGCCGTCCCTCTTTGATCGACCAATCGGGATATAACTCCGGATGTTTTGGATCTCGGCGCTTTTCTGCGGTACCAATCGTCCATTTCAAGGGTGGTGAGAGTTGCGGTAGAAGACTCTGGGTGTTGAGGGGGGCCTTGATAGGGCGTCTGGCACATGATGTAGTGCTCCCTTTCTGTGGGCGATTTCCATATTGTACGCTTGGAGTGCTGTTGCCCATCTAGCTAAACGTCCTGTTGGGTCTTTCAATGTGTGTAACCACTTAAGGCTACTGTGGTCAGTTATCACCGTAAACTTCTCGCCGAGTAAATACCCGCGGAATTTTTCTACTGCCCATAGGACGGCTAGGCACTCCTTCTCGGTGACGGTATAATTTGTCTCAGCTGGTGTCAATGTCCTGCTTGCGTAAGCAATCGGGTGCTCTTCGCCGTGGTGGTCTTGGCTTAGCACTGCTCCTAGAGCGTAATTGCTCGCATCGGTTTGCAAGACATACGGTTGATTCTGCACGGGGCGCGCTAGTACAGGCGCTTGCGTCAACAGGATTCTGAGCTTGTCGAAAGCTTCCTGTTGCGCTCCTCCCCAGTGCCACTGGATGTTTTTTTTCAATAGTTTGGTGAGGGGCAGCTTGATTTCCGCTAAGTCCTTTATGAATCTAGCGTACCACCCGACCGTGCCTAGAAAGGCCCTCAATTGTCGCAGGTTGGTAGGCCTTGGGTATTCGCTTACTGGGCGAATTTTGTCGGGGTCAGTGTGCAGACCGTCCGCGTCTACGATTGTACCCTAGGGTACTTGACCTCAGGGCGGCAAAACTCGGATTTCTCCTTTGTTATCTGTAGGCCTATCTCGTTCAAGCGGGTGAGGACCGCTTTCACCTCACGAAGGTGCTGCTCGAAGGTCTTCGTAGCGACGATAATATCGTCCATATACACGAAGACATTCGGTTGCCACGCTGGCCCGAAAACAAGGTCCATACCTCGCTGGAAGGTGGCCGGGGCGTTCGTTAGCCCATAAGGTAGTCTCTTATATTGAAAGAGGCCTTTCTGCGGGACCGCAAAGGCGGTGACCTCTTTACTGCTCTCTTCAAGCGGTATCTGGTA
>JACCIC010000233.1:600000-790757 GCA_018907035.1 Sycobia sp. Sy_11
AAAATGAGATATCAAAGTAAAATTATATTGCACGAAACCCCCTGCACCTGATAATCATTGTTTCTTTAGATTAAAAAGAGAGAAATTTAGTTTAAAAATATTCGAAAAGCTGTCGCCATACGTAACAATCAGTACCGTATATATATATATATATATTATAAAAATAAAAAGTACCCTGTTGATTATTGTAATATTAAAGTCATATTTAACGTAAGTAATTAGAAAAGAAAATTAGGCAATACAATTAAATATGTGTAGGTTGTATTTTACATTATACATGTTATCCTAGTGTTTACGTATAAAAGATATTTTATGTTTAAAAAAAACATGAAGTGTGGAAGTACACAGTTCGTGTGTATATACACATTCTACAGCGTTCAATGAATGAGTCGCGAGCGTCTCAGTATACGTCTTCTTATCAAAGTATCATCTATTAGCAGTAATATGTCCAAGTGAGATAGAAAGCGAATTTTTACTACATCTGATTTCATTGTTTTTAAACTTTTTTCCAACAAATTCAGCTTATTATATGTATTATATTTGCCGCGCAAAGGCCTTCGAATAAACTTGCTATATTGTTTTACATATATATATTCAATACATTTGAATGCTTTACTGCTATCCAAACACTTTAGAAAATATACATTTGGTTACAGACTTCCGAAGAGCACCCGATTTGGATTTTGCTAAAAAATGTATGCACTATGTTTTTTTGCGGTACTTATATGAATATCATAGTGCTTTTTGCTGAAATTGAATTTTCATAGGGAAATTAATATAAAAACCATAAAAATGGTGGTTTTTAGTATTTATCTCGAAAAATAAAAATATGTTTGAAAAGTTATTTAAATATGCACAACCCATAAAAGTGCATATTTTTCATTTTCTTCATTTATTTGCTACAACGGATATTTCTGAAGAAAAATTTAACAATTTCATCTAAGGTTGCATCAAAGATTGGCAAAAAATTAGCGTATCTATATTTTTTGGAATGCTGATTGCGAATATGGTTATGATTTTTGACGCATTTTGGATTTTCATGGTAAAATACATTTACACAAATATATCTAAAACTCTAAAAAAGTAATAATAAATAAATAGGTTTATCGGAAATGCAGCTTAATAAAGTAATGGGATCAGTTACAAATAGCTGAGTTTATTTTCACATCATTTTGTCCACGTGTAGACTCACAAAAAAGATATTGATGTGAACATACAATATATCTAAACTCTGAAACAAATAAATAAATCAATAGTTTAACAAAAGTACAGCTTAAAAAAGTAACGAGATCATTTAGAAATTTGAATCCATTTTCACATGATTTTGTACATTCCGGAAAAATAGCATACCTTATGGATTTTTCTAAAAGTGTTAAGAAAAGTATAATAAGCAGACGAATAATAGATATTAAAATTAATATGCACTTGGTATCAAATTTTAATAATCAGGGGGCAAATAAAATATGAGTATTGAAATATTACATGAGAAGGTTAAAAAATCATTACTTAAAATTCATAAAAATATATTTTACAAATAAATACTATTCATGTGTTGACTTATGAAAAGAGTTAATTATCTTGAATCATCGTTGTTTTTAGGTGAACATTCTTCTGCTATTTTTTCTGATAATTCATTCTTATTAAAAAAACAAAGCATGTATGAACTTGCCAGGTCCGTTCCCACATAGCTTATGCTGTTTTTTTACTAATTAATTTTTGCATGAAAAAATTTTACAGCATATACAGTAATCCGAATAAATGAAGCTTTATTGGTAAATAACTTTCAATTTTGTCACTACGTACGTTCGAAATAGCCAAAAATTAAAATATTTAAAAAAATTCGGTTGACAGAAATCCAACTTGGACCATTGACAAACTTCAATTTGGCCAGGAAGTCCGGTACCTTCCGGTACTTAACGATAGTAAACAATCAGATTCCCATATGTCCTGAGCCCAATATGTAAGCGAAAATCGGACTTTTACACAAATTGAAAATAGTAATTTGTCATTAAAAGGAACATCAAGAAATAATATGGTGGAAAATTTGATTGATTAAGTAGTGTACATATGCTTTAATCCGGTGTATAAATTTCTATTACATTTATTCTTGTCGACAAGGCGTTGAAAACATAATTCTGTTATTATGGAAGTTTTGCTATTCGTTCGGTTCGTACAAGAAATTATATCATACTTTAAGTACTTTTGAAGGTACATATATTAATTTTCTTTGCATATTCTTTCTGAAGATTTGACTAATCTATTTCCAATGAATTCTAATTTAAAGTACACAATGAATGAAAGGTAAAAATTTACATTATGATTCTGTATTTTCAACTTAAAGTATATATATATATATATATATATATATATATATATATATATATATATATATATTTAAGTTATTTAAGTTATTTAAAAGTATATTAGTTCAGACTTCGAGTATGTATATTTAAGTTTAACATTAGATTTGTTCACCTATAAACTTTGTGGGAACGGGCCTGGCAAGTTCATACATGCTTTGTTTTTTTAATAAGAATGAATTATCAGAAAAAATAGCAGAAGAATGTTCACCTAAAAACAACGATGATTCAAGATAATTAACTCTTTTCATAAGTCAACACATGAATAGTATTTATTTGTAAAATATATTTTTATGAATTTTAAGTAATGATTTTTTAACCTTCTCATGTAATATTTCAATACTCATATTTTATTTGCCCCCTGATTATTAAAATTTGATACCAAGTGCATATTAATTTTAATATCTATTATTCGTCTGCTTATTATACTTTTCTTAACACATTTAGAAAAATCCATAAGGTATGCCATTTGTGCGGAATGTACAAAATAATGTGAAAATGGATTCAGATTTCTCATTACTTTTTTAAGCTGTATTTTCGTTAAACTATTGATTTATTTATTTGTTTCAGAGTTTAGATGTATTGTATGTTCACATCATTTTGTCCACGCGTAGACTCATAAAAAGCAGAAATATAGCAATAAAAAAAGCAGTAAAATGTTTAACTAGAAACATCTTTTTTATGAGTCCGCTCGTGGACAAATTGATGTGAAAATAAACTCAGCTATTTGTAACTGATCCCATTACTTTATTAAGCTGCATTTCCGATAAACCTATTTATTTATTATTATTTTTTTAGAGGTTTAGGTATATTTGTGTAAACTATACAAACTGTTATTTAAAGGAATGCATATAAAATGCAGTTAGCGATTTGTTTTAATGATCCATTATTTTCAGACGTTACTGCGTTATATAATTTATTTTTTGTTAATCTATTTCGAAAGATTTTAGAAAAATTTTATTAGTAAATATGATTCTATTATATGAAAATTTTTTTATTATACTATGAAAAGAGCTACAATATAATTACATATATTATTATGTATGTAATTTTATCTTAATAAATTACTGAATTTAGAAAAATATTTGATATAAAGTTTTTAAAAACTATATAAGATTTATAAGTAATAAATTTCTTAATATGCTAAGAACACATATTATTATGTTTACTTTTATCACAATCTGTAGGATATTTGACTATATCAGTGAACTAATTTATAATTTAATTATAGAATAATTTTTGTGTTAAAATTTGGAACTTTTGGAAAGCATAATATTACATAAATTTTTTATATAATACATGAGAAGATGTATTTAATTTTATTATGCTTCTCTTTATCAAAGTTAGTAGGAAATTTGACTATATCAGTGAACTAATTTCTAAGTTAATTATAGAATAATTTTGGTGTTAATTTTTGGAACTTTCGGAAAGTATATTATAAAAATTTTTTATTAAATAATATTATATAATTTTTTCTAATATGTAATACGTACCAAAAGTGGGACGATGAATATAATTGTTTGATGGAAGAAGGAAAGACCATCAAAATACATCGAACGCTCGTACATACCCTCATATTATTAAACTAAAGCGTCTTACTATACTATATATTATCTTACAATACTATACACATGACTTAGTGCTGAACTTTTACTACAGTTTCAACGGTCTTAGTGCTGAAATATTTGCTGTGTATTTACTATTACTATATATATATAGAAAAAAGCGTTTCTGATTATTTTCTATAGTAACACACAGAGTTTTATATTAAAAATAGCTTTTTAGCCAAAAGTACCGGTGGGAAATAATTCCTTAGGTCATAAATAGTAGATATGCTTTGGAAAATTATCGATCAAGAAGTAATAAATAATTTTTTTCATTGAAATTTCGAAATCTCAATTTAGAAGTAAATAGTGTAGCAGCCGCGCCATGCCGTGTGTGTGTGTGTGTGTGTGTGTGTGTGTGTGTGTGTGTGTGTGTGTGTGTGTGTGTGTGTGTGTGTGTGTGTGTGTGTGTGTGTGTGTGTGTGTATGTGTGTGTGTGTATCTATATATATTAGTATCCCCCGTCTTGGCTTCGTCCGAGATAATAATTTAACCAATTTCATAAATAATTTAATAATATCTAAGTAAAAGTTCTCTATATATAAAAATCTATGTTTCTATAAATGATTTCCGTAATTTACCTATCGTTGCATCTGTATAAAAAGCTGCTTCAATGTAGCGTCCACTTCAAAAAGTTGATATTTTGCCGACCATTTGATACAATATATATATACATATATATATATATATATATATATATATATATATATATATATGCATTTTAAATACGGCTTCGATGGAGAAAATTGTGCTTTCAAGTTCGAGCGGTAGAAAAACATGTGCAAGTGTCTCGAGACGATGTTTACAGAGAGCATAATGTTCCGACTATAGGAAATGTCTCGGGACGACTGCTGTAGAGAGTTTTGTGTTGAGGAGGTAGAATACAATGTCCAGTTATCCCGGGACGACTCTTACTGGGAGTATGCGTGTTCAAATGATGGAATACTAATCTCTTCATAGAAGTCGTACTGACATACCTGGACATTGTTTCCCACCAACTATACACGATACTCACCGTAGAAGTCGTTCCAAAACACCTGGAAATCGCATTCTATCATCCAAACAGGAAACTCCCCATAGAAGTTGACGCGACATATCTGAACATAGTTTCCTACCAACTAAACACCATACTACCCGCAGAAGTCGTCCCGAGAAAGCTAGCATCGCTTCCTAACGACTAAACACAATACTCGCCGTAGAAGTCGTTCGGAAAGAGTACCGTCTCAACACGAATCTCGCCATAGAAAATGATTTTCTTATACCTGGACGTCGTTTTTTATCAAATAAATACAATATTCCCCATAGAAATCGCTCAGAGATACCTGGAGATCGCATTCTATCATCCGAACATGAAACTCCCCGTAGAAGTTGACCCGATATACCTGAACTTGGTTTCCTATCAACTAAACACGATACTCCCCATAGAAGTCGTTCGGAAAGAACTAGATATCGTATTTTACCGTCCCAACACGATACTCCCCATAGAAGTCGTTCGGAAAGACCTAGATATCGTATTTTACCGTCCCAACACGAATCTTCCCATATAAGTTGATTTCCTCATACCTGGATGTCGTTTTTTATCGACTAAATACAATATTCTCCATAGAAATTGCCCAGAGAGACCTGGACATCGCATTGTATCATCCAAACACAAAACTGCATATATAAATTGTCTTGAGGCAACGGGATATCGTAATCAACCGCCCGTATACGCCTATGAAATATTTCTCAGTAGAAACCGTATTTAAAATGTGAATATATAATATGTAAAATATAATATACATACAATATATATTACATATTTCGTATATTTTCGTTTTTTCAATTAAATACCGTGAATATTTTCGTAATGATGCCAACTAAAATTCAAGAAAAATGGTATGGCGAATAGCATATTTTCTAAGCAGACAATAGATATTACCTTTATATGCAGAACTGACGATATATTATATATATATATATATATATTGTAACCGCCCGAATGTCGGTGGTAGGTTAGAGCGCTCGTGTGAATCCGCGAGTGTTCGTGTGAGTTCGCGAAATGATATGCGCGAGCCGCGAGGGCGTTGGAAGCGCAACTGTACGTATGCAGTTCGGAATAAACTTCACTTGCACTTTCTCTTTCGTCCCTGGAGTTCATACCTTTTCGACGCACCTTCGTTTCGTACCGCCTTGAATTACCGTTCTCGTGTTTCGTCTTTCGTTCGTTTCGAACCATATAGTTCAGGTCGCCATTGTAACTTCCTTTGCGGTAACGAGTTACATGTTTGCCTTGGCGTAAACTTCGTGCGAGCACATCGGAGACGAGGAAAAGATACGCGGCGACATCCCCGCGGCAACCCCGGACAGTGAGAGCACTAGCGCCTACGCGCTACCGTCGCGAGCCAGCGTCGCCATCAGCGGCTACGAGCCGCAGCCACGCGCGACCAGCGCGAGCCATCAGCGAGAAGAGAGAGAGAGAGCGCGCGCCCGGTCGCCCTAACACCAGCGAGCACCAGCGACCACCAGCGAGCATCGGCGAACATCGGCGAGCTTTCGGCCAGCGACAGCATCGTCGTCGTCGGCGGCAAGTAGCCTTCTACTTTTGTTATAATTATTCATGCGTGCGTATAGCTAGGCTCCTGGCCCATCGCCGCGCCCGCTTAATCTCAATTGTTAGGTTATATAGCGCGTAGCCACGTAAATTCTATCGTTATTTCATCTTGTAATTTTATGCGGTAGTAAATGATTTCGCGTGCGAATTGCATGTAACCTATAGTGTGTAATCTTCTAATGTACCGTCGTTCCCACGTGTGTTATATCGAGAGCGTCCCGTCCCGTTTCCCCCGTCCCTGAGTAGTTTGTACGATTACGTAGTTTTATAAATAATTAACGTAGCGTCGCGGAACACGCAATCAGTACATAGCGTATGTACTACTCTATTGTTGTAAATAGTCTGTTTGTATAAATAAATGTTAATATTGTCATAATCCGATAAAGCCACTCGCGTAGTTCATTTCTCGTTCCCCGTCCCCTTTCAGCGGAGTGCACAACCAGCAGCGTGGAAGAGTCCACACACACATGCACACGAATAGTAAGTAATAACCCGTTTTTGAGGTTATAATATATATATATATATATATTTATATACATAGTTTCGAGTTTGTTGGTAAAAGCACCCTATATTGCAATCATTTCTTTTGTTCAAAATAAAAAAACACAGTCTCTTGTCACAATTCTGAAGTTAATATAATATATAAAAACAAAAATACAATTTGTCATCACAAACTATATTTAATATGATTTGGATACAGAACCATTTTATAAGAGAAGGAGAAAGACAGATAGAGAGACGGAGAAAGAGAGAGAGAGAGAGAGAGAGAGAGAGAGAGAGAGAGAGAGAGAGAGAGAGAGAGAGAGAGACAGACAGAGAGACAGACAGAGACAGATTTTCTCACGTAACAGAGAATAAAATTTACAAAAATCAAAAGATATCGGTAAGGTGTGAGAGTAGTGACAGATTAAGCTGAAGAACAAAAACGGTAATACCGACCAATGCCAGCTTCTTTAGGATACGAATTCCAAAGTTGGATATGAACTTTCGTTTGAGCTGGCCTGGTATTAATATTTTAAGCGGACTACTTTGAGTTGTTGTTCGTGATTCAAGACGCCACCTAGTGGCCGCTGGTGAATCTGATTGTTAAAACGATTAACTTAATTTCTTGATGAAAGTAAAATGATTTTAAATAAAAAATATAGCCTATGTCCTTCCCCAGATATTTTAAAATCTATATGTCAAATTTCAGAATTATCAGTTCAGTAGTTTTTTCGGTTATCGTGTACGGTTTCGTTATTCGGTTATAATTAACGAAAACACGCTTTGTCTTTATAAGGTAGTATAATATAATATAATATAATAGAATATAATATAATATAATATATTAGGAGTGTGAATAAGTCTTTCCCGTTTTTTGTAAGAGATGGCGCCACCAATACTGTGCGAGTATTCAATGGTTACATATGTCATAATCAAAGCTTATTCATATGTCAACAATTCCATACTAACACATTAGTTAAAATTTTTTCGCATCATAAATTTTTGATATCGTGAAAATGTCGAAATTTGAGCCGAGTCGACGTCATTTGCGGGAAGTTTCACTTTATTGGTTCAATTTGAAGAAATCTGCTGCCGAGATGCATCGATTGCTTCAGAAGGCTTATGGAGAAGGTTGTGTCGATGATTCAAGTGTTCGCGGATGGTTTCGACGCTTCAAAAGCGCTGATTTCGACGTGGAAGACAAGGAGCGTTCCGGGCGGCCGCAAATCTTTGAAGATCGAGAATTGGCGACTTTGCTTGATGAAGATTCTTGTCAAACGCAAGAAGAACTTGCTGAAGCATTGGGAGTTGACCGAACAACCATTTCCAAGCGTTTGAAAGCCATGGGAATGATCCAAAAGCAAGGAAATTGGGTGCCGTACGAACTGAAGCTGAGAGACGTCGAACGGCGTTTTTTCACTTGCGAACAGCTGCTTCAGCGACATAAAAGAAAGGGTTTTCTGCATCGTATCGTGACTGGCGATGAAAAGTGGATACGTTACGATAATCCGAAGCGAAGAAAATCATGGGGACTACCCGGCCATGCATCATCATCGACGGCCAAGCCAAATATTCATGGCGCCAAGCTCATGCTCTGTATATGGTGGGACCAGCTAGGTGTGGTTTACTATGAGCTTCTGAAACCGAATGAAAGGATCACAGGCGAGGTCTATCGACGACAATTGATGCGTTTGAGCCGCGCACTGCGAGAAAAACGGCCACAATACTCCGACAGGCACGACAAAGTTATTTTGCAACATGACAATGCTCGCCCACATGTTGCACCGCCGGTGAAAACATACTTAGAAACGCTCAAATGGGAAGTCCTACCCGACCCGCCGTATAGTCCAGACGTTGCTCCGTCTGATTACCATCTCTTCAGGTCGATGACGCATGGCCTGGCTGACCAGCACTTCCATTCCTACGAGGAAGCCAAAAAATGGGTGGATGACTGGATAGAGGCCAAACCGGTCGAATTTTTTCGCAACGGGATTCGTATGTTGCCAGAAAGATGGGAAAAAGTTGTAGCTAGCGATGGCCAATACTTTCAATAATTCATTTGTAACCATTTTTTCACAATAAAGGCTCAAAATTTGAAAAAAAAACGGGAAAGACTTATTCACATACCTGATAATATAATATAATATGATATGATATCATATGATATGATATGTTATGGTATGGTATGATATGATATGGTATGATATGATATGGTATGGTATGATATGGTATGGTATGATATGATATCATATGATATCGTATGGTATGGTATGGTATGGTATGATATGATATGATATGATATGATATATAAATATATATATATTTAAAAATGTATAGATACAAATATATATTTTTTAATGAGATCTAAAACTTTTATTTTGATTATTTAAAAAAATTTTACGTATTTTCACTAAATAATTTTAACAACCTTCATTATTGTATTTATTTTATGGTTTTTTCAATTTAAATTCAATTTCCACTAGAAGCCACTATGATATTCTAAAAATAGAAATGTAAAAATTTTCATTACAATCGCTTATGAGCACTTTTGGACAGTTAAAAAACGAAGTTGCGAATGAACGATGTTTTGTTTTTTACAATGATATATATTTTGATCCTTTTTTTTGAAAATAATAATGCCGGGTAATCGTGACGAAAGTAGTATTTTGCGACTGAGTTTTTTACGACGTCAAAAAAATTGAATATTTGTACATATCTTCTGCCTTTACTTTGTATATATTCAAATTTGTTTCAACTAATAAAATTAATTACGGTTTGCATTTTCACTTTTATTAACAGAAAAAAGATCATATTTTTATAATTAAATTTTTTAAATATAAAGTTATTTATACAATGATTTAACTGACTGAATAAATAATTTTTATTTTAATGCGATAATAGTACAGGTCGTTCACACGCTTAGGAAAAATATTTCTTCGAGAAAATTATATAAATAATAGATTGTATATAGGTGATTATAATAGTTATAGGAATTGAAAAGACAATTTTGCTTATAAGCTTCAGTATCCAACATATATAATCAAAAAAAATTTATATTTATAATTTAATTTTTTTATTTATATTATCAACTTGGATTATTTGTAACATTTTAATTAATTCACATTTTTATAAAATTTAAAATGTTATCCTGTTCAAACATTCATTACTCATAGAACATGATATATGCATAGAATTATATTATCTAAAGGAGCCTTGGAACAGCAAACAGATGATTCTTCTTTTGATTTTAAACTTTTATGGTTTTTTTCCAAGCAGCTTCAAAAGTCACATGATATTCAAAAATATAAATATATAAGACAATTTTCAGGGAAAACAGTGAGTTTAATTTTTTTCCATACATATTGCTTGTATTGAAAAAAATTTATACACATTCATTGACTATAAGTTGTGTAGAACAAAGTTGTTTATTGATCAAATCCACGATGTTTGTTAAAAAATATTTTTTTTCGTGATGATTTTTCTTATTTTCCGAAATCAATTGAAAAGCTATCATTTCTATGGGTTATTCTGTATTTTACTGTGAAAATTGAATTTCCAACAAAAGCCAGTATGATATTTTATAAGGAACACCCCAAAAGATATAAATGTACAAAATTTCAGCAAAATTGGGTCTGAGCGCTTTACGGCAGTTTACCTTTTATTTCACTGAGTCATATTACTTGAATTATGTTTTACTAGCTCAGTTCTAAATGTTCTTGCAAAGGTGTTTATGTGTGATAGGCCTTATATTATTTTTTTGTACGATTCGGATAACGGGTTTTTTTCTTATTATAACCATTTCTCACACGTCATCCTCCCCTTTATTGTAATATGCCATTTTACTTCTCTCTTCATCAGAGCCAAAATTCATTCTAGGGTTTGACTATTGTTAGTCTTTATACTACATTCAATAATTGTCTTCTTTATGTTACTTGTATTTATTTGAATGTCTAACTTAGGTTCAGGAGTACTTATTGTTCTTTTTTTTTCTTTCAAATTGTTTTACTGTATCTTATCACACACTCTATCATCACTTCACATTTCTTTCATTCGTTTCGTCTATACTTTGCTCTTTATCTTTATTCAATTGTCTTTATTATTTATGAACTAAAGGAAAAAAAATGTGCTTTCTTTTTTTTTTATTAATGCTCCTCGGCATTGTCCGTGCTGTGGTGTAGGTTAGACCTCCTCGCCGTTTCATCAGCCGACGGTTATGCGCGGCTGCTGGCGTGGAGAGGTAAGGGGAAGGGACCGTGTCTAGCACAAGGCGCGAGCGCCTTGTGACGAGAGTCACAATATATATATATATATATATATATATATATATATATATATATAATACATCATCACTTCTGCATAAAAAGGCAATATCCAGCGTTCGCTTAAAAAATATGCTATTAGCACACTATCATTTTGCTTAAATTTCAGTTGGCACCTCTACTCACATATTCACGGTATTCAATTAAAAATATACGAAACTGATATGTATATATATATATATATATATATATATATATAAATATATATATATATGTTTATATATATATTTTAAATACTGTTTCTACTGAGAAATATTGTATTGGCGTGTACGGGCGGTTGTATATGATGTAGTCCAGGCGAATTAGGTCCAAAATGGCCGATTTACCAAGAATTTCTCCAACGCCTATTTTTTTGCATTAAATCATAGATGATGATGTGTAGAATAAAACCCTAAATTGTCGGGATCGTACCCGATCGGCCACGTATTTATTTATTGTACAATAGCAAAAAAAAACTCTTTTTTTACTTTTCCTTTAATAGTTTAAATAATATTGCTCTAATCGAAAAAAGTTTCGTATAAAAGTTGTGCAAGAGATAATTCTGAACAAGAGTACGTACATTAAAAACTTAAAAAGTCGATTTTTCTATTGTTAAATAAACAGTGAGAATGGAAAAAATTTAGATATTCAAAGAGCTATACAATTTGTTTAAACAATTGGAATTCAATAATAATGGCGCAAATAGATGTTTTTTCGTCTACTTATTCTACGTTTCAAATTACAACGTGTACATTCAAAATGGAGACAAGTTGCAAAATTATTTATATTGCAACTTAACCATTGCGAAGTTCGCCAACGGCTGGGAATTTTTTAATGCAGTAAAATGTAATCATTAGAGGATATTCATAGTAATCAAAGCTGAAAAGACCAGATTTTTCAATTAAATTTTTAAATTGTTGAAAGTGAAAAACGCCGTTACTAGGGACGCTATCTCGGAAGTTTTTAACGCTAGAATATTTAAACAAAATGCATTTTATTACGCTTAAAAAAAGAAAAATTTTTAGCCCTTGTACATTTTGATGCGACCAATATAAGTTGACAAAATTTTTGTTTAAACTATTATTTATTACTTGTCATTCAATTAACATTTTAACTTGAAATTGGGCAAGGTTCAAGCATAAAGGTTAATCTATCTTTACATTTATTAATACATTCTAAATTATTAGTAATTATGTTTAAATGTAACATTTATAAAAAGTTTTTACGCGTGGTATCAGCGACGACTGGCGGCAGCTTATCTCTCCTCGCGCAGACATCCCGGCGCCGCCTACTGAGCATGCGCACATTCGCGCACTGCGTCACAGACAGCTCCAGCTACGTCGCTTTCGATCTTAATTATAAAATAGAATATCTTTACTATAAAAGCAGCTATTTTGATGATTTTTTTTTTTAATTTAACTTTATTTTTTCTATTCTTCATAGTGCTCTTGGTCTAATACGATAATGCTATTATATCCAATATATAATAACATTAATTAATTCTTTTCAATTTTATAGTGGCTTATTTAATAATTTAAAATTACTTTTACTTCATTTTTGTGCTTATGTTATAATATTAACGTAATTCAATATTAGTTTTCTCTTTTCTGATAACCAATTTTTATTATTGATGCATATTTACGCTATTTCTTGTCTGTGATGCACTCAGCGCTGAAAATTATTATTTTTAATAGCTTAAACTAGCTTTGTATTTATAAATCATTTACACGATCGATATAAATATATATTGCATAATATCTACATATTTGTTAAGCAGTACGTGATAAATTACAATAAAATTTTCAAAATAACAACAATAAACTATTCGTATTTATAACAGCTCTTTGAATATAGAAAATTTTTCCATTCTCATTGTTTATGTAAGAATAGAAAAATCGACTTTTTAAGTTTTTAATGTACGTACTTTTGTTCAGAATTATCTCCTGCATAACTTTTATACGAAACATTTTTCGATTAGAGCAATATTATTTAAACTATTAAAGAAAAAATAATAAAAGAGCTTTTTTTTGCTATTTTGCAATAAATAAATACGTTGCCGATGGGGTACGATCCCAACAAGTTAGGGTCTTATTCTACACAGCCTCATCTATCATTTAATGCAAAAAAATAGGCGTTGGAGAAATTGTTGAATCAAAACCCTAATTCGCCTGGACTAATATGCCATTGCCTCAGGACGATTTGTACGTAAAAGATATATATATATATATATATATATATATATTTATATAATTACGGCCAATTATTTATAATATAGATTTTTATATATAGAGTACTTTTTACTTGCATGGAGAGAAATTTCCTAGTAAATTTGAAAAATACTTCAGGAAATTTTACGAGAAATTATAGTGATTTAATCACAGACTGCCAGTTTTGTAAATTCATTTAACAGTATGGTAAAAATCATAGTGTTATATATTTTACTGAATAGAATGGTAAATTTTATACTGTTATTTTACTTAACTTGAATTGTAAATGTTGCATTTAACGATTTGAAATTTTATTAGTAATCTAAATCAATAAATTAAAGAAAAAAGTGTCTCCGATAAATAAATAGACATTGTAGATGTGTTTTGATTTTGAACTTTCAATCGTTAAATTAGTATAATTTATTTTTTAATAATATGCCACACAGACGAACGAATGTACATGTTAAATGTACGTTTTTATACATACATCAATATATATTTACAATTATACCCTCTATACACTATTCTCTATATAAACGTCGTTATACACATACTATACTTTATTCGCAGAATAATTCGCACACTTATAATTATGAACATGGTTAGAAAAGATGCTCAATCCCTTATACAAATCGGATGTGTTTTTTGCCACTTGCGAGTTATAGGGAAGCCTCCTAGTGCCTACTATTCATGATGTATGTATCATGGGAGGTCCATTTAACATGACTGAAATAAGCATACAGTGTTATTAAGTAGGGGCTCGTATTAATTATTTATTTTTGATTCAAATCAAAATTTACTATGTAATAATTATATATATAATAAATTTGTATTGTTGCTAGTAAAATTTGATATTCTTAACAGAAAATATGTTCGCAGTTCGAATTTATCAAACTAAAAATAATAAAATTTACAATGAAAATAATCAAATTTTTTTCGAATAATCATACTAATTTATAAACACAAAGCGTGTTTTTACAGTTTATATTCATCAATAAATTAAGTTAATGGTTTTAATCATCAGTTTCATCAGCGGCCACTAGATCGCGTCTTGAAGAACGAACATCAACTCAAAGTAGTCCGCTTAAAGTATTAATACCAGGCCAGCTCAAACGAATGTTCATATCCAACTTTGGAATTCGTATCCTAAAAAAGGTGTGATGTTAGTCGGTAAGTCGGTATTACCGTTTTTGTTCTTCAGCTTAATCTGACATTACTCTCACACCTTATGGATATCTTATTTTTATAAATTTTATTTTCTCTTACGTGGGGGAAATCTGTCTATTTGTCTGCCTGTCTGTCTCTTTCTTTCTCTCTCCCTCTCTCTGTCTGTCTCTCTGTCTTTCATTCCCCTTCTCTTATGATATGGTTCTGCATGCCAAATCATACTGAATATAGTTTGTACGAAAATTATATTTTTGTTTTTATACATTATATTAACTTCAGAATTGTGACAAGAGACTGTTTTTTTTTTAGTTTGATCCAAAAAAATTATAGCAAAATAGGATTCTTTACCAATAACCTCGAAATTATGTATATTAATATATGAAATATATCGTCACTTCTGCATAAAGACAATACCCATTGTCGGCTTAAAAAATATGCTATTCGCATACCAACATTTTAATCTCAAAAACGGGTATATACGATATATATATATATTGTCTGTATATTATATTGTGCATATTTTACATACGGTTTCTACTGAGACATATTGTATTGGTGTGTACAGGAGGTTGATTACGATAACCCGTTCCCTCAAGGGGATTTCTATAGGCAGTTCTGTATACGAATGATAGAATGCGATGTCCAGGTGTCTCTGGGCAATTTCTACAGGGAATATTGTATTTAATTCATAGAAAACGAACGTCCAGGTATGAGGAAATCAACATCTATGGGAAGATTCGTGTCGGAACGCTAGAATAAGATATCCAGGTATTTCCAAACGAGTTCTACGGGGAGTTTCGTGTTTGGATGATAGAATATGATTTTTAAATGTTTTGGAACGACTTCTACAGGGAGTGTTGTGTATAGTTGGTGGGAAATAACGCCCATGTATGTCAGTACGACCTCTATGAAGAGATTCGTATTATATCATTCGAACACGTACACACCCAGTAAAAGTCGTCTCTGAATACCTGGAAATTGTATTCTATCTTCCCAACACAAAACTCTCTATAGTAGTCGTCCCGAGACATTTCATATTATCCGAACATGGTACGCTCTGTAAACGTCGTCTTGAGACACTTGCACATATTTTTCTACCGCTCGAACTCGAAAGTACAATTTTCTCCATCGAAGCCATATTTATTATGCATGTATATATATTGTATAAAATGGTCGGCAAAATATCAAATATTTGAAGTCTACTCTACATTGAAGCAGCTTTTTATACAGAAGCGACGATAGGTAATTTACGATCAATTATTTATAGAAATATAGATTTGTATAGTGTACTTTTTATTTAGATATTATTGAATTGTTTATGAAATCGGTTAAATTATTATCTCGGGCGAAGCCGAGACGGGGGATGCTATTAATAGTATAAAAAGGGATAGTTAATAACAACAACCAGCAATTTTTTTCAATATCTGTATAATACACTATCTTTACAATGCAGAGAAATTAAATAATACATATGTAAAGAAATATAATATTTTGAAGCATCTATTATTTTCAATAATCTGATATTTTTAAAACATCGTGCATGCTTTTATATAATATTAGATAAATTCAATACCAATTTCTTGGTATGTAGTAATAACCATTGCTTAAAATTTTTATAGTAGAAACAGAACAACCTTCTATTTCTAATTTATTTAAGACAATTAAAATAATATGTTTACTTTTTCTATTTCTATTAACTATCCAGTTTGTTATGTGATTTCAGTTTTCTCAAGAAAATTTTGGAATATTTTTCATAATTTTTTATATGGAAAATAGAAAGTTCTTTTTTCTACCCATTTCATGAGAAGTATAATCTAATTTGTGATTAAAAAATCGACAATGCTGTTCAATTTCATATTTAATAGCCACAGTCTTGTTGATATTTAATCTACTTGCAGTTGATTTAGAAATAGCTTTTCCACATTTATGTTTTTCTTCAAATCTTAGACAGCATATTCTTGACAGAGGTCCAAAGAATTCCATTATACGAGGATAATGTAGTAAAAAATGATGCTTCGGTTTTATGGAATTCGGAATTATTTCTTCAAGGAATGACAAGTATTCTTCAATCTATACGGTTAAATACTTATGTGTGTCACAAAGAATATGCCTATTAAATACAATATTTATAATTTTTTTCAAGTGTGAATATAGTTGCCAAGTTTTTTATTACCTTCTGGTATTTTATCACGTATTATGAAGGAAAAATTATCAATGAAGCATCGCATTTCAGACGAGGACATAACAATGTAATTATTTTTTAAATGAGACTCTTGAATTTCAACGGGCATATTAATACTATATTTATAGCCATAATCAAAAGATATAATTCTATAATTCAATTTGTCTAAATTGAAAAATTTATCTTTATAAATAAATTGTTTACTAAGAAGTGCCAGATCATATCGAATTATACCTTCAAGTATATCATGCGTAGCATCAACGCCAACATTACTTGTGACATGAAATCTTTTTAATTTATGAAAAACGCAGTCTTCTTTTAAACCCGACAATTTAGAATTTCCACAAGCTAATAGTGCTTTATAATTGTTTTTATCTCTGATTATGCATTGATTTTCATAAAAAATTCTATTTATTTCGTTTCTATGAATTAAGCAAAAATGACAAATATAATTCGCTTTAAAGCTCTCTAGAAAGCCCAAAATTGAGTGCTGACCGAGATTATCTCCTACACTTATTACCATTTCAAAATACAATTGTTTTTCTATATTATCATTAAGTTGGAGCTTAATTCCAACTTCTTGTAAATAACATAATTGATCTATTATTCGATTAAAAACTATTTCATTTTTTTTAAAAACTTTCTGTCAAGTGTATTAAACAATGAAAAAACGAATATATTGTCCAGCTTTGACTGAAATCTTTCTGGTAAACAAGGAATACTTATATACAAAACTACTGTTTTAGCAAATTACTTTGTGTGTTCCTAAAGTGTTATTATTTTCGTAATCGTCGAAATACAATACAATACAATACTGTAGATACCCATTTTTTCATTTAAAAAAAACAATATTATCATACGAATAATAACGTTTAAAAACCGTCAAAAATAGGCGAAAACTGCTATTTTCGATACCCTTTTTTACTAAGTAAATATGTTTCAATTTGGCTGCTAAATTTATAACATGTAGATCTACTCTTTGAAAATCGACTGGCAATCAAGAATTATTTAATTATAATAATAAGTAGGTATAAATAGAATTTAAATGAAAAATTTTTCCTTCAAAAAGTAGGTCAACTTGTCAAAGCAATGCAATTAAAACTTTTATAAGGGCTGTTAAAAGAAATAGAAAAAGTAAAATTGATACTTTCCGACAACTTGGATTGAAGATTATATATTTCTTGCATCTTGTGAGTTTATAGTTCGAACCCTAATTTAGAGGATTAAGGCTTAGACGAGTTTTTTGCTTGGAAAAAGATGGCAACTGACTAATTTATGGCAGATTCACCGGTTTGAAGAAAGTATCGATTACTAATACCACTCTAAAAAATTTGGTCCTTTTGTTTTTTGAGTATTAAGTTTTATATACGTTGTAAATTTAGCACTTGCACAGCGAAGTTGGTACAACAGGTACTTGAAAATTTCAAATGGCCTGCAATAGTTCTAAATATTAATTTAAAAATCTGAAAAAATCACCAGTTCTAATTACACTTTATACTATAATATTTTGGGTTGTGCCGAAGAAAATTTCGACCTTCGTCATTTTGGCGCAGTCTAAATATATATATATATATATATATATATATATGTACCTCTACAATTGTTGAAATTGCAGTTAATGTAGCTGCACGTACTTTCAATGAAGGTTCTTTTGCTCTATTAACCATTATGAAAAAGATGCAAATCAGTACAGGGTCAAGTTCCCACGAATTGGCGCGACAAGTTGACGAATTGCAAATAAATAGAGCAGGAACAAGCGTCACACGACAGTAAAGAAGCAAGAGTTTTACGTAGACAGATACAAAAAGATGCTTTAGACCATGTAGATGAAAGCGTTTTGCTATATGGACTTGGTATTGACGATTCTATATGAACCTGAAAGAATTATAAAGTTTTATTGTGAATTTTTTAGTTTACAAAACTTTTAAGCCGTTTCTTGAAAACTTACATTTTTAATGTCGATGTACATCCTCACACCAAATCTACTGAACCGATCGGTTTGAAATTTTGCACAGTACATTTTTATATAATTCATCAGGTAACGCAGTCGAGTTTTTTGGTTATTTTTATTAATTCTTAATTTTACAATAATAAATAAACCGATTTTTTATAGCAAAAATCGGATTTTTGGCTTCTTAGAGCTACCAAAAATTTTAAAAAAAAACTCGACTTCGTCACCTGAGGAAACATCTCCTTTGAAGAATGTATTTTGGTTTTTGCGATTCCGATGATTCTGTGGTGCGGAATCGTGTACACCGCAAAACTACTTTCAGTAGAGTCACTGTCATTCGCTTAATTTTCAATATTTTTCAATGAAAATTTAGAAAAATATTGTTCAAATGATACATTATTATATGCAAATTTACTGGGTAATCTGGCTGTATTTGTGTCGCGAGAAAAAAGTCTTAAAAACATGCCTGTTTTATACCGAATTAACCTTACCCCCCTTTAAACACTTATATTCGGTATCAAAGAAACTGAGAAAATTAGAATCATTTTCAAAAATTTGTTTCAATTTTATTTTCTCCTTTTTAAAGATTTCCAATTTCTGAACGTCATCCGCAATTATTTTTGTTAATACTTTACAAAGATCTCTTGTATCATTTACTATAGATTGTACTCTATTTCGGTTAATATCACTATATCTGTATATCTTGCTCACATAAGAAAGGTCTAATTTGTCTAGTAAATCACTGTTATCATCTCCTCTATTGCATTCTGAATTATTCTCCAATAAAATATCATAATTCAAATCGTCAGAATCGCTTCCATAGCTTAATTCTTGTATATAATAACTATCGTTAGTTGGATTGTCTGCCGGACTTTGTTGATTTTCATAAAAGTTAGAAATACAAAAATTATTTCATTTAGAATACACTGAACCATTGTTCAAAGTAAAATTTTGCTGAGTTGGTAGTAAGTTAAATTTTTTAATTACCGCATTCTCAAAAATATCGTGCTTTGATTTTACATGTTGTAGAAAAGAATGCATTATCGAATATGATCTGTCATAATTTTGAAAAATACATTTATAATTATGAGCATCTTGATGAACATTTTTTATATGACTCAGTAAACTGTTCTTATCCTCACCATTAGAGAAACAAAATGATCATTTAGTCATTTTAATTTGACGTTTCTTGTAATATATACTGATGAATATGTCCTAATAATACATTCAATGAAATGTTATTTATATCATTAGGCAAATGGAGTTGAAACAAATACTTTTGAATAAAATACCATATCGTTAAAGAATTGGTTGGGTAATGGCAGTCAAAAGCAAAAACGACTTGGAAAGCTAACGCTATTGCTTCCAAGCATTTTTTTCTTTTATATTATTGACGATTTATGATTGCTATATGTTCAGGAATAGAAAATAGCTCCCCAATAGCAACAATCAGTGGTTGGAAGGTTTGATTATTTTGTTTTAACTTGTCTTCCAATTCAGTCACAGATGGTTTTAAATCCGCTACAATATATAATTATTTTAAATAATTAATATTATAAAAAATTCAAATATGTTTATTCATTATTATTCTTACATTCAAATGTAAAATGCAAGTTTCATGTCGTTCCTGCATTGACAATTTAAATGATCGATGAACCATATCGTCGTTATTGATATCATTATTTATACTTCTTTTGATCTGTTTTTGAGCGTTGAGAACTGATGATGTATGGAAGTAAATAAAAAATTATAAAATCTTCTTGATTGATAAAAACAGAATAAATTTATGTTTAATAATGATTATCATTTTTCATTATCATACCATTGCTCAATGTATTTAGTTTTAAACTATATAGTAAGCCTTGTTCTTCAAGAGAAATTTTTCCTTTATGCAAATGTAAGCATATGCACTGTTTTATTTTCTCCATTCACCTTCACTAACTCTCTGGGTACCTGGATGTAATCACGAAAAATCACTTTTAATCTGAAGGAGAATTTATTTTGGTAATTTCAATGTTTATGATAGTTAATATTATTGTTACGTCATTTATTTTAATCTTTTTTATGGTATTTTTCATTATTATTATATATATAATATTATTATAAATTGTATTTAATATTTAATTTTGCTTTAATTCACGATTGAAACAGTTTTACTATAACTCATACTAGCTTATAACCTTCTTGCACTTGGAAACAGAGATACTTTTCTATATAATTAATTGTTGATACTGTATCCACTGTAAGTTGCTGTAGCCGAATTTCATGCGTATCTCTCCAATAGTCTGTCACTTTATTTCAGTTATCTAAGTTCTTTTTCAATCCGTCTAACTTATTTAAATCTGAAGAAAGAGCAATGAGAATCATGAATTAAGAAAAATCAAAATAGAGTGTAATGTTTAAAAAGCTTAAAATTTATATGCATTTATCATTAATATCAAACACGCTGACTTACCTTCTGCAGTAGTTAAATACAAAGCAGTATCTTCGTTATTTTTACTCTTAACCAACAATCCAACTCTTCGTAAACGATCTTCGTAAATTATAGTGGTACCATAATTTACCTCCTGCAAGAATACGTTGATTTCGTATGGCTTTAAAGGACATATAGTAAGTTGCTGCTATTTGATTTGCAAGAATACTTACTATTTCATTTGAGAGCGTCGTAATCTAGCCTTAGAAATTCTTTAACAGATTATTAATCATTTATATTCATTATTGTTTCAAAACCTTAAATAACTTTTTAAATTATTCACTAACTGGAGTTTTTGTAGTTGTTCGTCACGTGAATTACTAGTCTGACTAACTTGCTTCTAGTATTTTTTGGCAATAATTTATGTAAATTATATTCTTTTAAAATTTCCTTACCCCTAGTATTTGTTTGTAAGTAATCAAGTAAGCCCTGGAACATAAAATGTGAATGTATTAGTAATTTATAATAATAAATATTTGCTTATGTATATACATTGAATTATATATATATATATATATATATATATATATATATATTTGTGTGTGTGTGTGTGTGTGTGTGTGTGTGTGTGTGTGTGTGTGTGAGTGTTTGTGTGTGTGTGCGCGTGTCGAATGGATTGAATAATGTATCTGCAAACGGTTCGATAATAGATTCTGCAGTATTTGAAAAATACTCTTTAGTTTCACACAATGAAGTATTATTAGAACTGAATTTTAATTCTGAAACCGCGAGGACCGCCCGCGAGAGCCAACGGCTGTCAGCACCAACGGGCCGAGCAGGAGGCCCTGTTACTGTGCAGGCGGATCGCTGCCGTTCTGCATCCGCGAGTGATTGCGTGTGTCGTCCGGCGACGACGCCGGAATTCCTGGGGGACGCCCCTTCTCACACAGGTTTGTCTTTTCGTGTGCGCCTTTGCGAGGCGCCCCGCCAGCGGGCGGACGAGTGTGCGTGAGAGAGAGAGAGAGAGAGAGAGAGAGAGAGAGAGAGAGAGAGAGAGCGTGCGCGCGTATTGCGGCTTGCGTCCTTCGGGTTGTTCGTTGTAAGCGCGCGAGCTTCGCGACCTTTAATTTTGTATGACGGGAGTCTGCGGTGTTGAATAAATCTAGTACATCATTAACACGTCCGCGTCTGTTTCCGTGCTTTCTTTCCTTTATCCCTATCGGCTCCTATATTCCCTGCTTCTTTTCCAGCATCGCATCGATATTGAACGCAGGATCCCCCCGCCTCCGCGGGCACGGCAAAGTCCTTCCGCCGTGCGATCTGAGTTTACTGCGGACGTGGTGCTCGCTGCCGGAGCACCGCGCAGGAGACAGGTGAGTAGGCTCGCATATTCACGGGCCGACTTTTTTCTTTGTAAGGGGCCGGCGCGTCGCGGCGCACCGAGACTCCGCTGCCGACGGGTGTAGATTCCCCGCACGGCGAGAAGCAAGAGCAACGTGGGTTGCGCGCGGGCCGTACGGGAATGGCCGCGCGTCGGTATTCGAACAGGAGTTTGCACAATCGAACTCACTCCGTTACAATATATATATATATATATATATATATATATATATATATATATTAGGAGTGTGAATAAGTCTTTCCCGTTTTTTGTAAGAGATGGCGCCACCAATACTGTGCGAGTATTCAATGGTTACATATGTCATAATCAAAGCTTATTCATATGTCAACAATTCCATACTAACACATTAACTAAAATTTTTTCGCATCATAAATTTTTGATATCGTGAAAATGTCGAAATTTGAGCCGAGTCGACGTCATTTGCGGGAAGTTTCACTTTATTGGTTCAATTTGAAGAAATCTGCTGCCGAGACGCATCGATTGCTTCAGGAGGCTTATGGAGAAGGTTGTGTCGATGATTCAAGTGTTCGCGGATGATTTCGACGCTTCAAAAGCGGTGATTTCGACGTGGAAGACAAGGAGCGTTCCGGGCGGCCGCAAATCTTTGAAGATCGAGAATTGTCGACTTTGCTTGATGAAGATTCTTGTCAAACGCAAGAAGAACTTGCTGAAGCATTGGGAGTTGACCGAACAACCATTTCCAAGCGTTTGAAAGCCATGGGAATGATCCAAAAGCAAGGAAATTGGGTGCCGTACGAACTGAAGCTGAGAGACGTCGAACGGCGTTTTTTCACTTGCGAACAGCTGCTTCAGCGACATAAAAGAAAGGGTTTTCTGCATCGTATCGTGACTGGCGATGAAAAGTGGATACGTTACGATAATCCGAAGCGAAGAAAATCATGGGGACTACCCGGCCATGCATCATCATCGACGGCCAAGCCAAATATTCATGGCGCCAAGCTCATGCTCTGTATATGGTGGGACCAGCTAGGTGTGGTTTACTATGAGCTTCTGAAACCGAATGAAAGGATCACAGGCGAGGTCTATCGACGACAATTGATGCGTTTGAGCCGCGCACTGCGAGAAAAACGGCCACAATACTCCGACAGGCACGACAAAGTTATTTTGCAATATGACAATGCTCGCCCACATGTTGCACCGCCGGTGAAAACATACTTAGAAACGCTCAAATGGGAAGTCCTACCCCACCCGCCGTATAGTCCAGACGTTGCTCCGTCTGATTACCATCTCTTCAGATTGATGACGCATGGCCTGGCTGACCAGCACTTCCATTCCTACGAGGAAGCCAAAAAATGGGTGGATGACTGGATAGAGGCCAAACCGGTCGAATTTTTTCGCAACGGGATTCGTATGTTGCCAGAATGATGGAAAAAAGTTGTAGCTAGCGATGGCCAATACTTTCAATAATTCATTTGTAACCATTTTTTCACAATAAAGGCTCAAAATTTGAAAAAAAACGGGAAAGACTTATTCACATACCTGATATATATATATGTGTATATATATATTTGGAAAGGATCCTAAATTCTCCCGGACAACTTAGTGAGATTTTTTTCACATTTTTTTATGCGGCCAGTTCCGTGCAAGACACGTCAGATTTGCGTGGTCCCGTTTTACGGAGCCGAAGATTAGTTTGTGTCTCGAGTAGATCAGATATCTTTTAGTGAAACTTTCTATTTTTCATACTCTGTCGACACGCACAAATACTCTTTGTAGAGCAATTGATTTGCTATTATATAATTTGAATATACTCTCAATAAATGGTACCGAATTCGAATGTTACCTTTCATTTCATTTTTCGAGAAATGTTGCTTGCACAAAAAATATATAGAATAAAAAAGATATATTTTTATAAAATGTAGAAATTTTATTAAAAATATTTTTTGATAGGTGTAATATTTTTTGACAAAAATTTGCAAAACCAGCATTTTTATGGATTTTTTTCTGATTTAACCTATGAAAATTTAAAATAAGCAAAAAGCCATTACGATATTCACAATCAGCAACCTAAATTACATAAATTTTTAGTCAACTCAAGTGAGCGCAATAATTACAAGTGCAGCAATAGGTGCAACCTATATCTTGTTCATCAGGAAACGTTCGTACTCCTCGTCATTTTGAAAAGATTGGAAAAACATCTCTCAAATCTCAGCAGAGCTACTCCTATATTTAGTCACATAATACTAAGCTTCATACAAGGGTGATAAATGATACCGTGAATATCTAGTTGCTTATTTCATGATCCCTATATATATATATATATATATATATATATATATATGACTCATTGGTGCTTGGAAACCCAAGCTTGTGCAGCCTCGACCGCAAGGATTACTACACACACACACACACACACAAAATTATATGGAATCCACTTGTCAAATATTATAATAATTAGCTATGTTCCTGAAAAGTCGATAGTGTAGAACATTCTATTTAATTCTATCAACTACAACAATTAATTTCTCTATTAATCCTTGCGATCGATTCGGACTTCCTTCAGAGGTATCGAGAACTCTTAAGGTGTAGAATGAGTCTAAGTTGTTTATAAATAAAACACCCCCACACACAATTTTAATATATATTTAATTTTATTTTAATTTGTGCATAAAATAATTAATTCATTTTATCATTACAAACCAATTTTTTTACTTCACGTATCAACCTCACGTATTCTCGATCAATCAATATCGGTTATGATATAGGATAAAGTACTAAGTATCGTAAGCTTTTAAACCCCACTAATATTTCGTTTTTTATAAGTGTACTATTTTTAAAAATTCACATTATGAGAATATACATACAGAAAAAATTTGCATCGTGTTTGAGAACTAATCTTAATATTTTGCAATACCAAAATTGCCGGAACGTATCCATTATGGAGTATGAAGGGTAGATAAGAAGGAGGGGAAACTCTGCTCACTTGACATGGGAAAGGCTTTTCAAAAGTTGATTTGAGTTGGGTAGTTCATTTTTGTTCAGTAGACGCCGTTTTCTTGAAAATTCCAAGATACTTCTATCTGCGAGAGAAAGTAAGATCTAAACCGAGTTAGGGAAAAAATGAAGCAAGAGTGGGGGAGAAATAAGTATGTGCAATCGACGGAGAAAAAGAGATCGAGAGAGAGAGAGAGAGAGAGAGAGAGAGAGAGAGAGAGCGAAAACGAGTGAAAGCGCAGGGTATGGAGGTAAAAAGAAGAAGTGGAAACTCCGCTAAAATGGTATCAATTTACTCGACAGGATTTCACGACCGAATTGACCGCAAGGCAGCGACACCTTGTGAGGTTTTTCGTCCAATCAGACATGAGGGGAGAGATAAGTAACCCCCGTGTACTGCGTACGCATGCTTTTGAAGCGCTCGCTTGACTCTGAGCTCCCAACAACCCACATGAATCGACCGACTGTTTCGACAACACAGTTGAGAACCCTTTAGCCGAAGAAAAAGAAACTGTCCAAACACCGTGCAGCGCACGACCCGGCTTCAAACCGTTGCAATTCTGCTAATGCATATAACTATATGACTTTTATAGCTTAATTACCCTTATCCGTAAGCAGTACAGCAGTTTTTTCTGCCGTACTTTCTTTGCGTGTGACGGAGGTGACATACTTGGCCGCTTCCCCCCACTCTCTTATACTCTCGTTCTGTCTCTCTTTCTCTCACTTGTCCCTAAATCTTCACTCGCCCCCCACCCTCTCTCTCACTCTCTCTCGCTCTCTCTCTTTCTCTCTCATCTCAAAGATAATTTATTAGATAACTTTAATTAAAACAATAGTACAAACTATTTAGAAAAAGTAATTTGAATCTTACAGGATATTAAAATTTTCATATCATTACTAGTTTTTGTTAATCATAATGGAATACGAAGTTATAATTTTTAAAAATTAATTTCTTCAAAATGTTTTTAAGAAACAATTTGTATTTTATTCATGTGTTATTATGTGAACAGACTCATGTAGGTGGTAATAGATAGCTTGAATATAATAGCAGATACCTTAAATTCTAAAAATATTACTGATGAGACATCTTGATATCTATTATTTTTTATCTTATATCTGTTTCAATTATTGTTAATTAATTATAGATCACACTAAAATAAATTTTTAATGTTCTTACGATTAAAGTCTCATTTTCTAAGCAAAATCCAAACTTAGAACGTGCTTGTACCGAGATTTACGCTGCATCCTAAACATTCTTCTTTTACGATTATTTCCTAAAGATTCTAATGACATCTTGAAAGTTAAGTGTTAATGGTAAGTTTGAGGAGATATTTAATTACAAAAGCGGTTATATCATGTGTTGCTGGAAGTCCAATGTCTGCCGTACAAGCAAGCTGACAGACAACGTTCGACCAGGTTCGACGCACGTGTAATTAAAAATAGCACGAGATATATGAAGTATTATAACAAAAATTATTATACACATAATAATTTCATGTCATGATTATTCTAATATTATTATGGTTATTATATATTATAAATACGCTTTCTAGAAGGATTTTAATAAATCAGCATGACTTTGAACATTTTATTATTTTAATTATGACTAACAATACATAAAAATACTTCAAACGTTAAGAAAAGGAATGTAAATTGAAATGAATAATCATTTTGATTTTAAATATTAATTAGAAAATTCAAATTGAAAGAATATAAAAGATTTTTATTATTCAGAAATAAACTGTAAATATTATTCAATATACTTTCTTTGAGCATTAATCTTTTCGTTTTCACCAGCATTGTGGTTTGACATTTTCTAATATCAGTGAAGTAGATTTATATACGATTTGATAAATAAATTAAAATACTTTGAGACTTGAGACATTACGCTATCATTACACCAATTTGTAGTTAACTATGGCTGCTCTGAGAGCACACGCAAATGAATTAAAACGTTTCACGAAATAACTAATATCCAGACCATAAGTACAAATTTTTTAAACATACTTATTACTGCTTAAATTCTAACAATATTATTGATGAGACCCCTTCAAATCTATTATTTTCTGTTAATTAATTATTGATATAATTCAATTTGTTTATAAAATACGTACTTTAATAAATAATATAATTTGATTCTTTTTTAATTTTTTTTTAAATTTATCTAAAGTCAAGTTGATATCGAAATTTTCATTTATGGAGAGTACACACACTACATTTCTGGTGACTGGACACCCGCAAGTGACAAAAAATTACCTTGTTTAGTATATAAGCTCGATTAAGACTTCATATATCTATAACATTGTATGCAAATGTGTAAACTCTTGTTCTTTAATATGTATTATAAAATATTTATCAACGTCAATGAACTTATACAATAATGCCTAACAGTCATATTAATTTTTTTGCAAGGTTATATATTATAGTTAGTTTCAACCTTATTTTAAGGTGCGACGATCAGGTTGTATAGCCGATACAGCCTAATACGTGCAAGACTTTAACTTCAAATTAAAGTGCGAAATTAAAATAATTGGGTAATCCGATTAGCGGTTGAGTGCGAAATAATCGAATCAATACGAGCGAGATTATCGAATATACCTGCCCCGCGAACTTTGTCCAAGGTAGAGTAGAAGGAGACTCGCGCGCGTCGCGAGAGAGAGGGCCACAGCCACGCAGCAGCCAGCGTGGAAAAGATGTCCTGCGCCTACGAACTCGGAATAAAATAAAGCCACTAGCCACTGTATTACGAGCGCCTCATTTTTATTAAATAATATAAAACTTTTGCTTGTGATACATTGATATTATTTAATGTACAGCACAGATATAAAAGTATACATGCGAATAAATATGATTATAAATATACTAGCATCCTCCGTCTCGGCTTCGCCCGAGATAATAATTTAACCGATTTCATAAACAATTCAATAATATCTAAGTAAAAAGTACTCTATATATAAAAATCTATATTACTATAAATAATTGACCGTAACTGACCTATTGTCGCTTCTGTATAAAAAGTTGCTTCAATACAGCGTCCACTCCAAAAAGTTGATATTTTGCCGACCATTTTATACAATATATGTACGGCTTCGATGGAGATACTTGTTTTTTTGAGTTCGAGCGGTAGAAAAAGATGTCCAAGTGTCTCGAGACGACGTTTTCGGAGAGTATCATGTTCGAACTATAGGAAATTTCTCGGGACGACTGCTATAGAGAGTTTTGTGTTGGGGAGGTAGAATACAATATCCAGGTATCCCGGGACGACTCTTACTGGGAGTGTGCGTTTTCGAATGATAGAATACGAATCTCTTCATAGAAGTCGTACTAACATATCTAGACATTGTTTCCCACCAACTATACCTGAAACTCCCCGTAGAAGTCGTTCCATATCATCTGTTAATCGCATTCTATCATCCGAACACGAAACTTTTCGTAGAAGTCGTCTCGACATTATTAAACATCGTTTCCTACCAACTAAACACGATAGTCCCCGTAGAAATCGTTCCGTCATACTTGGACATTGTCTTCTACTGTCCAAACACGAAAAACGTTATTTCGAGAAAAACCCGTTTAAAATAATTTTTTGAAAACCTGTGTAAAAAATGAAGAAATAAACCTCTTACACTTAATCCGCAATACCAGCTCCATACATAATTCCTTCCTGGTCCTCAAAAAACTCATTTTCGTGCGTTTTAGCTTTCTAAGCTCGAGTCGCCGTTCTTTAATGCTGCGACGATTTCCTTGCTTAATTCTATTTTCTTCCTGTCTCTGCGCAGAATCCACTGTTATGCTGCCAATCGAAATACCCATGGTTTCCATGATTTTTAATAAAGGTAAAAATCCTTCATTGAAGACGCACACACCACAATAGGTAGTAATTTCAACAATTTTCTTCCCAGAAAACATGTGTTTTGGAGCTATATTCCAAAAACAAGCGTTGAAGCTTTGGTTGGTGTTATGTGTGTGTGCTCCGATGCACCTTTCTAGCAGATCGTCTGTGGTAAGATCTTCATAAATCTTTTTTAATAAAGGTTGAATTTCTTCTTCTAGTGCTGGAGGGTGCACAAAATTTTTCAACCGGCCGGTAGCTTCAGCAACTCGGTATTTACACCATGAGTCTGACCCAGCGGGACAATTCATATGTTGAGGCTTATCATCCATAGAAATCTTGTGGTAAAAAGTTGTCCAAATAGCAATTTCTCATATCTTCAACAGAATCTGGATTTCGGCGAACAGATAATTCGTAATATTTTGACATCTCCAGCATGACTTTATTAGTCAATGTAGCCGTTATTTTAGACTTTTCAGTTTTTTCTGTTTTTTTGTTGTTTTTTTCCATCAGCGCCTTTTTGTGAAGCTTCTAACGCTTTTTGAGCCTTTTTTTATCTGTGTCAGTTGTTTTTTAGCATCTTTTGCTCTTTTATAAATTCGCTTTTTGACATGTAAAACACACTCAAAACATCACCATAGCGCTGTATATCTTGTGACGATGAGAAAGTCTTCGAATCGCCATCACCAATATAATAATCATAATAAATATCATACAAATCTACAGATCTTTGGAACATTTCTTTTATACCATTAACTTCCATCGACCCCGCACTGCCTTCATGATTTGCACTACAATCTGGCTCGTGAGTTTCATGCCAGTCTTGATAATCCATAGAATTTTCCTTTCCAGCCCATTGTTCACAAGCCTTGCATATTCTTCTTTTCACAATGACATCAAGAAATTTTCCAGAAAATTTTCCAATCAATGTAGCAATCTCGACAAGAGAAGAAAAACCCCTTCGAGCCCATAAGCCGTCACCAGAAACTGTGAGCCGATTTTTTACATTACCAGCAGCCTCATTTTCTCTTTGCTCTTCACTAACTGCTTGTCTAAAAACTAATGTAGCTACTGTTCTGATATCCAAGTGTGGTTTACTATTGCATAATAAGTAGCTGAAGCATATCCTTTGCTGATATCCATCATTGCACAAAAATTATTTATACCTAGCAAGCCAACACCGAGTAAACGCATCGCAAATACAAAGCGGCGATTTATTTCTTAGGAAGTATGAATTGTTGGACTGCTTGGAATATGAGTTTCTGTTTCACATTTACACGATACTACTAATTGAAAACCTAATCCTTTTTCCTTACGTTTGGAAAATGTTATATCGCCTTTACAAGTTTTACAAATTAAAATGTCTTGTAGTCTTGTAAATGTAATGTAGTCTTAGAAAGAGTAGTTTTTTAGCAGGTGTACTAACCACACTTTCATCACGCTCACTCATAAATCGATTGCCACGAAAATTTCTTTTTTTTGTCGATCAGCTCTCAAATTGCCGAATTTGGTACTTTTTTTTATCCATTTTATGAACTTTTTTCCCAACTAATATAAATGAATAACTGTTTTTACAATTAAATGAAAAGAAAGCAATACTTTCAGTGCTTCAAAATATCGTTGAAAATACTCGTGAGAAATTTAAATACAGAAAGTAGCGGGACCAAGTATGTACCTCTCCGATCGTAAGCTGCCTGAATTGCTCCAAAATCACACTTGCACGCGCACCAAGAATACACGCTATAGAAACATTTTTAGAGCGCGCAAGTTAAAATAAACCGGTGTTTTTGGAAAATTGATTTTTTCATCGATTTAGACTGGAGATGCCCGCTTAATATGTCAGTACATCACCATAAACACGATTATAATTATATATAGAGATTTTTAAAAATATAATCGCAATTAATATTATTTCAAGGCATAGTTTTAGCATTTAAAAACACGATCCTTTTTTTAATTAATAAAAATCTTTGTAATCTATTTGATTATTATTCTCAACCATTTGCTGACGTTAATGATGTATGTGGCATATGTGTATATAATTAATTAACTATTTATTTGATGGTGTGTATATATATATATATATATATATATATATATTTATATATACACCCCATATGATCAAATTTGACCCGGACTGGTGCATTTAAACTTCGCGCGTAAACTGAATCGGCTAATTTTTTTTTCTATATTCGTATAATCTTTTTTCATATCCGTGTGAAATTTGAGCGCCATATCTCCATTAGTGCGCCAAACAAACTTTTTTCGTCGTAAACAAATAGCTGACAAACACACACTAATGGAGATATGGCGCTCAAATTTCACACAAACATCAAAAAAGGTTGTATCAATATAGGAAAAACAATTTTACCTCAGATATAGTTTACATGCGAAGTTTCAATAGACCAGTCCGGGTCAAATTTGATCTTATGATATTTAATATACTAAATCACAGATATTGATCGTTCAATCATTGAAAATCTAAAATAACTTTTTAATTTGCTGTAGTATGAAGCCATTATACTTTCTATCAGTTAACTAAGGATACAATCAATGATAGATTTCGATAAGAAATTTTTAATAGGAATATATATTCGTTTATACTTATTTATTTGTATTGTCACAGTTTTCTTCTTCTATAGTTTTCCATAATTTGCAACATTTTTACGTACAGTTTCTATATATTTTTTAATATTTTAATTGTCTAAAACATGTATATTTAAATCAGGAACTTTTGTTATTATTTCGTGAAAATAACTCAATACTTTAAAATCGTCTGGTTTTTTTTACAGCTTCCCGAGATAAAATTAATGAAGGCCTATTTTATGATTTTGATGAAAAAATCTTTTTTTAAACATATCCACATATGAATTTAGAAAAAATTTGCAGATTTGTTCTAAAATCTACATACTTAAAATTAATTCTCAAACTGTATTCATTGCATTTATGCCAAACTTTATTTATTTATATACTATCTAATCTTTGAAAACAAATGAAAAAAAATGTTTATAGTTAAAAACTTAAAAGTATAAACCATGAAATACTTAAATACATTTAACTTACCCGCACCAACCTCAAATGTATTGTGATAATTATTATTGTTTCTGTATTCTTTCATCTACGGAATCCATTTTTAAAAAAGATGGTGTGTCTATTCGATCAAAGGTATTATCTAATAAAAAATATTTATTTGCGCCTTCAAGTTATGCAGTGTATCGATCCGGGACCCGCGCTATAGTTCTCAATCTCCTAGTAATAGGAAAATCAGCTTTGCTGCGATTGCCCTATTTATAAATCTGCAATCATCCTATTTATAAATCGAATCAATAAACATATCCAAGCTATCATATGATATACTAAATATCAAAGTTGAAAAATATATACGAGTATCTGAGATATTTTAAGACACGTTCAGCGTGCTGCGTGTTATATATTTAATAATTAGTGATCTAACTGAAAATGTACTTATTACTTATCGTACAATTATAATATACATAATATATGTGTTAAAGAATAATATAGTGGTAAGGATTGACTAATCGAAGGAGGAATATGTGGTTGTGTGCTGAGAAATAAAATACAAGATTTTCGCGAGAAAAATAATAAACAAACAACTTGCTAAGGCGTAAAACCCTTACGACTTTGAGGGAAAAGCCCGAACAAGCTATAGATTAACATTATGTTTATTACTATTATTCAAATGTGTCTATACAATCAATGAATCTTATACTAATTATGAGACTAACGCAGTTGATACCAACAAAAAGCTCCTCTTTTTACAATGGAATAATTTAGGGAACAGGCCCAGCAAATAGCTGAACGCAACTTAGCATTCAAATAAATTCGACAGCACCCTTTCTCAGAGAGGTCGGTGACGGTGAATATGAAGAGCAACGGTTTCAATACTCAGCGCCTCATAGAGCCTCAACGTCTTAGAAACGGGTACAGTTCTCGCTCCACGAGTGCTAACGGATAGGTTTGATACTGTCGCGATCGTTTTCTATAGCGCAGATGCGCTATCCGCAGATCACTCACACGGGTCTCATTCACTAATCACCGAAACTATATAAAAAACTGCTATTGCGCTAGATATAATTAATCGCCAAGTTATAATTAACAAATGAGCAGAAAATGCTGTAGAACCGAAACAAGTACACAATATGCATGAAAAACACCGCACGAGAGCCGATATAAAGCGTCAACCTACGATCCCAATCGATGACGAAAAACTATTTGCTTCGTTTGCGCGCTACGCTCAGTTTCGAAACACGACAGTGGGAAACCACGCATGCGCACGCACAACGATATCCACTATACTCTTAATGCTAGATAGGAGCGAAATTCGAAACGGCGCCATAAAATATATCTAAGATTATAAAAGTGTTCAATATACACCAACACAAACAAAGATAGAACAGTTTTATAAAATAGATTTTTGTGATAATTGACTGAAGAACACAGGTGATACTCTAAAGATTAAATATCCAAATTTTTTTTAATTGGCTAAACTAATAACTTGTAAAGTTAATTTGTCTACTAATGCGAGAAGCGGAAGTGCAGCTGTGATAATATTTGATAATTTCTGATCTAATAGTAGCATCGTTTTAAAAATTAGACGTTGTAGATGGGAATATCCGATTAAAATAGTTTTTTCAAAATCGATTTCAGTTGAGAGATGGTTATGTTACAATTATTTTAGCAATTAAATTATGAATTTTTAAAAATTTTAGCAATGCTATTTTTTTTTAATTTAGTTTCAAATTAGATTACAATATAAAGTGTAATATCTTACTGAATAAGTTCGAAATAGATGCGATCAATATATTGTGAGTAAATTAATTCAAAGTATGAGATTTTAGAGCACATCTACAAAATTTTAAAAAATTTAGGTTATATTTGCAAAAAAAAATTTTCCAGCAAAAAAATCTGAAATAGCTACCCATAATTTGTATATATAGAAGCTGTTAAAATTACATACTATTATAAAATGTCAATATCAAATAAGTTCGTGATTTATTAAAGAATGATTTCATAATATAAATTTCTAGCTCAATTCATTAATAAAGTCGCTGCGCTTTAGGATTTATAAATGTAAGTTCTTGCAAAATATTTTTATGAAATTATAAACTGTGAAGTAATGAAATTCTATCCCACTTGTATTCGAGATTCCAATTATTTAGCTAAAACTATTTAGCTAAAAATATACTATGAGTAAATTTTGTTGAATTACTATATATATATTTCTCTTTGTTATATATTTTCATAACCCTATATTAAATGTAGTCATTATTTTTTAATAAATTACAAAATTGATTTAGCTTTAATTTCGATTAATAAAGTTAGAAGATTTATTTTTATTAATCTTGTATTTATCAACTAAATATTTCATTACTTTTAAGAAAAATTTTAGTATCATCAATCAAGCGATTATAAATTTTATAAAATATTATCTTGAGTTAATAAAAAATTTAGTAATTCTAACAAAATGCTTTATAAAAGTAACTAAATATTTTATTTCTTTTATAAAAAATTTTGTATATTCGTTGAATCGTTTAGTAAATTTTTTAAGATATTTCTTCATGTTGACTTAAAGAATTCTTCATTTTCATTACATATGTAGTTAATCTAACTAACTATTTGGCGCAATTTATCAATTGTAATTAATTCAATCAATCAAATATTTAGTAAGATCTTCTTAATTAACTCATTTTGTTGATTCTACAAAATATTCCTTTGAAATGAATATTTTTTTTCTGTGTACATTTTTGTACCACTATATTAAGTAAGAAACTTATTCTTTTACATTATGAATCGAATATATATATATATATATATATATATATATATATATATATATATATATATACGAGGTCAGACAATTAAGTAATGCGAACGATTTTGTTTCTCGGCCTGTGGTAGTACTGCGAATCTGTAACTCCGCCACCGTAATAGTAGATCTCTACTCTCTCGATTGAGACCTTGATGACCCTCGTAAAATCATTTTTTTATCAGCTGTTTAGTGTTTTGTAACTGATATACTTATAAAATTAAATTTAATGCATTTAAGAAAATGATTTTGATTTAGCTATTTTAAATAAATTCTTTTTAGATAATTAATGATGTTTTTTAAATTAAGAAAATATCAAATCAACCTAATCAATTAGTACATTTAAGTGTATTTTTTTATAATTAAAAGCAATCGTTTATATTAAACAAATATTTCGTTCTTTCAATGTTCAGCAATGTATTTATTTAAAATTATTAAATTTTATTTGAATGTATTTAAAATTACAAAAAATATTTCCAATAATAGTTGTAGATCTTATACATATATATTTTTTATATATTGCGTTTTATTTATACCATTATTTTCTACAATCATCATTTTTTAAGAAAAATGTATTCGAACCCTTGGTAGAAATGCTAACATTTTTTATCCGTAAACGAGCTATTTTGTAATGAAGAAATAAAAAAACAAGGTATTTATATTCGGTACCAATACATAAAATATATGAAACTTTTTTCAGGTCATCCGACCGATTTATAGATACATTATCTAAACCAAATTTTTAGGTTTTTAATACACATAATAGTATTTATAAATGTTCTGTAGGTTATCTTTTAAATCTACCTTATAATAAGCTTGCAACTAGATATAGTCCTCATAAAAAATTAATATCGTTATTATTGTTTCTTATATAAATTCATTGACTTCAATCATTATTTTAATTAATTAATTATAATTGTTCATTAAGTTAATTTTGAAAATTTTGAAGTAACTTATACGTACGCTCGTTCTATATACCTTATACATCTAATACATATAAAACTTATTGACAATAGTTTACACATTCGCATACATGATATGTTATACTGATATGAAGTTTAAATTGGTATTATATACTAACCAAGGTAATATTTTACGATTTGCGGGAGTGGTAAATCACTAGGCATGTCGTATCACTCTTCATAAATTCAAGTTATGAATTAAAGTTATAAACTTAACATGATTTTTAAAAAATTTTCAAAACTATCAAATGATATTATTTATTTTATAAATAATTAGAATAGAATTTTTAATTAACAACCAATATTTGAAATCCATATAAGACATCAAAGAATCGTATTTTTTAATGAATTATTTCATACGAAAATTTAAATATTAGATAATAAAAGGAAAATATTCTCTAAATTGATTTATTTACGTATAAATTTTAAGATCATCAAATCGAATGAAAAGCAGACTTTATCATTACTTTGTAATTCTATAAAATTGTTAGTTTCCATACCTTATGATTTTTCTTTTTTTAAATAAACGACATATAATGTTATAATATTATATAAATATTAATAGTTAAATAAATTGTGCATTTACTAATCAGAAACAAGATTTCAAACTGAGTTTCTATCTAGTTTTTTAAGTAGTTTTTAAAATTAGTTTCAACCTTTATCTTACTACCTAGTAACTACTTTTTTAGCAGATTAAAAATCGTTAAATTTCTACGAGGGTGTGTTTTGTATAAAGGTAGATTTTTTTAGGGGATTCCGAGACGGACCTATTGAACTTTTCTCCAAAAATTTATTTTTTGGATTATTTTGTGATTATCTTATGGTCACGTCATAAATGTTTGTGCTCATAGAATGGATGCACCATCCATATAGGTTCTACACCGGTATACCTGGCCTATCCATCACGCCGACTCGATGTTTAAATGGTGATATAAGTAGTCCGAAAAGTCAGATGCGTCGAATCTAGTGCTTATTTTTTAGTTTTCAAATGTACCAATAAAATTCAGTTCACAGGCGCCATCATTTATGTGAAAATTATAATTTTTTGATTAGTAAAAATGAATCGTGATAAATCGTTTTTTCGACATGTCCTTTTGAAGTATTTTGATTTGAAAAAAGTGTAGCAGAAACATATCGATTGCTTTAAGTATGTTATGATGAACAAGCTCCAGCGCTTACAAGATGTAAAGAGTGGTTTCAGCGACCTACTGATGTTAATGACGATACTGATGTTACGATACTGATGTTAATGACAAAGAACGTTCTGAACAACCAAAAAAGTTTGAAGATAGTGAACTGCAAGCATGTGAATTGCAAGTGTTGCAACACCCAGCGTAATGGCCAGACGTTGCGCCTTCTTATTACCACCTATTAGATCGATACCGCACAACCTTGTTAATACGCACTTCCAACATGTTAAAGAAGACCGAGAAGTTGTGGATGATTGGATTGCCTCAAACCACCATCGTTCTTTCACCACGGTATCACCATATTGCCAGAAAGATGGGAAAAAGTAGTACAAAATGACGAAAGATATTTTGATTAAGCTAACGTGTATCCATTTTATATCAGTAATGTCCTTTTTCGTTAAAAAAAGGTCAGAAACTAAGTTCGACTACTAATATTTAATCATCATTTTATAGCTATTTGTTGCGTAAATTATGAACCATATTAGAATTACCTACCATATTATATATTAATAAATATTAATATTATTATGCTAAATTACGGTATTGATTATCAATTTAGCATAATCATATATTCCAATATTTAAAGGTTGCGACGAGCTGTAAGCTCCCGCAAATTTTATTAACAATAAAATCTTTATTATTAATTATTTAATTAATAAAGATCATTAATTAATTAATAATAAATCGTTGTAAAAGAAATGAAATGATGTGTTATATTATAAAGGAATATATAATTTCTCAACAGTCAACGACCGCGTGAGAAGAGCCCCGCCGAAAAGCGAAGACATTCTCTCTCTTTAGGCCGACGTCAATTCTGCGGGCAGTAGACGGCGTGGCGACAGAAGCAGCACCGAAATTTACACATTTCGGTAACCACAGTGTGGGGGGATCACCGAAAGTCCTACGGCGCGGCGCGGCGTGGTAAAGGGCGAGCACCGAGAGCTTCGTGGTGCCAAGGTGAGAGGGCTATGATCGCAGAGTGAGGACCGTTCTCTCTCTCAAAACTTAAATAGCGGTGCACTGGATGTAAAATTTAGAATCTGTCATCGGCGCGATAGCGGACGCAACGTTTTCGCACATTTAGCGCAAAATTCGAACGCTTGACGTTGAAAATAAACAATCTAATAAATTTAAATTTAATAAGAAATTAAAATATAATTTTCTAAAGCCACGCAGGGCTAAAGACTTAAAATTATGTAATTATAAATTTAAAATAATATAAAGTTATAATAAAATTTAAATCTTCTGTTACAGCGGATCGTGGTGAGCGAGCCACCCTAACACTAAATGTAGCGGTACAAAGCGCAACGGCACCACAATAAAGATTTATATGTTATTTTTTTTTAATAATTTTAATTTTTTTATTTATATTTTTTTTAACATTTTGTTATTGATATATTTTTTTAATAAATATTGTGAAATGAAAAAGGCGTTATATCAAAAGTAAATTTGAAAACATAGCTCTACAATACAACTTCAAAGAAAATTAAATGATATCTCAATTCAAAACTATCCCGGGTGGAACGAGAACTAGAATTGAGTTTAAATAAATATTTGCTCTGTCGGTAACTTGGTGATGGGCTGAGCGACTAAGGGTCTACGCGGATTGAGCGTAGGCCAAATCTGCAGTGCAAATAAATTGAGAAAGTAAAAGTCTTGCATGAGCGAGCCTGACGGTGGGTTGAGCGGTCAGGTGCCGAGGTGGGTTGAACCGGAGCAACGCTTCTGCAAGTTGAAGACGCGAAGAAAAAACGTTTCGTAACTGTTGTGGCGAAAAGAGCCTGACGATGGGTTAGGCGAGCAGGTGACGAGGTGGGTTGAACCGGAGCAGGAAGTAGCTCACACCAGGGACGTAACGTTACAAGGTATTTTGATTGTAGATTTGATAGAACCATAATAATTATAACGAAACTATCTATATAAATATATTATTCTTAAATTTGACAATTTTGGTGCTACATTTATCAGTCAAAAACGTACATTCATGAAACTTTCCACAGACTACAATTAAAATTATTAATTATATGAAAACCGCAAGTCACGTTGCTATATACAAAACGTTATAAAAACGTGGAAAATTTCTTATGTAAAAATATTGAAGTGCTTTTCCATACAGCCCCCCTTGTTTTGCTGATGAAGAGTCGTAAAATCAGTCTAAGTTAGGCCCTCTGCGTTCTAAATATACAGGGCTTATGAACTGATATTTTTCGAGAGAGGAAAATCTAACGAAAGGTAACCCTGTGATTCGTTAGTCGAATTTGCCTGTATGGCTTAATTGTTTTACCATAAGCATAATGCTTCAATTTTTGTGTAAAAGGAGCTAAATAAGGAACAAGTATTTAATTCCTCGGACTCTGACAAAAGATCTAGCACCCTAGTGCGAAGCATCATCTCGAACATTCCCTAGGTACTAAACGGAAGTTGCAGCACGTTTAGTGCGAAATATCTTTTTTGAGTGATTCTTGTATCAGGAGGAAGGATTTTTGCCGATCGCTCGAGAAAATCTACGCCTTTAGTATCGACGCCCTTTCCGATTCAGTTTATCCTTTACCACCTTAGCTCACTTCCGCTTTATTTCAAAATTACGTATATTCACTATCGAATCAAAATACAAGCAGTATTATTGAAAAGTCAGTACCTTTTTCTATTTTCACCATATACTTATCCTTACTCGATCACGAGCTATAAGAGAAGAAAGCTTTCATCCATAGAGATTTTTTCTAATACCTATCTTCGAAGGCAATATGAAATTTATTGAGACCATGTAAATTTAATTGCACCCTGAACATTGTTTTCATTTTTTTTATTTCCCAATATGGAGCTTATTTAAAACACGTAAGCTGCTACTATTGGCCTTCTAAACACATATATAACCGATGTGGCGTGGAGATGTAGATTTAGACTTAGACAACCGATGTAGGTTGTCTAACAGGACATCCATATGTGGTAGTGGATATGCCTCCTGTTTTGTGATGGCATTGATTGTCTAGTAGTCAATGCAAAATCTTATTTCTCCGTTCTTTTTCGGGACGATTAATGGATAGCTGCTTCACAAGCTCTCAGACGGCCGATTAACTGCCGCTATGGCCGTGATAGTTTCTTGTCGGCCATGAAAATCTTTGTTGGGTTATGAAACGCCTGGTGATCTTTTGAGGCGTGTGCCATGTCGCATCCGCGAAATTTATCGTCTCGATTTAATGATCTATACGGGCGTTCGAGTGTTCGCGATCGCGGCTGTCAATTTCGGTCGTCTTCAATTGAATGGCGGGTTCGGTTGTGCGTGAGAGTTCGAAAGGTACAGCTGGATGGGAGATTTTTATACTGTTGTGGTACTAGCTGCCTATTCCAGGAGGATGATGGGAACTGGTATCTTGGGGATGGTGGAGCGTTTCATTATTTCGAGCACAATGACCGATATCTAGGCGATGCGCTCCTAAGAGTTCTTATAATTTCCTTAATCTGTTGCAGTGACGAGTCTCTGATATTTCAGGTTTCTTTGACGATTCTGTCGGCTGTAGCTGTCGTGTTGACGTGGCTCGTTATCAACGCGTCTAGTTAATATCGATTCCGACTGTTTTGTGATGGTTACAGTTGATCGTGGGTTGCTTACCGTTCTCCAAGGCCGATAATCTGGAGCTTTTTCTCGTTTTCTGCAGGTGGCGGCTCCTTGTGAGTTCCTTTTTAAACTCGATTTGCTGTCCTATTAATTGCAGCTCGTCTATCGATCTGAAGTTGGTTTTATGGATCTTGTTCATGTACTTTGGATGCAAGTTTCGATAAATTCGGTCTAGCTGGTTCTGAAGGGTAAGCGTAGCTGCCATTTTGTCAATTAAGACGCGCATTCCCTGGAGGTAGGGACCGATAGGCTCTTGCAAAACCTGTGTTCTATCATGCAATTCGTCCTCTAACAATAGTGTGTTGTTGATTGGCCGGAAATGGCAGCACAGCATTGATTTAATGTCTTCTTGAGTGCGTCAGTTCCTGTAAAGAGTTCACTCAGGTGCGAACTGATCCATTCAGAATCCTAGGTATTAGTTTTCAAATGTCCTTTGCGGGGATGTCTAGACTACTCATCGTTTCTTCCAGCCTCTCAGCAAACTCTACAATGTCCTCCGAAGGTACTTCAGTGAATTGCACTCTCCATTGCCGTAACAACTATCTGGTGCATGTCTTCTTTAGGTAAGTATTTTTTAACTATCGGTTCGAGTACTCTGGTCGTGGTTCCACGGGTGCTATGGTTTCTGATGTTAGGTTTGACATGTCCTAGTACAATGTCTGGCACTGTAGCAACATGGCGGGGTTGGGGTACGGTCATATGCCTGGCGGGTACGGGTAATAGTTTACCGCTGCTCGGAGAATGTTATTATTCCCAGCTAGGTCGGTGCTATGTCCTGGTTGTAGTGTCCAAGGTGCGAAACAATAACCTGCGCACCTGTTCGTGTTAGGTAGTGCCTGCCACTGCGGTATAGTAGAGGCAGTGCAGGTTTGTCCCGCCTGGTATGTATTTTTTTCTTCGGTTCTTGACTGCCTCTTAGCGGCGTCAGGTATTTGCTTTGAATGATCTGCTTCGAGCACAGTTGAACTCAAGACTTCCAAAATTTCTGTTATTTCGAGGTGCTCGTTTGCTGAGCTTTCTCCTCGTTCCTGTATAACGTCGATCGTTCGTAGAGACTCCATGTCACACATGAGTTAGAAGTATACTAATGTAGATCTGATAGATCGTTTCTACTGAGTTAATTAGATAACGATGCCTTCTTCTTTTTTAATACAGTTGTTTTTTTCCTTTTTTAAATACTTTTAAATACTTTTTAAAATTTTCCTTCATTTTAAATACAGTAATTCAAGTAATTAAATAAGGATGAAATATCCTTATCCGAAATCAGATTTTGCGTTAAACTAAAATAATGTCAAATGAATCATGTGGATATTTCATTGATATACCTGAAGATTTGTCTATTCATGTTCCGACGAAAGTAGCAATTTTGCAATATATTAAAAAGTTTACACATAGTTTATTTATATTGTTATTATCTGTATAAAAATAATTATATTCATTAATATCATCTTTGTACGACTTCACGATTCTATATTTATTTGTTTATATGTTATTACTTAATAATTCAATATCATAAATTAAAATTAATTAATAAACTAATTTATACAATATTTATTCATTTTGAAGAAAAATGACAGATGATAATAGTGTCAGAACAAGATGATAAGCATCAAAAAATGACATAAAAAAGGATAAAATGTTTATTGCTAAATAGCTATTGTTTATTTTTACAAAATTTAGTTTTAAATCATTCAAAATGATTACGTAAGAGGAAATATTTTTAATTTTTCAAATATTTGAATTTGCGGCAATTTTACATATAGTTAAAGTTAAAAAAAAATTGTACTTCAAAAAATCATGAAATTTTTGATATGCATTTTAGGAGAACGATGCTTAGACCTTTTTTATTTAAAATAATCTATTTGTTCGGAAAAAAAATTTTCGGTATCAAATTTTATTCTTTTCGATTTGTTCAAGTAATTATGATTTAAACAATGTACTATCCTGATTTTAAAAAAAGACCTCATGAGTCGTCTTCTATGGGCCAAATACATAAGAAGCGAAAATTTTATTTAGGCACATCTCATTTTATCAGGGAAGTATAGATATCGCGAGGACTACGCTAGCAGCAAGATTTTTGAAACAAAGGCGAAACAAACAACACATATACATATATATCGAAATTCACTGTAGCGCGATGTAGGCAAGTCAGTTTACACATATCAAGAGTAAATATTATATGCATATGCATATGCATATATATATATATATATATATATATATATATATTGTGACGGGGAACGCAAGCACCGCGTACGCTTGTTTTCCCACGTCCCTATGCTCTCTCTCCTGTCGTAGCCCTGTAAATATGTAGATACAATTGTAAATATAATTGTCTATGTGTACATAAATGTAAAGTGTCTATGTGTTCCAGGCCGATGTATGACTGCACTGGCGGAGAGGTAAGTGAGAGAGAGAGAGAGAGAGAGAGAGAGAGAGAGAGAGAGAGAGAGAGAGAGAGCAGGGAGTTGGGAGAGACGGCCGCGCGCGCGAATTTGACAGTTCGAGTTCAAATAGGAGAGCTGCGAGTGACACGCGTTCGATTTGTTACTGCGCTTTACGTTGCCTTTTTGGTTTTTCGGGAACACGCCTCGTGCTTGGGTTGTTCCCCCTTGCCGCGCACCTTATCTTCGGGGAGTTACAAAACACGCGTATTCGTGCTACTGAGTCGTGCGTGTGTGACTCACGCGCGCTGCTGCCGAGTCCGAGTGGACGAGCTTGCCGTCTGACCCCGTCTACGCGGAATAACCGCCCCATTCTGGGGTCTCTGACGAGCAGAGTTGCCGCCTCTCCCGGCGAATTAAGACGCTGCTGCACGAGGACGTGCTGCGAGTTCAACAGACGTCCCCATCATCTATTGTAAGTGGCAGTCCGTTCTTCTCTCTCTCTCTCTCTCTCTTCCCGAATTCCTCGCGAGCCATCACCTCGGCGACCCTCGGCCTGCGTCCCGCACGCCTCGCATATAGGCGCTGTACGACTGCTTGCTATTAAAGCCAAATTAAATTTTAATTATTTTGATTTTATTATTTCGAGTGCATTTAATTAGTCGCCCTACCTCACGCGCAATACTGCACGCGATATTTCGCCCCTCGCGAACCGCCCCTCTCCCTCGCCGGAATAATTCGGGGCTAAGCCCAGCCGGGCACAGATTTACAACGGCCGTGCCCGCCGTCCTCGTGATCGAGGTGGACACGCGCACCGTTACAATATATATATTATAATCCCGAAATCGGGTTATTACTTACGGTTCACTTGCCTGTGTGCGTGGGCTCTTCCACGCTACTGGTCGTGCACTCCGCTGAAAGGGCACGGGGAACGAAAAATGAACCACGCGGGTGATTTTAGCAGATTATTACAATAGTAACATTTATTATCATTTGCGATCTATTTACAATAACAGTCCGGTACGTACATATGAAACTGGTTGCGGGTTCCGCGACGCTACATCAATTATTTATATAATTATGCACTCATTCAACATACACGGGGACGGGGGAAACGGAACGGGACGCTCTCGATACGAAACACGTGGGAATGACGGTATAACATTACATACTATATGCTAACAAACTACTTATACGCGAACGCATTTACGACAGTACAATATTATAAAAAGGTATTACGATACTTATCACTTGGCTACACGCGATATATACATGTTATTACGGATGAACCGCGAAGCTATATATTCGGTAGATCGCGGCGCGCGGGTGCGGCGGCGGGTCAGGACCTAGCTATACGCACACGTAAATATAACAATAAAAGCAAAAAGCTACTTGCCGCCGACGACGATCATGCTGTCGCTGGCGCGCGCTCTCTCTCTCTCTCTCTCTCTCTCTCTTGCTCCTGGCTGCTAACTTGCGCGATTCCGCGTGGCTGCGGCTCGTAGCCGCTGATGGCGTCGCTGGCTCACGAAGACACACGTATAATAACGCATATACGCTCCCTCGGAGCTTTCGCTCACGGTCCGGGGCTGATGCGAGGATGTCGCCGCGTGTCCTCTCCTCGTCGACACCGATGTGCTCGCACGGAGTTTGCACGAGGGCAAACTTGTAACACGTTACCGCGAAAGGCGCAAAAACTGCGGCCTTAAATCTACGATTCGCAATACGATCGAGAACGGAAAATACCACGGTATTTTAAAGCGGGACGAAATAAAGGTGCGTCGGGGACGAAAAGAAAAAGGTGTAAATGTAGAACTACGAACGACGAAAGCCAGCTCAAGAACGCGAATTGGCGAAGGTCAAATCAAGAATGCGAAGTTCGTTCCGAACTTCTTACTTCCTATAGCGCTTCTAGCGGCTCGCGCGTATCGTTTCGCGGACATGCCCGAACACTCGCGGTTTCACACGAGCGTTCTCACCTACAGCCGCCGTTCGGGCGGTTACAATATATATATATATATATATATATATATATATATATATATATATATATATATATATATAATAAATGCGTGATGTGTGTGTATTTTATATATAAAATATAATTCTATACCTACACTTTTTAGGAATTAATTTTAATCTCAGTCTACAAATATTCTTTGGAACTTTGTATAGCGTTTTATACTTTAAAATTTATATATTTTTTTACCTTTTAAATTAATAAATATTTTTATCGGTGTTACAGTCTTTATAATATCATAGGAGTATATTAGTTAAAATAATGACAGTCAGTCTGTCCTTGTTTATGATCACCCCCGTAGAATCCGAAATAAGACTTATAACTACAATAAATTATATCAGAAAATTAAAAATAAAATAAAATTAATAATAAAATAAAAATAAAAATACAATTATAAGTAAAATAAAAATAAAAAAATAATAAAAGTACTTTGAAAAAACGACTTTGAAAATATAAATATTTTGGAACGTGGTATGAAGAATAAATATAACAGAGAAACTCTTGAAAATATTCATATTTTGAAAAATCCCAATAATGTAAATTGTGGATAATGTAAAAGTCGAATAAATTGGACAACACTTATCATTCTTTATTAATATAGAATTTATATTTCCCATTTCAGTTGAAGAAAAAAAGGGATGAGTGTTCTAAATGTTATACTAATAAATTTAGAGCGGGAATGGGGTATATAAAGTAGCATGCTGGGTTTTTCATTTTAGTTCAGTTCCTGAGTATGAAGCGTAGCGGTTCGAAACGTCGAACAAGAAGGTGATCCTAAATTTAAGGTGGTGAGGGCAGTCAGGTTGTCCTTTACTAACATAGAATAGTACTTTTATAATTTTTTATTTTACTTATTATTGTATTTTTATATTTATTTTTATTTTATTATGAATTTTATTTTCTTTTTCTTTTTAAGTTTCTTATATAATTTATTGTAGTAATAAATCTTATTTCAGATTCTACGGGGGTGATCATAAACAAGGACAGTCTGACTGTCATTATTTTAACTAATATATGATATTATAAAGACTGTAAGACAGATAAAAATATTTATTAATTTAATTCAGAACAGTCGACTTATTAATATACAAGTACAATTTTTAATTTTAATTTTTTACACTTTATTGAATAAGTTGATGCAAATATTTTACCTTTAAAATGATATTGTAATTATTGTATATATAAAAAATTATGCGAAAAGTTTGAGAATATTTTATAGGCTTAAGTGATTCTGTCAATTCTATATTCTGTATTTTAATAGTCGGTGTTGGAGTTTTTTCTGTTATCGAGAATCTTTTACCTTTCTTATAATTATATTATTTATAATAGTTTAGTTTACTTTATATATTTTTTTCATATTTTTTTTACTTAAAACATTATACAATAATCTTAGAATTAAGGAGTTAAAATTCTATATCCAATTTTTACAAAATGTATAGTTTGTAGCTTACTAAAATATTCAGACAATTTCTTCAAAGTTATAATATAAAGTATTATTTATACTAATAAGAACCTTGTTTGGTTTCAGTTTATTTTAAAAAAAGATACAATAATTAAAGTAATTAAATTAGGATACAATATTATTCCGAAAATTGCGTGAATAAATATATATTGTAAATTATTATTTACGCAATACATCTGAAAATATAAAAAAACTCTATGAGCGTTTGTTTTCAAACTTGACAGGTAACCGCGCCAGATAGTGTTTATTTCTTTCAATTTCTACTCATGGTTAGGTAACTATTTCAGATCATACACTCTCAAAAATGCGTGGGCTTCAGCGACTGGCCGCGGCGGGGCGCACGTTCACGGCAGCTAATGAGTCTTGTTATATGGGCTCTGGCGATCTCTCCTTATTATCTCTGATAGCACGTGTTCAGTAATTAAGTTGTTCATCTTCTTACAATTTTCACGTTCTCTTTATTTTATTTGTTGAATAATTATTGTTTGTTATTTTTATTTTTGTTACAGGAACATACCAAAATCTATAAAAGTAGTTTCTTTTATTTTTTTGAATAATTTTTTTTTTTTTAATATATATTGTATTAAAATTAAATTATTTTACCCGATCCGACATCCGCTCCTCAAAATACTTCCTTACCTTTCAAACTACTTTGGAAATTACCACGTAGGTTATCCCGAGGGGGTAAGGAACGTTACAAATATATTAGTTTAAATCTTATTGTGTCAATATTTAGATTTATTATCAAAATATTTATTACAGAATGACGAAATTTCATTGCAGCATTGCCATTGGTACGTACTAGTGATCCTGTAATAAGTGATTAGATACCTATGTAACGATCGTTCACTGGCTACCGTTTGCTTGTCTCTAAACCAGAAATGAAGAGAATGCAATAGTAGCACTTATATAGATAGAGAAAGGTATACGTTAACGTAGGTTGAATATTTAATAAATAATATTATTTAAAATAATGAGTAATAATTAAATATCTCTAGAAATGTTTGAATTTTGTTTTTTTTTTTCAGAAAAATGATAGCTTACAATGCAGACTATTGCACTAATTCAATTACGAAAGGAGTTAGAATATTTAGAATCCCTATTGACTCAAAGTGAAAGTAAACTTGACTTCAAAATTTTAATAGAGAAAATTGGATTGTTATTCAATTTCTATTATATTAAATAATATACAAATATTTATACAATTATAATTTCAAGTAAAGCTACGTATAAAGATTTCTAATAAAGGGTTTTTTTAGATTAGGGACATTTTACAGAGGACATGTGGTATAAAGCTCATTCAGTTTTGCGAATATATCACTTTGCTTTTTAGAGACAAATGGCCGGCTTCTGATCATTCATTATAGGATCTATGGTGGGTAGAGAGACTGCCTCTTCAAACACATTCTCACAGTAAAAAATAAAAATTAAAAATAGTCTGATTAACCAAAAGAGGAGTCGAGACTGATCGTTACAAGGTAAAAGAAATTAAACACAGGCCTTCCCTTTACTTTATTGAATTCATACGATATTGAGCATGTTGCGCTATGTCAATATACAGTAACTAAGTTTATAACTGTTTTTCTTACAGCTATAGTTATTTCTCGGAGATATATATGGTTACATTGTAAAAGCAATTGACTTTTTATATTTTTTCAAGCTATGCGGCACATTTAGCGATAAAACAAAATTTATTCAGTTCATTATTTTATTCTACAAGTGAAAAAATTTGAATTAGATGCTCAGCCAGTGCATGGAATTTACAATAAAAGTTTTCTTTGGAAGATCTAAAAACCACTAGATGGCGTGCAGCAGACGATTCATAAGACCGACTTTCTAAATATTTTTTTCTAAGTCAGAACAATAAATTAATTAATATCGTAGTTGTAAGACTTGTCAAATAATCTGAATATTTTTATAAATTTTTTTTTCATTCTTAATAGTGCGAAATGGTCGCAAAAAACATAAAAGTACATTTGTTTTTGGTTTAGTAATTAATCGTAGCGCTGCAATGTGAAGTACATCTTTAATTTTATATCATTGTAGTTTTATAAAGATGGTAAAACATGAAATCTATGTTTTAATAAACATATAATATAACATAATATGATGTCTATTTATTCACACTAATACATGTTGTACCTTCGATACGCGAGGGGACGGGGAATGCGATGCTACACCGGGACAATACTTAACGGCACGACCGAGTGCACGCGCTTGGCATCATCGACGACAGGGACGAGATTTACATTCTACGAATATTATTTTACAAGCTACTTGCCATAGCTTCTTGGAATTGTTGCGCTGCTGCGTCGTCTCTCTCTCTCTCTCTTTCTCTCTCTATCACCTGTCGCGAGGTACTGCCGATCGCCGTGCCTGGTGGGCCGCTCCACTGCACTAGCACGGGCTGGGAGGTGGTGGACGGATGTCGATCGTCCTTCTTTCGACTCTCTAAACGGTGGCTGTCGTGCTGACGGAGAAGGCTTCTCTGTGATCGGGGCTGGTGGACGATAAAGCAATAACGGGGAATGTAATGTGAAGTGTCCGCTCTCTGCCATGGCTGGTCGAAAAAGAAGGAAGCATCGATGTTTTGCTTCGCTTTTTCCTCATTCGTGGCGCGTGATGCATACTCTAGCGGCTGTTTTCGGCGGTTCAAATTTACGCGCACTTATTCGATTTATCAAACTCGTGAATGCATGACTTCCGATTTGGGCGGTTACAAACTCCCCTTCCAAAATTGACGTGGTACCGCGTAACGTCTGCGGTTTACGTAAAGTCCAGAAGGGTAATGTTCTGCGATCGAAAAGGGTGAAAAAGGGTAAAACAAAAAACAATATTTTGATAGTCCGCCAAGAGTTAATAGCTAATACTCATGTTAAAAATAAAACAAATTGAATTACTGTGTGCTTAATCTAATCTTTATAAGCATCGTAGAAAATTCGCGGTACTTTTAGATCATACAAAGTTTTTTTTTCTTGCTAATCTATGATTTTATTCTAACTTATTTTACGCTAAGTATTATCTTACAATTACTATTGATGTGTCTTAACATAGTAAGAATTTTAAATATATCTCCTCATGTATTTTATAAAAAATTTATTTAAAATATTTTTCTAAATTCAGTAATATATTAAGACAAAAATACATACATTAACGTTTTAAAGCAATGGATCATGAAAACAAATGACCAAGTGCATTTTATATGCATCCCTATATATAACAGCATGTTTACACAAATATATCTAAAACTTTGAAAAATAATAATAAATAAATAGCTTCAACGGAAATGCAGCTTAATAAAGTAATGAGAGCATTTACAAATAGCCGAGTTTATTTTCAGATCGTTTGGTCCACGTGTGGACTTATAAAAAGAAGTTAATTATTTTGAATCATTGATATTTTTAGGTGAACATTCTTCTGCTATTTTTTCTGATAATTCATTATTATGAAAAAACAAAATAGGTATGAGCTTGCCAGGCCCGTTTCCACAAAGCTTATGCTGTTTTTTTAATAATTAATTTTTGCATGAAAACATTTTACAGTCTATACTTCTAAAGCGAAAATCTGACTTTTACACAAATTAAAAATAGTAATCATTTGATTGATTATGTAGTATATATAAATTAAATTAAAGATGCGCTATATTATTTTTATGTGGAACAAAATTAAATAATTGAAATATATTTCTAAGAATATAATATTTTTCACACTTGGGTGAAATCCACAAATTACGCGATGTGTTACATCGACAAATTTATTTCAACGATGGTTAGGTCAGATTGAAATGCTCTTTCCTTGATATGTGCAAACGTGTAACTTTTAATTTTGAAGAATAAGTTCAAATGATTAACCGAAATAAATTACTATTAGTACTTTTCGCCCTCAGTTACATGCTGGGCTCGTCAGTAGGACGAGCAACCAATTCCTAGACGTACGATGCTTGCTAAAAGTCGATGAAAAGTTATAATATACAAACGATAAAATTAACTATGGGAGAGGAATATTGTGTAAATATGCGGGAATAATTCTACTGACGAGCAATTTTAAGAGTTTATGAAAATATTTTGCAAGAAATTGTATCTGACAATAAAGCGCGGCAAATATATTAAATAATTGAAATCATTCTGCAACAAATCACAAATCAATTTAAATTTAATATTTTATAATAGTATGTAATTTTTTACAGCTTCTATACGTAGAAATTATGGATACCAATTTCAGGATTTCATTTGAAAACTTTATTTTCATAAATATAACATACATTTTTAAAATTCAGTAGATTTACTCTAAAATCTCATATTTCGAATTGGTTTACTCAGGGTATATTGATCGTATCTATCTCGAACTTATTCAGTTAGAAGTTACACTTTACTTTGTAATCTAATTTGGAAGTAAATTAAAAAAAATATGCATTGCTAAAATTTTTACACATTCATAATTTAATTATTGAATTAATAATAACATTTCCGTCTCTCAATTAAAATAGATTCTGAAAAACTATTTTAATCTGATATTCTCATCTACAAAATATACTGTTAAAAATTATGTGACTATTAGATCAGAAGGTATTAAATATTTTCAAAATAGATAAGTTTTGTATTGCGCACCTCACACTGAGCTTCCGCCTCCGGCACTAATAGGTAAATTGAATTTACAAGTGATTCTTTTAGCCAATTAAAAAAACTCATAGATATTTAATCTTTAGAGTATCGCCTTTATTCTTCGTTTGATGAACTCAAAAATCTATTTTATAAAAATGTTGTGTCAACGTTAGATCAATAGTTATAAAATATGTAACACGCAGTGCGCTGAACATGTGTTAAAGTTTTTCAGATTCTCATAAATATGTTCTAATTTTAATATTTATTATAGTATATAACGGCTTGGATATGTTTATTGATTAGGTTTATGGATAGGATGCTTAAAAGGCTTCTTGACTTCTCAAAATTTGATGATTCAATTACTTGCAATCGGGGCAAAGTTGATTTTTCCTATTACTGGGAGATTAAGAACTATAGCATGTGTCCTCCGAACACTGAAATATTTAATAACTTTTGATTAAATAGAGACACGAAAATTCTTCAAAATGGAGTTTGTAGATGAAAGAATACAGAACACAATAATATTTATCACAATTGATTTCAGTTTGGTAGTCTTGTCTGTGTTAGCACGTCCTTGGATGTTTTCGATACCACCGGTCGCCCACTATGGGTGCATCCAGGCGGTTTATAGCAAGAGCTAATTGACTTGTGTGCCAGCCTTTTCACATCCGTGGTTTCCCCCGCGTTCGAGCCTGGGTACGTCCAGGTACGCATCGTTACCTGCAGCGATTATAAGCTAAATGCGCCAGCCGTGCATACTCGCCCTGTAGAGGCGTCCGCCTTCGATATAACCGCGTCCGCGGATTATCTATAAGCCTTATTTATTATTATCTATAAGTCGTAGATATAAGCGCATTAGCGAATCGAGCGTGGGTATGTCCGGCCCGCGTCGTTTGAGCCACGTACAAAATAATGGGAGGTTAGTACCGAGGATGGTCCCGTACTAGAACGCGCGAAATAGCGGAAATGAGAGCTAACCACACAAGATAATCGAAATGAAGACATTCACAAACACCCACCGACACCAACCTAGGTGAATTGTAAGTCGTAAATATATGTATATCCCTTAGCGTAAGTAATAAATATATTATCGAAGTAAGACACACGTATTCATTTAACTCCTGACTATATATATTGTAACCTCGTTTTGTGAGGAGGTTAACCTTACCTTGTCTGGTACAGCAATTCGGTTAGCGAGAGAGAGAGAAGGATGAAAAGGGGAAAAAGGGGAAGAATGAAGCATAGGTATACAATCAGTATATTCGTCAATTACATTTATTAACGCATATGTTTATCTACAGCTATTTACATAAATTATACGCTCGGCTTATATAACTATTAACTAACTTGTATATGCGGAGGCGGTAGTCTATGAGACTTATGAATTCCGAGCGGGCTCAACAACGGGCGAAGCAAATGAGTGCTTTGCGGAGCACAAACGCGGCCATCTTGCACGACGGTAGGCACGGGGGGAAGGACGCGGCATGCGCACTTGGTGATCGGGAGGACGCGGAGTATCTAGCTTATGAAATAAGCGTGGTACTTGCCAAGGAAGGCTTCGCTGTCGTCCTCTAGAACAGGCCTCAGCCCTTTTGTCTTTTGGATGGATTGGCGGCGCGTTGTAGCGGCACGGTAGTGTGGCGGCAACGACGTTAGACGATGTTGTATGCGCGATGGTGGCGGGCAGTCGAGCGCGCTTGGAGCGACGGCAAGGCCTGGTCGCCTCACGCTTCAGCCTTCACACGGTGATAATGCGGTCGTATGCACGACCGCGATAGCCGGATTCTTCTTCCCCTTCTTCTTCCCGGATTCTTCTTCCCTATTATTAAAAAGGGTCGCATTGACATTGTTTAAATAATATTTTGAATTTAAATGCTATCTAAACCGAGAAAAGTTTAGTAGAAAATTATTGAAAATAATTTTTTCACATACAAAATTATTTGGTTCACGTACAAACTATGTATAAAAATTCATTTGAAGGTTGAATTTTTTGTTAGTGCAATGGAATATGAAGTTGAAATTTTTCAGAATTCATTTCTTCAAAAGATTAAATAACAATTGTATATCATTCGTTGTTAAGTGTTATTGTGAAAACAGATTCATGTAGCTGGCAGTCAGTATCTTATAATTTGCATTATTTTTATGTGAAAAATAATACCGCGAACGAATTATTACTAATAATGCGCAAAATTCAAAGACGAACATCACTTTATAACTGGTATTCGAAAGTATCAAGACCTTTGGGTCAAAAAGCTCAGATACTTCTGACAAAATAAAACGCATTATGGTTGCTGATGGTGCTAAAGACAATTGAACTTAAAAATGAAAATTATCATCAACAGAACTCCATCGTAACCCAAGTCGAAACAGTTTCTTTCTTATTTAAGTTTTTAAAATCGTCTGGAAAAATCAATAAATTGAAATTTCTGTAATTTGCTGCGCCTTTTCCAACAGACATGCTGGCAGAACTAAGTGCTTCAGTAAGCTCATGATATGCCTGTACATCTACAATGTATTTCCGCCAGTTAAGCAGTGATCAACGTATTACTGAGAATCATTGAGGATCCAATTTTCTGTGAATGTGCGACCAAATTCGCTAATTCTTTTAAGTAAGAATTGGCAAAATTGCAACTGATACTGTTCCATATGTAACAGTAAGCAAAGGCCAAACTTGAAGAGGTAAAAGTGAATCATCACGCCAGTAGATACGTTGCCATTTAGTATCAGTGGGTCCGACAAGCATTTGACGGAAGTTTTTAAATATATCACATACAAATATATATTAAAAAACACGCCCTAATAATAATAATAACGATATTGTAGGACAGAATTAAAACAATCAAAATGTAATTTACTTTAAACTATATTTATTAAAATCTAATAGCTAAATGTATATATATCAGGTATGTGAATAAGTCTTTCCCGTTTTTTTCAAATTTTGAGCCTTTATTGTGAAAAAATGGTTACAAATGAATTATTGAAAGTATTGGCCATCGCTAGCTACAACTTTTTCCCATCTTTCTGGCAACATACGAATCCCGTTTCTGTTAAAACTATTTATTTATTATTATTTTTCAGAGTTTTAGATACAGTTGTGTAAACTATACAAGCTGTTATATATAGGGATGCATATAAAATGCACTTAGCCATTTGTATTAATGATCCATTGTTTTAAGACGTTATTGCTATCAAACTCCCGTAGAAGTCGTTTCGATACATCCATTTATTGTATTCTAATGTCCGAACACAAAACTCCCCATAGAAGTTTATAAATATTTATAAAATTCAATTCACAATTGTTAGATAAACAGTATAAAAAAATTATCAAAGAGTATCAAGGAAGTATAAACTAGATAGAATTTAAAACATATTGTAAAATCATTTGTAAGTGTGTAAACTTTAAAAATAAATCACGAGCACTAAAATATTGATAATTTAACTGATAATAATTACAATAAATAATTTAATTTCTATACAATAATAATTTTTTTATTACATAAATTAAATCAGAGTAAATTAATCTAAATTTTATGAAGGTAAACTAAACTAAATAAAACTGATTGAAATTCAATTAAATATTAGTAAATTAAATTAAAACTTAAATTCAATATCTGAAAAATGAATCAGAAACCAAACAAAAAAAATATAAAAAGTACATTTTAAACAATTTTACTATTTATTAATTTAATTTAGTATTAATTTAATTGAATTCTGATAATTCTCTATTATTTGATAATGTATTTATTATCTAATAATAAAATTTGCAAAATTTTAATAGTTCAATTTTCACTAACAATAATTTGGAGATTTTGGGAGATTTTAACCACACTGTATAATATAATATAATATAATGACTGTATTTGGTAAAATATCAGGTATGTGAATAAGTCTTACCCGTTTTTTTTCAAATTTTGAGCCTTTATTGTGAAAAATGGTTACAAATGAATTATTGAAAGTATTGGCCATCGCTAGCTACAACTTTTTCCCATCTTTCTGGCAACATACGAATCCCGTTGCGAAAAAATTCGACCGGTTTGGCCTCTATCCGGTCATCCACCCATTTTTTGGCTTCCTCGTAGGAATGGAAGTGCTGGTCAGCCAGGCCATGCGTCATCGATCTGAAGAGATGGTAATCAGACGGAGCAACGTCTGGACTATACGGCGGGTGGGGTAGGACTTCCCATTTGAGCGTTTCTAAGTATGTTTTCACCGGCGGTGCAACATGTGGGCGAGCATTGTCATGTTGCAAAATAACTTGGTCGTGCCTGTCGGAGTATTGTGGCCGTTTCTCTCGCAGTGTGCGGCTCAAACGCATCAATTGTCCTCGATAGACCTCGCCTGTGATCCTTTCATTCGGTTTCAGAAGCTCATAGTAAACCACACCTAGCTGGTCCCACCATATACAGAGCATGAGCTTGGCGCCATGAATATTTGGCTTGGCCATCGATGATGATGCATGGCCGGGTAGTCCCCATGATTTTTTTCGCTTCGGATTATCGTAACGTATCCACTTTTCATCGCCAGTCACGATACGATGCAGAAAACCCTTTCTTTTATGTCGCTGAAGCAGCTGTTCGCAAGTGAAAAAACGCCGTTCGACGTCTCTCAGCTTCAGTTCGTACGGCACCCAATTTCCTTGCTTTTGGATCATTCCCATGGCTTTCAAACGCTTGGAAATGGTTGTTCGGTCAACTCCCAATGCTTCAGCAAGTTCTTCTTGCGTTTGACAAGAATCTTCATCAAGCAAAGTCGCCAATTCTCGATCTTCAAAGATTTGCGGCCGCCCGGAACGCTCCTTGTCTTCCACGTCGAAATCACCGCTTTTGAAGCGTCGAAACCATCCGCGAACACTTGAATCATCGACACAACCTTCTCCATAAGCCTCCTGAAGCAATCGATGCGTCTCGGCAGCAGATTTCTTCAAATTGAACCAATAAAGTGAAACTTCCCGCAAATGACGTCGACTCGGCTCAAATTTCGACATTTTCACAATATAAAAAATTTATGATGCGAAAAAATTTTAACTAATGTGTTAGTATGGAATTGTTGACATATGAATAAGCTTTGATTATGACATATGTAACCATTGAATACTCGCACAGTATTGGTGGCGCCATCTCTTACAAAAAACGGGAAAGACTTATTCACACTCCTAATATATATATATATATATATATATATATATATATATATATATATATAATATAAATGTGTCAGGTGATTGGAAAAAAAATGAAGTCGTATAAGGCGCGTGTACAACTGTAGCTCGCGCGCGCTCTAATGTATAAATTTGCCTAATTTCTAATTCTCTCGACTTATATATACGCCGAAAGGTAGCGGTGATGCCGCCGCTGATGGCAACGAGCAGGGCTGCTGCGGTCGTAATCAGCCCGTACGCAGAAAGAAAAAGAAGGTTTTCGCGCTTCCGAACGTCGACTGTCTTTCCCGACATCCCGAGAAGTGCAACCGTCATAACTTTCCGTTACACTTCACCGAAATATAATTCTTATTAACTTATATTATATTATAAAGAAATCTTCTACAGCTCAGCCATTCCTGACATATAGTCTCGGCCGTACAAATTTATAAAATAATATACATTACAATATTTTTCGATATAGTTTCATATTATCGGGTGATACAATTCCTTCGTAAGGTAATTGCGTGATCTGGAATCCGTCTATATCTTTAATAACGTATGGGTCGTTGTTTAGAACTTTCGATATAACATAAGAGCCTCTAAAAAGTGGAATTAATTTTTTATTTATTCCTGCAGTGGTATCAACATTTTTGATCATTACATATTGCCCTTTTTCATACTTCATAGCACTTTTGCGTTTTTGATTATAGGATTTTTCATTTTCTGATTGTGTTTTTACGATACAATTGTTGGCTTCGGCTTTTAATTTACTTAAATTTCTACTGTCTTGTAATGATTCTAAAAACGCTCGAATTTCGTCGTTGGTTTTACCTCGTTGAGTCATACCGAATAAAAGTTCACTAGGACATTTCCCAGTAGATCGCGATACTGTATTATTTAGCGCAAATTTGACATCATGGATTACGCGATCCCACTTGTTTGTGTCGATCAAAATTTTCGCGAGCATTGGCGTAATTACACGATTTAAACGTTCAGCTTTCCCATTCGCGCGGGGAGTGCCTACGGCAATTAATACATCTTTCACACAGGTTTCTTCCAGAAAATTATTAAATTCCACGGACGTAAATGCCGTACCTCTATCCGTAATTATCTGATAGGGCTTACTATATTGACGGAAATAATTTAATAGATGATTTACTACTTTGCTAGTACCCGTAGACCGACACGCGTACAATTTACTAAACTTGGTAAAACCATCGACGATTAACAAAATATGTTTATAGCCTTTTCCTGTTTTCTGGAATGGCCCTAAATGATCGGCGTGTATGGTTTGAAAGGGCAAGTTACCCTTTTCAAGGTTACGCAAGGATCCTTCGTTTTTTCCGTTAAGCGGCGAATATTCTATACACTTTAAGCAGTTCGCAATGTAATGCCTTACTTTTTCTCTTCATTTCGGAAAACAATACATACGCATGATATTTTCAACTACTTTGTCTACTCCAAGGTGACCAAGGTCATCGTGACTCGCCCTTATAACGTTGAACTCCATAGATTCTGGAACGTAAAATAATAGCCCTCGGTTTTTATCTTTTCTAAAAACTAAATCGTCGCGAATATCGAAAAACTTACTCTCGTTATTTTCGATTTGGTCTCGAATTTTTACAATATCATTATCATAGTACTGTCGGATAGAAAATTTTCTTTCTATGCTATTCCCCTCTAATATAAGAATCGCATGACACCGACTGAGTGCGTCTACCTGTCGTATTCGCGCGCCCATTCTAGGGAGGAGCTTGAAATCATAAGTTTGTAAAAATAGCGCCCAGCGTGAAATTCTAGGATTTACATCTTTTTTGCTTAGTGTTAGTCTAAAAATATTACAGTCAGTGATTATTTTAAACTTAATTCCCGACAGATATATATGAAATCTTTTTACTGTATATACGACAGCTAAGCATTCTAGCTCGAAACTGTGATATTTTGACTCAGCTGTTGTCGTCCGCTGATTAAAATAAAATACCGGTTTAAATAAATTGCCCTTTTGCCTCTGCAGCATCATAGCGCCGAACCCCCTAGTAGTAGCGTCACAGTGCAATTCAGTTTCTAAGAACGGTGAATATATCTCAAGTATTGGAGATTTTATCAACATTCTTTTTATGTTTTTAAAGCTCTCGAGCTCTTTATAATCAAATACAAATTTTGTGTCTTGTTTTATTATATCATACAGTGGCTTTGCTAGTGTCGAAAAGTTTTTAACAAATTTTCTAAAATAGCTCGCTAAACAAACAAAACGATTTTTTAGTTTCTTTAGCGCTTCATGGCACTAACTTTAGTATTTCGTGTTTATGTTTTTGTTTTTATCACTAACGTGATACCCCAAATAGTCAATTTCATGAAAGGCGAAAGAACATTTATCTAGGCGGAAGCGTAAATGATTATCTCCGGCAATTTGAAAAACACGATTTAATATTTCTAAATGCTCTTGCATAGTTTTAGAAGCTATTAAAATATCGTCGGCATGTAGCAGTATTTTATTCTCGTGAACTAAGGTTTTAAAAATACGCGATACATACCGCATAAATATTTTCGGTCCATTCATTAATCCGAACGGTATTCTTAAATATTCGTACTGACTTAAAGGAGTTATAAATGCCGTATATTTTATTGAATTCTCAGCGATTTTTACATGGTAAAATTCGTCGCGCAAATCTAATGTAGTAAAGTATCTTTTATCTTTTAATTGATCTAAGTTGTCTTCGATCAATTGCGTCGGATAGTTATTTCTCATTGTTATTTTGTTTATTTCGCGATAATCGATACATAATCTAATTTCTCCGTTTTTCTTGCGGGTGAGTACGATGGGCTTGCGTACGGAGACTGACTCGGACGAATTACCAGTTTTTCAATTCATTCGTCTAATAATACGCGCAGTTTTTGGCTGCAAAAGAAAGTCTTCTCGGCCGTAAACTTATCGGCTGATCCTGCTTGAAACTTATTGTTATTTCAACATAATCGCGTATCGGATTATTTTTATAAGTTTCTATATAATTATTTTGAAAAATCTCGCGAATTTCTTGAATCTCATTTTTTTTTTTATGACGTAATTAATATGCATATAATTTCAAGAAATGCACTTTCTGAGATATTGTCCTTTTTATTCACTTTTTGAAATATCCCTAGATTTCCTTGCACCGAAGGATTACTTAGAAAATAGCGACCTAAAATACATGTGAAAGACATGGTTTGATCGGGTACAACAAAAATTTTGTCAATCGAATCAATTTTTTCGACTCTCGGTTCAGTGGTAAATGTACAATTTGTTTCTAATTTTGATTGATTTAGTCCGTAAAATTCTTTATCGGTATTTAAAGGTGTTCTAAAATTTTTAGGTGCAAAGAATCTTTTATTATGCTAATAGGCCAACCTGAATCAAGCATAGCGGAGATGCTACACTTGTACACTTCGCCGCTCGAATCCTTAACAATAAATTTTACCATTACCATATATGGAGGAATAAGTGTCGATACAGTCGCAGAAGCCGTCGCAATCGATGGCGCGTTGGCGCACGAAGTAGCGGGCGTCTCGCTAATGTAATTCTCGGCTTCAAGTACTGCTGCGCTTCTTCCTTCTTCCTTTGCTAATGAGTGGACAACGGCGCTCGTTGATGCCCCTTAGCTCTGACCAATGAAAGAAATCTTCCTTTTCGCGCAATCTCTAAGCTGATGATCCGTAGATCCGCATCCGTAACAAGAACCTCGCGTCCTTCGTATCTGCGTACACTCCGTGGCCCGATGGCCGGTTCTTCTACAGTTAAAACAGCGAGTAACTGAATAATTCGCTGCATTTATATTCGCAGCCTCAACAAGTCCTCTTGCACCGTCCCATAAAATATTATTTTTTATATCACTTCGATCACTGGATTTTTTTGACAGTTCCATGTGTCGAAAGGCATTTAATATTTTTTCTTTGCTTTCGCAGCACATAGCTCGTGCCTGGTTCCTCAGCGACATATCAGCTATCCCATCGATAATATAGTCAACGATTTCTTCATCCGATATAGGCACTTTGTTGGCCAATATTATTTTCTCATGGTAATAATCCATGAATGGTTTACTACTTTTCCATACAAGATTTTCGAAGTCCTTTTGTAAACAAACTTTCGACGGCCGGTGATCAAACATTTGCCGCATTTCTTTGAGTAAATTCTCTATTGTGCATGTAAGGTATTCCGCTCGTGTACGAAACTAGTCGGTGGCTTTTTCTCTCAATCGGGAGCTTATAGAACACGTATCGTGTTGGCATCCAATTTATAACTGTTTTGCAAGAGTTTCACTTGTTGTTCCCACTTTACAAATATATTCTGGTTTCCATCGAACTCACATAATAAGTCACCAATAGCGCGAGTACTTATATTGCTCGATGATGTAGTTGTCGAATGGGCCATGCTTGTAGGTGAGCTTTGAAAAAATGGCGTACGAAATTCTAAGAACGCTTGCTCGCGGCGCATAACTTCAACTTCTCTCGCAAGCAGATCTCGCTCCCTTCTTAAAATATCCATCTCCGCTGTGGGCGGAACTCTGTCACGTTGGATTTGACACGCAGCAGAATTTTCTTCTTAATGGCAATATTCTTCTACCTCCTGTCTATGCCGCTCCTCATTTTCTCGCTGGAGCTCGATCTCCGCTCTCAGCTGTTGTTCTTCCTCCTGTCGGCGTTCTATTTCCCTCTGCTGCTCTTCAGATTCACCCTGTTGGTCGTCTGCATCTATAAGTAGCTGATCAAGTTCAGTCCATACATTTGGATGATGACGTTCTAATCGAGCTATCATCTGGTGATGAGCCGCCCACCGTAAGACCACGCTCCTTCAGAAAATCTCTGAGTTCACGTACTAAGTAATCATTAGGCAGTCACGAACACATTTTCTCTTTTTATAACTTAAATATATAATAAATGTTTTCGATAAATGTCTACCAATTTCCGTGCGAAGCTAAACGATGTAAATAAATGTAAAAATCACAAATTTTTAGTAATAAATTGACGCACAAAGCAAAGCGAGATTTATCGCACACAACACTTAGAGCCACGCCCGCGTAAATGTTAAAAATTCGGAAATGTCCGCGTGTTGGTATATCAAGTTACACGACGCACAAAGCACACTTCTTATTTTAACTAATAAGAGTGTTCGTGAACTTTAACGTAATTGCAAACTATGCGGCGCACAAAGCACATTTCAGATTTTTAAAACGATGCTGATCCGTACCGTTATCCTTCTTCGAATCCCACGTTTGATGTTGTAGGATGGAATTAAAAAAATCAAAATGTAACTTACTTTGAACTATATTTATTAAAATCTAATAGCTAAATGTATATATATATATATATATATATATATATATATATATATATATATATTGTGACGAGGAACGCAAGCACTGCGTGCGCCTGCCTTCCCCGTCCCGTTGCTCTCTCTCCAGCTGTAGCATGTACATATTTATCTGTATATTTATATGTAGAAATGTTTGTATGTTTCAGGCCGACGCACAACCACCGACGGAGAGGTAAGTGAGAGAGAGAGCGGGGAGTGGGGAGAGACAGCCACGCGCGCGAATTAGGGAGAAAGAAAGAGAGCCGCGAGGAGAAAACACCGCATACCGGCCCTCTACACACGTCGTCCGTGTTCCTTTTTTTTGGTTGCTAAAGCCGTGCCCGACGGATCGTGTGTGGGAACCTACCTTGTGTTCCAAGGTTCCCCTCCGCCTCGTACCTCGTCCTCGGGGAGAGTGCCCGGTAACGCGCTCGTGGTGCTACAGTGGTGCAAGGGTGTGTAGTGTACCCGCGCCGAATACGAGCTCGAGCGGACGAATTGTCGTCCGCCCCTTCTACGCGGAATAACCGCCCCATCCCGGAGGTCAACGTCACCGTCGCCCGCGGCAAAGGAAGGCGCTATTGCGCTGCGAGAACGCGCTGCGAGACCTGCAGGTTCCGGCCCTCTGTAAGTGGCAGCTCCTGTTTTCTCTCTCTCTCTCTCTCTCTTCCCGAACGCCCCGCGCGCCGTCGCCCCGGCGACCCTCGGCCTGCGTCCCGCACGCCTCATATATAGGCGCTGCGTTGTATTCTTGTTTGCACGGCGTTATTAAACCTTGTTTGAATTTTAATTATTTTTATTTTATTATTTCGTGTGTGGTCCGTTAGCCGCCCTACCTCACGCGCAATCCTGAACGCGATATTCGCCCCTCGCGAACCGCCCCTCTCCCTTGCCGAAATCCTTCGGGGCTAAGCCCAGCCGGGCACGAATTTGCAACGGCCGTGCCCGCCGTCCTCGTGCTCGAGGCGGACACGCGCACCGTTACAATATATATATATAAAATATAAAGGTGTTAGGTGATTGGGAAAAAAATAAAGTGCTATAGGCGTGTGTACCGGATAAGTGTAGCTCGCGCGTGCTCTAATGTATAAATATGCCTAATTTCTAATTCTCTCGACTTATATATACGCCGAAAGGTAGCAGTGACGCCGCTTCTGATGGCAACGAGTAGAGCTCCTGCGGTCGCGATCAGCCCGTACGCAGAAAGAAGGCGAAGTTTTTCGAGCTTCTGAATTTCGACTGTCTTCCCCGACATGCCGAGAAGTGCAACCGTCATAACTTTCCGTTACACTTCACCGAAATATAATTCTTATTAACTTATATTATATTATAAAAAAATCTTCTACAATATCTTCTTGTAGATTTGGACCAGAATATAAAAATTTGTTTAACGAATTTTCTGTTTTATCCGTTTGTGAATCATTAAAGGCAACCCTTATTTTTTTGCTGATGTCCTGTTTGAATACTGAATGATGAGGTAAAAGAAATCCGTTATCAACCTCGCATTCATTTGATGGAAGAAGTTCCATATGCCCAACGTCCATGTATTCTTGCATAGTAATTTAGTAAATGATGCAAAGTTTAGGTTGTTTATGAAAACGACGTTCTAGTCGATTCAGACAAGCTTTAGCAATTTTGTCTGAATCTATGAAGTTAAAGTCATTGCAAAAAGGCAGTTTAAATATGAAGCGACCATCAGAATTTCTACAACACATAGTTTTGAAATGATCCCAACATTTTTGTTCTGCAGGACACATATGTTGTTCCTAAGGACTCTCTTTTGATACCCAGAAGCGACTGATTACTTCAGAAAGCGAATAGTCTACCGCTAAATGATGTACCGTTGTTTCCGTGGAATTATCGGTGTCTGCATTTCCGAACCCCGCCAAAAAAACAGACGATAGTGCTATTGGGCCAGTATGTGAAGATTGAGCTCGACATATTTCTGACAAAAGCACGGCGCCATAAACAGACGAGCTCAGAATGTAATCCACCGTGGCATGAACAAGCATAATTTATATTGTACTATATACTGGAAAAGAGCTTAAATGCAAATGATTCATCTTCGTAAAAGTAAAACTGGATTTATTTCAATTGAACAAATATTTATTTAAATTCTATTTATTTCAAACAAAAACATACATATTTAAAACAAACGAATATTTTGTAATTTTGAAACAATCGTGTATTTTAAAAAGACAGTTATGTTTATTAAAAGAGCAAAAAATATTTTTTACGTTACAAATACATAAAAAATGTAGGTTACGTAAATTAATTATCCAACAATATGTATTACATTTTGATATTATAAGTTTTATATTTTATATTATAAGTTCTTATATTATATTTTATAAGTTTTACTTTTTTCTTACTTATGTAATTATATTATAGTATAAGTTTTTATATTATAAGTTTTACGTCTTGTTACTTACATTATTATATCGTGTCATATACTAAAGAATATTATTTACATTGTACTACACACTGAAAAAAAGTCTAAATGCAAGTAAGTCTATTTGGAAAAAATGTATTTATTTTCATCGAAGAAACATTTGTTTAAATTTTATTTATTTGAAACAAAAATATACATATTTTAATCGAATCAATATTTTTTAACTTTGAATAAACTATGTTTTTGAAACCAACAATTTGGTTTTTTTGAATAGAAAAAATATGTTTATTATATTACACTAGATTAATTAAAAGTAACTCATATTTTTTGACTTTTACTAAACAGAATTACATGTACGTGAAATATAAAATTAAATATATATACATATATATATATATATATATATATATATATATATATATATATATATATATATATATGCTTAATTAACGTAATAGATTCAATTTTTAAAAAAAACCAATTACTTGAAGGAATGAAATAGCTTTCTGAAAGGATATATTATATTTATTTGATTATGCCCTGCCGTTTGTACAATCTAATAGCGTGCACAAAGTGCAACACTCAGAACTGGCGCCCACGTGCTGCCGTAGAGGGCTCTGGCAAGTAAAATGGCCAAACTCCATTCGAATCAGAGAGCACCGGTATACCGACGTGCCGTATAATAGCGCACACAACACCGACACCGCATCAGCGACCGTAACTCGAGAACCGCTCTGCTTCGCGCAGATGCTCACCTGGCAGCGCCCGTTCGCAATATTCCGCGTGCAGAATAAGCACAGTAGAGAACAAAACCAAACAGAATACAAGCCTAAGGGCCCAACCGCCCGCTTGCTAAACAGGCGAATGAAATCGAGTTTTTGAACCGATTGGCATCACTGAGCTGCAGAGTTAGCGTCTGTCAGATAGGTTTCTGTGCCTGTTGGCACGCAGCGGCCGTCGCGCCGACCATACAGATGAAACCCATGTGAGCCGTAATCATTCGCTTTGCACTGAAAAATAAAACAATTAACTTATTATTAATTAACCGCTCTACACATTAAAAAATAACACAATTAACTTCTGCCCACTAGTTTAGCCGCGTAAGACACACTATTTCTAGGCAGGGAAAGCGGCTCTATCCAGGTAAAGCTACTGAGTGTATCTACGTATACCTTACGGCATTGTAAGTCAGGCTCTATAAGCAACTGCGTTTTAGAGAACAACATCGACAGCTTGCTGACCACATCACGCAGATCGATTTGGCGGAAAATAACGACGCGAGTAGGACTAGCAGCGGAGAGGTTTATGGACAGGTCACGCCCCCCGAAATTAACACGATGATGCACTCATCGATCAAGAGCACCACAGGTGTCAACCACCGCGACATGCAAGACTTATTGGACGTCTGTCGTAATACGCACCAATGAGCTGAGGCTTTAGCCAGGGAAAATGGCGCGTTACACAATAACCTAGACGACCGAAGTGAAAGAGTGTGCAAACTCGACACCCGCGAAGCAGAACGCGCCGTCGACCGGCAAACAACGGGCGTGTACGGGAATAGAACTCCACTGGTGGAGCATCCGTAAGTAATAATGCTTCCTGCACAATCGCGAACATTGTACAGTCGAAAATACGACCATGTGATTTTCGATTCGAAACCACCGACTGCGAAGGATGGTCCCAGTCATTCGAGCGGATACTATAATTATTCTGCATTACCGACGATGCGGAAAAAGTGGATTCACTAATAAGACACAGTCATGCGGTTTTAGCGGACGCGCCTCCCAAGAGAGACACCGATGCAGGTAACTAACGTAGAAAATAGCCTAGCCGCCGTGTACGTCGATAAAATATACGAGATCGCGCAGTGATGCAAGGAGGGTGGCCCTGGTACGCAATTTGACGCGAAAAATGTGAACCTTTGCGCGAACTGAAACGTGCATACGAGACAATTGAGCCATATATACAAAAACTCCACTCCCGAAATGCAGAGTCTTATGATTGACGGGCGAAAAGCCCAGTAAGGCAAAACTAAATAAAATAAACGCAAAACGGTGAGCAGAAGTTATAGCGGTAACAGGCACAGATCCGGCGAAAATAGGAACACGCGCGAAGACGTAACACTGTCACCGACAGGCGCCAGTAGGGCACTTAGCTTCCCCCTACACGTCGAAAAAAGAAAGAAAGAGCACGCGATTACCTGCATTACAGCTATGGCTAAGCGCGCTCGTGCAACCCTAACTGTAAAAGGCACAAGGAGTTCGTCTCGAGATATAACGGGTCGGGAAACCAGTAACGAGTGTCGAGACTGAAACTCATCTGGCACTTCGATACTCATCGCGTCTCCATGTTATAGATAATAAGTCCAAGCTAACATTTCTTATAGATTTCGGCGCTGAGATTTCGGTCTTACCGTGATCCAATGGATCGAGTGCTGACGCCGGCGCACTAAAGTAAAAATCGTACGACAACAGGAGAATTAATGTCGACTTAGGTGTAGGGTGCATCATGTTTTGGAATTTCGTCATCGCGAAGCTGGGGAAACTGATTATAGGGAACGAATTCTTGAGAGATTTCCACCTTGTGTCCGACTTTAAACTCTAAACGTTAACCTACAAACCCATGAAGATGCAAGTAAAAAGCTTCACCAAAGTCGTAGTAAATTTCACCGTTTATATCATTGACCGATCCATGATCTACGCCGAAATCATCAGGAAGTTTCTCAAGGTGATCGGCCTCGAAGAGGACCTGAAGCCGAAGGTCCACGGAGTCTGTCATTATATTCAAACTATCGGCCCCCGTGAGCCAGCGCGCACGCAGGCTGTCTCTGGAAAAGCTCCACGCCGCGAAAAACTAGTTTGATGAGATGCTTGTGCAAAGCATCATTCGCCCGTTGAAAAGCCCGTGGGTGAATCTGATTCACTGCGTTCTCAAGAAGGCCGTGAATGGCACATCTGCGTGGACTACAAACGCTTAAATTGCATCACCGTCGCGGACAGATAACCCATTCCGCACATCCAGGATTTCTCCAACTTTCTCGCGGGGAAAACTATATTCACGAAGCTGGATTTACACGCTGCGTATTATCAGATGCCCCTCGCAAACGAGGATAGAGAATAGACCGCAGTCATACCATTCGGACTATTCAAATACAATGTAATGAGCTTCGGATTGCTTAACGCACGTCAGACCTTCAAGCGCTACATCAATAGCACGATGGGAGGTTTGAAATGCGCCTTGGTGTTCTTAGACCATATACTTATCGCGTCTAGCAGTGAAGACGATAAAAAATGCGATCTAGAAAATGTACTCACCAGACGAGAAAGGTACTCACTACGCCAGAATTTATATAATTGATACATCGGACAGGCAGAGGTTGGATTCCCTGGACACTGTGAATCAGCACGGGTTTAAGCCCACCCCTGAGTTCACAGTGGCAACTCGGGTCATTTTTTTAGGGATTGCCAAAATAAATGCAATAATCACGAATTTCAATAAAAGAGATTTTGCGATTACTGCAAAACGAAAGGACATACTATCGATTTTTGTAAGGCCTTAAAAAATAACAAATATAATCACGACAGAAATTTTCAAATGTCTCATAGTAGTTATTATTTATCTCAAATCACGTTCGCTGCATGGGCACGGAGGCGAACGGGGGGTCGCAAACCTCATCAGTGTCCACCACTTGGTAATCCTCTCCATCGACAAGCCAGGCAAGACACGATCTCTCATAATTTTGCAGAGTTCTGATTTGAATCTATCAAGTTCTAGGTTTTTAGTTGATACAGGTTCTGAGTTAAACTTAATAAGGCTTATTGTGCCTAAGAAAAAAATAAATATTAATAATGATCAATTTTACGGATTATCTGGTATTAATAATGGAATTGTAAAAGCACTAGGCACTGCTTTTATAAATTTTAACGATGTTCAGCGTAGCAAGCAATTTTTTATATTTTGATAATTAGAAAGAATACTTTCGAGAATGCTCACTTCAGATGTGAATGTTAATCACAACTGACTTAGTTAGGTTGATAAAAGAGTATGCGGATCAGTAAATAAGAACTTGGATTTAATTAATATATAACTTTAATAAACTGCACAACAAATATTTACAAGGAAAAGTTAGTAACTATAATGTTTAGCGTACAACTGTTCGACAAAAACTAGTCATATTACAAAATTTGAGTTAACAAGATACCTTTCATATACATAAGTGGGGGATTTGCAATTTCGAGGTGTAGGTGGAGTCAGTTATGATTGGTAAATTTGATATAGAAGGAAAGTGAATTGAACAAGAGGAAAAGGGAGGGGGGTAGGTAGAGGCGCGGTACTTCTTGAAATAACGGTAGTATTCATTAGTGTAAACTGGCCCACTTTACCTGTCTGTATTTATCTTTTGTTAATATAGAAAAATTCCAAATCCCTTTTGGCCTTTATTAGTTTCAGATAGCAAATTAACAGAAATTTACTCTTGAGTATAATTAATACGTTTCGATGATAATTATATGCATTTGAGCACGCAACAAACGATATAAAATGCAGAATGAATTTAATGCCTGATGATTTTCCAATTGAATGGGTTGAAACACTAGAAGTAGAATTTTTGCGAGATCAGAAAGCGATTCTTACGTTTAGCTCTTACGGAAATAATAGTCATGATACTTTATTATTTTGCTATGATGCAATACACTTACCTGCTCGAATAAAAAAAATTAGTGAAAATTAAAATTGCGAATTCCCATCATAATCAGGGTTATGTATGGAAATTAAATGCTGGCCAGAAATACATATCGGAAATTGTCTCGTTAATAGTATTAAAAATAAAAGCTATATCCAAGGAACATTCTGTAATAGAATTAAATAAAAGAATAAACACCATTTTATTTTATTTAAATTTGAAAGGTTTAAATGACTTAGAAAAGGATAGTGTAATAAAATTAGTTGCACGATACGCCTATCAATTTCATTAGAAGGTGATAAATTTAGTCAAATGTTAGTAATTAAGCATAAAATTCCCGTGACCGATAACGTCCCTGTTATTGGAAAACAATATTGACATCCTACCCATTTAATTGATGAAATAAAAAGACAAATCGATGACTTACTAAACAATCATGTAGTCGAGTAATCAGAGTCCCCATGTAATTCACCACTTTGGATAGTACCCAAGAAAACAAATGCAAAAGGTAATATAGATTCTTTATAGATAATTTAGTTATAGATTCTCGAACATTAATCAAAAAAACTATTGCCACAGTATATCCTCTCCTAAATATAACGGAAATCTTGGATCAACTAGGACAATGTTCATATTTTTCAACACTTGATTTAGGATCAGGTATTCATCGAGTACCTATTTATCCTGCTGATTCCCCAAAGACCGCGTTTTCAACCCCTTTTCAACATTTACACTATGAACGAATGCCTATCGGTTTGCAGGGGGCGCCCTCTACTTTTCCATCTCTATTGGATAAAATCCTTAATGGTTTACAAGGTATTGAATTTGTCGTTTACATGGACGATATTGTCGTTTATGCTAAATTCTTGCAAGAACATTAGGAGAAAATGAAAAAATTATTTGGTAGATTGAAAACTGCTAGGCTTATCCTTTAACCTGAAAAATGTTTGTTCCTGCATCGAGAACTCAACTATTTAGATCATATTCTTCCCTCGAATGGTATTCAACCAGATGCAGCAAAAGTACATGTTGTATCCTAATCAACGGTAGTCTAAAACCCAAGAGGAGTAAAAATGTTAAACAATTTTTAAGACTATTTGATTACTGTCGTAGATTTATACAAGATTTTGTGACAATTGTCAAACCATTATCATTTTTTAAAAAATTAATTAATTAATTAATCTTTTCTTTGGGATCAAGCAGAAGAACAAGCATTCAATGCTTTAAAAACCATCTTGTATAGTAGATCAATATTACAATTTCCAAATTTTTCTAAGCCATTTATCGTAACTACGTATACATCAGATAATTCGTTAAGCACTAAAGTCCTTAGTAAATGCGGAAATAAATTATACAACCACCGAGAATGAACTTTTGGCAATGGTTTATACCTGTCATCATTCGTCAGAATTCGAATATGACATTATCTATAAAGTTGGGAAGATTGTAATTAATTAATTACATTATTACTCTAAATGCTGATGCCCTGTCAAGGAATTTAGTCGATACAGAAAACCTAGGCCGAGCGAAGTTTATAAAGTTCCACATGATAATAAGTTGTCTGAACTGGAAATTGAATACGTACTTTTTATTAGCACTAATAACACTAACACTATTTGCTTTAACCTGCATGATACTTTTGCTAAAAAGAAAAAGATTAATAATAATAGCGTACTTGCTAGATATAAGAAAATGATTGTGATATTAGAACCTTATCTGGTTCTACTGATGAGGATCCACTGCTCCCATCCAGCCTCACTCAGGATTGACCAAAGGAAGAATTTGCTCCGGCTAGCCTCAAGAAGTGGTTATTTGTTGGGCAGCCCTATAGTTGATTCTTACATAAATGGTGTAAATCTGAAAATACCCAATCATTGTATAACTTTGCAGTGAAATAATAAAAAGTTATGTACCTGGCAAGACCCAAGCTTATCTAATCCTGATACAAATTTTCTGAACTCGAACAACTCATCTATTTCAAACATAAATGATACAGAATTGTCAAAAATAAAGATTTAAAAAATTAAAGTATATAAAGAACTTGCCATTACGCATGAATTATTATATTCCTACCGAATCAGAAATAAATACATTGCTAATAAACTGTTTAACTTATTCCAGAGATCAATTAGTATCTAAACAAGATAATTTAGTAGATTTTTTGTCATTAGACTGTGAAATAGGAACCTCAGTGTGTCGACAATTTGTGAATCTTGGACTAATTAATATAGAAGAACGAAAACTTCAAAATGCATTGATACCATTGTAAGGACAGATATAAAAGATAAAAGAGCAATTTTTTTACTTTTTGTCAAAAAAAGAGTAAACGGTACCCCTAATGTAATGATCATATGTAACACTTTAATTTCCCTTCGGGATGGATCCCGTTATAAATAGTGATATAAATGCCTATTGCACATCTAAAATGGGTGATGATCTTAAATTACATTGGCATTCAATTGAATGTAGCCTTCGACAACAATGGCTTTTGTCTAACATAAAAATAATAATTTGTACTGATGAAGTAACTGCGCCACCTCTAGAAACTTGATTAAGAATTATTAGTGAAGCACATGATTCACCAACAGGTGAGCATAAGGGAATAACCAAAACTTGTCATAGAATTCGTGAAAAATATTATAGATCAGAAATGAGAGAACAAATAGAACAATTAGAACCTGTGATAATTGTCAAAAACAAAAATTAGTTAGGGTAAAAACCAAATTCCCTATGAAAATTACAAGCACTCCAACACGAGCATTTGTAGTCTTAGAAATTGATATTGTTGGACCTCTTACTGTTACTGAATTCAGACATAAATATTTACTAACCTTACAATTTAATCTTACCAAATATTTCGATGTTATTCCTCTCATTCATATTACTGCCGAAATAGTAGCTACAGCCTTAGTCCTTCATTTCATTACCAGGTTTTATGACCTATACACAGGCCTTTATAAAATTATATAGTTGATAGGAGATAAGAATGCAAAAATACATCTTGGAAGAGGAAGAATAAAAGTAGTTTATCTAAGTAAACTACTTTTGTTTTTGTTGAATATGTAAAAGAAAAACCTTTATGTTATTGTGTAGAAACTTAAATTTTAATATGTAGAACTTTATGTAAAATTTATAAATGTGTGAACATAAAGAAAACTATATTAAGGAAAAGGTGTTAAGCAATTTGAAACAACAAATTCATATTTCAAGATACCTTCTTATATATATATATATATATATATATATATATATATATCGGGTGCCTCAGAATTAGACAGATTACCATAACTGTATAGATTATGTGAATGTAAATACAATAATAAAATTAACTTCAAGTAACTTGTTGTTAGTTTTCTAGTTATTTGCCAATATTCAACAGCCAATCAAGAACGCAGGATTTGGATTATTTGTCGAGAGGTTGGAACTAGAAAATGCAGGCGGAGACTCTCGCGGATTTTGAAAAAAATGGGCAGAAACGAGCACCAATTATTTTTTTCGATACGTCGATAGGACTGGCCGTAAGAGAGCGATGAAATGTAAATTCCATATAACTCTTTAAACCATTTTCAAGCACATATGATCAAATATCAATAGTAAATTTTGTTAGCAAGAAAATTTCAATTTAATACAATTAAAACATACGAAGTCCGACAATTAAGTAATGCAACCGATGTTATTTCTCGGCCTGTGGTAACACTACGAACCTGTAACTCCGCTAAGATTTGTACACACAAATATCATACATGAAGGTCTACAATATTTTAAAGGCGCCTCCTAGGGAGGTATGCTTAGTCCTTAATTACAGTGCGTTCAGTGACTCTTTTTTTTGGCGTCTAAAGGCATCGCAACGTTACCGCAACAGCCCTATTCACCAGACATTTCACCCTGCGACTCTTTCCTATTCCTCCATTCGAAAAAATTCGTCAAAGGTCGACATTTTGACTCCGTTGAAGACATCCAAGAATCTGTGACGAGGGTATTCGGAGAGATGCCACAAGAAATGTGGAAAACTCGCTGGAATATGTGTGGGAGGGGACTACTTTGAAGGGGATCACAGCGATGTACCTTAATTTTTAAATATACTTGATTTTTTAATTTTGTCTCATTACTTAATTATCTGACCTCTTAACTCTGGCTCGTAACTGTTCAGCTACATCTCTCTTTACTGGAGAATAGCAACATCACTTTTTAATTTAATCGCATTACTTACTTGTCTGACCTTGTATACAATTAGAAACTTATACTTTCATCATAACTTGTAATCATATGTGCTGTTACTCTTCTCAATTAAAAAGACCAACGATATATGAATTTTGATCAGAGTAAGCGTCGCTCTCTAGGCTTGTAAATTTAATTCAGAAATATTTGTATTTTTGGAGAATTGAGTCTCTGTACATGGAGATTTCTGTTAGAGAAAAGTTCTGCAGCCGTTACACTACAAGAATCCACATTAATGAAACAAAAAATATATTGTCCCAATTTTAGAAAAAATTCAAAAATATTAATATATCTGATAATTAAAAAAAGGAAAAGGCAAAAAGAGATTGCAAGAAAAGATAAACGCCCGATCATTTTTGGAAATGCTTGCAATATGTAATTTTTCTTTATAATAGTAATTCTAATCTTTATTTAGGTCTATTTTCATAAACTTCTATAATGGAATTGGAATCTACTTTATTACTGGAATATATAATTAATGAATCAAGTTCTATAAATCTATTACCATTCATATTTGATATTAGATATGTCTTCAGTATGCTCAATGTCAAAAATAATCTCTTGCTTTTCGCGGCATTAATAAGTAGCCTTTTTAGAATTTTGAGAAGAGCATGTTCACAATCGTTGTGTTCAAACAATTTAATTGTAGTGCAGTAATTTTTCTCACATTATTCTCATTCAACAATGATCTTCAGATTTATTTACAGAAGTTTAATTAAATAAAAAGGGTGTGTCGCGTGACGCACAACAGAAGTTAAATCTTCTAAGGCAAAATAAAATGCATGTTTTATCTAACCCTCTCTCTCTCTCTCTCTCTCTCTCTCTCTCTCTCTCTCTCTCTCTCTCTCTCTCTCTCTCTCTCTCTCTCTCTCTCTCTCTCTCTCTCTCTCTCTCTCTGTCTCTCTCTCTCTCTCTCTCTGTCTGTCTCTCTCTCTATGCATAGTATTATATACGGGGGGAGTTGGATGATTCTGTTTCCTTACTTCTAGAATTTTATCTGCAATAATGTTTTTAAAGAACGCAGACCAATATACAATATGGAGTAAATATATATATTTATATCAAGGGGCATGATAGCGCAACGAAGGCAAGTTTTAGAACCGCCGGCATGGCACGGCCGCTACACTGTTTACTTATAAATTGAGATTTCAAATTTTCAATCAATGAAAAAAATTATATATCACTGCTTTATCGATACTTTACCAAAGCATATATATTATTTATGACCTAAGGAATCGTTTCCCGCCGGTACTTTTGGCTAAAAGCAGTTTTTATAATAAAACTCCATGTGTGATTATAGAAAATAGGCCGAAACACTTTTTTCTATATATATATATATATATATATATATATATATATATATATATATATATATAGTAATATTAAATATACGACAAAAATTTCCAGCACTAAGGCCTGTTAAGACCGTCCACACTGTAGCAAAAGTTCAGCACTAGGACATATGTATAGTAGAGTAAGATAATATATATTGTAGTAAGAAACTTTAATATAATAATATTAGGAGTGTGAATAAGTCTTTCCCGTTTTTTGTAAGAGATGGCGCCACCAATACTGTGCGAGTATTCAATGGTTACATATGTCATAATCAAAGCTTATTCATATGTCAACAATTCCATACTAACACATTAGTTAAAATTTTTTCGCATCATAAATTTTTGATATCGTGAAAATGTCGAAATTTGAGCCGAGTCGACGTCATTTGCGGGAAGTTTCACTTTATTGGTTCAATTTGAAGAAATCTGCTGCCGAGACGCATCGATTGCTTCAGGAGGCTTATGGAGAAGGTTGTGTCGATGATTCAAGTGTTCGCGGATGGTTTCGACGCTTCAAAAGCGGTAATTTCGACGTGGAAGACAAGGAGCGTTCCGGGCGGCCGCAAATCTTTGAAGATCGAGAATTGGCGACTTTGCTTGATGAAGATTCTTGTCAAACGCAAGAAGAACTTGCTGAAGCATTGGGAGTTGACCGAACAACCATTTCCAAGCGTTTGAAAGCCATGGGAATGATCCAAAAGCAAGGAAATTGGGTGCCGTACGAACTGAAGCTGAGAGACGTCGAACGGCGTTTTTTCACTTGCGAACAGCTGCTTCAGCGACATAAAAGAAAGGGTTTTCTGCATCTTATCGTGACTGGCGATGAAAAGTGGATACGTTACGATAATCCGAAGCGAAGAAAATCATGGGGACTACCCGGCCATGCATTATCATCGACGGCCAAGCCAAATATTCATGGCGCCAAGCTCATGCTCTGTATATGGTGGGACCAGCTAGGTGTGGTTTACTATGAGCTTCTGAAACCGAATGAAAGGATCACAGGCGAGGTCTATCGACGACAATTGATGCGTTTGAGCAGCGCACTGCGAGAAAAACGGCCACAATAATCCGACAGGCACGACAAAGTTATTTTGCAACATGACAATGCTCGCCCACATGTTGCACCGCCGGTGAAAACATACTTAGAAACGCTGAAATGGGAAGTCCTACCCCACCCGCCGTATAGTCCAGACGTTGCTCCGTCTGATTACCATCTCTTCAGATCGATGACGCATGGCCTGGCTGACCAGCACTTCCATTCCTATGAGGAAGCCAAAAAATGGGTGGATGACTGGATAGAGGCCAAACCGGTCGAATTTTTTCGCAACGGGATTCGTATGTTGCTAGAAAGATGGGAAAAAGATGTAGCTAGCGATGGCCAATACTTTCAATAATTCATTTGTAACCATTTTTTCACAATAAAGGCTCAAAATTTGAAAAAAAACGGGAAAGACTTATTCACATACCTGATAGCTATTGTCATATTTGAGCATTAAGTATATATATATATATATATATATATATATATATATATATATATATATATATATATATATGCGCGCTCGCGCGCGTGTGTGTGTATAATTGTGTGTGTGTGTACGTATCTACTAAATTTATGTTTAGACGGAAAAGAGTAATAAAGTCTAGATTGTAAATCGAACTTCGCATTTCGAGTATTATAAATAAGACTGTAATGTGTTCTTGGAGCGGATTTCCCACGCACTCAGTTAATTTGGTAAAATCTGATAAGGATTATAGGTATCTATTAAACTACGGATACATCTGCTTCGTTCATGTGTTTTTCCAAAGTATATGAATTGTAAAAATGCAGGGGTGGAGGATCCCATCCATTCAAACACACGCACACACACACACACACACACACACACACACACACACACACACACACACACACACACACACATAGAATGAGAGAGAGAGAGAGAGAGAGAGAGAGAGAGAGAGAAAGAGAGAAGAATCTGTTCAAATAAATAAATGATACCTTCTTATATATAATTGTTATCTATAATTCACTCATAATAAATTATAAATTATATTATATGTATTTATATTTTTGGCTATTCAAATCGTATGTAGTTACAAAATTGAAAGTTATTGATCAATAAAGCTTCATTTATTGAGATTACGGTATAGACTGTAAAATGTTTTCATGCAAAAATTAATTGTTAAAAGAACAGCATAAACTTTGTGGGGACGGGCCTGATAAGTTCATATCTACTTTTTTAATAATAATGAATTATCAGAAAAAATTGTAGAAACATTTTTACCTAAAAACATCGATGATTCAAGAGAATTAACTCTTTTTTATGAGTCCACACATGGACCAAATGATGTGAAAATAAACTCGGCTATTGATAAATGATCTTATTACTTTATTCAAAATTAATAAATATTTTTTTATTGATCTTACAGTCCAATCAATTCAATCTAAAAATAAAATAAAAATAAAAATAAAAAATAAAAATAAAAATAAATAAAAAATTAAAATAAAAATTAAAAATAAAAATTAAATTAAAAATTAAATTAAAATTATGACAGTCAGACTGTCCTTGTTTACATTCGCCCCCGTAGACTAATCTGAAAATAAAATATTAGCTGAAAAAATTTTTTGTTAGTAAAGTGCAGTCTGACTGATTCTTATTACTAATTCTTATTACTTTATTAAGTTGCATTTCCGTTAAAACTATATATTTATTATTCTTTTTTAAGGTTTTAAATATATTTGTGTAAACTATACATGCTGTTATAGAATATGCCTTGGCAGAAATGCTAAAAATTTTTAAGCCATAAACAAGCTATTTCTATATGGAAAAACCTAGAAACTAGGTATTAATATTCGGCAGTAATTAGAAATATATGAAACGTTTTTTCCGGTCATTTCGGCCGATTTATAGATACATTTTTTAAATCTATTTTTTAGGTAATTAAGACCCGTAACAGTTTAGTTTCGTGTCAATGTATTTTTGATTATGACTAAAATTTACCTTTAAATAAGGTGGAATTAGGTATAATATATAGCATTGCTAAAAAATTAATATCATTGTTATGCATTATTATATAAATTCATTAACGTTGATAGTTACGTTAATTAATAAATTGTAAATTTATATCGAGTTCCTAATTTTGAGTATTGAATTCATTTATACGCAATCTATAGCTTATACGCATATAATACATATTAAACGCATCGATAACAGTTTACATATTCGCATACAATGTTATATATATATGTATACGAAGTTTTAATTGAGTTTATATACTAATCAAGGTAATTTTTTGTCACTTGCAGGAGTCTCCAGTCAGCAGACATGCAGTGTGTGCACTCTGCATGAATTAAAGTTCCGATATAAACTCAAATTCACACGAATTTTAAAATAATTTAAAAAAGCAATAAAATTATATTATTTTATTAATAAATAAAATAATATCTTTAATTAATTACCAATAATTGAAACAGGTATAAGATAACACAACATAATATTTTTGAAGGTCTTTCATCAGTAATGTTCTCATAATTTAAGTAGTGAAAATTATTTTTACTTAATGTTTACTTTTGATATTGATATTAGTTATGTCTTGAAACGTTCTAATGTGTGTGTGCGTGTACTGTCTGAGCAGCCAAAGCTAATTGCAAATTGATGTAACAATAGCCTAATGTCGCAACTCATTATCTTCTAAATGTAATTTATTTACCAAACAAATATTCTTCGTTGATATTGAAAAATGTCAAATCACAATGTTGATGAAAACCAAAAGAATAATGATCAAAGAAAGTATATTGAATAATATTTACAATTTCTTTCTCAATAATAAAAATCTTTTAGATTTTTTCAATTTGAATTTTCTAACTAATATTTAGAATTAAGATGATTATCTATTTGAAATTCAATTCCCTTTCTTAACATTTGAAGTGTTTTTATGTGTTGTTTATCATAGTTAAAATAAGAAAATGTTCAAAGCCACGCTGATTTATAAAAATCTTTCTACAACACCTATGTATCTATACAATAGTCCTGATATAATAATAATAGTAATAGTAATAGTAATAATAATAATAATAATAATAATAATAATAATAATAATAATAATTTTTATAAAGGAGGAGAAAAATCCTTTATGGATCCCGGGGACTGGTCCCCGGGTATGTGGGAATCACCAACAGAAAGGCATACCCACTAAAATACTACCTCCCCGGTGCATTCCCCCGACTGCTTCCTGCAGTTCTGAACAGAGCTGCAAGCTGGAGTCGGCTGGCGTGCACCGAGGAGACCTCCTCTCCCTGGCTCAACTCCCCACCCCAGAAACCGCCGTTAGGCATTACTTCGGGAAGGGGACCAGGATGTTCGCCTATGGGCGCCACCATATCCCAGCAAAATAGAAGGATCTAGGGAAGGTCCGCCTTCTTCCATCTGAGGATATCCTCGACGAAAGAGGCAACCCTTCCCCATGTTTCCTGGCTGGAGAGCATCAGGGGGACGATACCTTCCAGAGTAATCCTTCCAGCGTCCTCCCCCAGTAGCGCTCTCTGCTGCTCCCACTTCCCGCACACAAAAAATGTATGATGGGCATCGTTTTTTGCGGATCCACAGTATATACAACCTGGATCCGCGACTTTGCCCATCTTGTGCAAGTATGCGCGGAAGTACCCATAGGCGGTCAGCATCTGGGTGAGATAGTAATTTACCTCCCCATGCTGCCGACCGATCCACGGCGCCACCTGACTTATAAATCTGGCGGTCCACCTTCCGCGCGTATCTCGCTCCCACCTATTCTGACAGCAAGCTAGCAAACGCTCTCTGGCTTGCTACTTCCCTTCGGCTTGGCCAAGTGTCCTGTTCATCTGGTGGACGAACTTTGGCTCCTGGGCCAGGAGGTCTACCAGGATCACCGTGGCAACCGCTAGGGAGGCGGCCTCCAAGACCGTGCGATACGAAGACGCTACACGAAGAGCGTATCTCCTCTGTACAGCCGCCATGCGCCCGCGATACTTTTCGTATTGCAGTGCATCGGACCAGACTTCAGCACCGTAAAGCATGACGGACTCAGCAGCTCGCAGTAGCAGCCGTCTGATGCAGGGGCGTGGTCCTCCTACGTTGACCATGACCCTGCAAAGGGAAGCCGCCACTACCGTGGCCTTGTCTGCCGACCTCGGAATATGTTCCCAGAAGGTGAGCTTCGTATCTAGCATCATCCCGAGGTACTTAACAGATGCCTTGGTCAGGACCGACATCTCCCCTATAATTAGCGGCTGCACTCTGGGGACGCGCTTCTTCGTAAGGAGCATAATCACAGTTTTCGCCTCCGCACCTCGAGGGGGCCAGTATAGTCCTACAAGATGCCAAAAAGTGCTGTCTTCACTTCATCGAGTGTCGTGCAGCCATCCACGTCTCTGATCTCTAAGGTAGTCTTGGGAGCCAGAGCGCGAAGTGCCGCGTTTTTTCCAATGACCTCTTTGAGGGCATTCGTAAAGCCCTCCTTGCTCTCCGCCGAAGCCTTCTTAAACTCGATCAGGACATCGCCGTTTAATGTTTGGCTAATGTCCCTGATAGTGAGTCCATGCTGCGAGGGGTCGATCTTATGACTGATCCCTCCAAGGATCTCCGCATAGGTCTTCCCCTCCCCGGGCTTGAGGAGCAGCGCCTCAGGCCTTGCCCTTCTCTCTATTTTACCATTCGGTTTGGTGGGCCCCTCTCCATCTTTGGTGGCCCCCTTTGCATTGAACTTCTTTTTTTTGTTTCTTTTTTTTGGCTGTTCTCTTTTCTTACCTGGTGGGGACATTCTTCCAGTCTTGCTCAGGCTGTGGCTCCTTCCCACGGTTTGATTTGGCAGCCGCGTCTTCTTCTTTTGTTGGACCTTCGTCTCTTTTTTTTCTTCTTCTTTCGCCCCCCCCCCCCACAGGTAATTCCGTTGGGGAGGTAGAAGAATGTCTCTTCTTGTCAGTAATAATAATAATAATAACAACAACAACAACAATAATAATAATAATGAATTATTATAATAATAATTTTTGTTATAATACTTCATATATCTCATGCCATTTTGAATTACACGCGAGTCGCATTGTCGATCGTTGTCTGTCAGCTCGCCTGTACGGCAGACATTGTGCTTCAGGAAACGCACGATATGACCGCTTTTGTAATTAAATATTTCCTCAAAATTAGCATTGACACTTAATTTTTAAGATATCATTAAAATTTTTAAGAAATAATCAATACGCGCCTCATTTATGAATAGGATCTTTCATTTTTTTAAAGAGTTATATGAAATCTAATTTCCGGCGGGTCTCTCATAAGAGTTAATGCGAAATCAGGATAAATTTTTGATATTCAAAAGGCTCGTTCTCGAAACAGACTTTATTATTATTTTATAATTCTTTCAAACTATTTTAGTGTCGTATGATGTTCCTTTTATTCCATAAACAACGTGATATCATAATATTGCATAAATATTAATTTTTTCGATTGTAATAATTGAAATTAAATCTGCATTAAAATATTCACACAACAAGGTTCCAGCTTGAAACCTGGTTTATACCTATTTTATAGTTTATACCTAGTTTATACATTTTTTATTCTAAAATCTGCCTAATTTTAAGCTATGATAAATTGATTCTATTTTAAATACCTAGTAACTACTTTCCAACCTATTGAAAATTGTTAGATTTCTACCAGGGTAGGGATGCATAATAATTCAAGATATTATTCAAGTAAGGTCAATGTGACTGATTTAAATAACAGTTCTTTATCGTATTTTTGTGCTAAATTGTACTTATTTTATTCGTTGTTGATCTCGAGAAGAGTTTCGTAGAATAATTTTTTACAATATTCATAATTTGTTTATAATATTTATCTACTGTTTACTGTCCAAAGATTTTTATTGTTAGACTTTTATAAAATTTAAATTTTATACAATATTTGTCAGAGGATTTGTTTTATGAAGTATCGTTTTTTATTACTGGCAGGAAAATCTATTTCCTTTTTGAATTGACATTGTAATATCTTTTTTGAAACCATAATGAGGTTAAGAAAGAAAGAGACAAGTCACGACATCAGCTTTGGCCTTTGCGAACAACTGAACGAAAACAGAAATTAAATGCGCGTGAATAAGCTCGCAGAAAAAGAAATCGCTGCTCCTGCTTTAGATGCGTCTCGTTAGTATTTTCGTTCTTTCTTAACGCCAGGTGGTGGGTTATAGTATGCTTATAAATAATATTGTTATTCTTTATGTTTCTTTCTAGTATCTCTTTAACTTAGATTTTGGAATGTTCACTCGTGTTGATGTTTTTGATATGCGAGAAAGTTTTCGTTTCTTTTTCTTTTCTCAAGTGTTATACATACTTCTGTTGTTTTATCATAGGGTTGGTACAGAGGATATGAAGCGTTAAGTAGTATAGCGAGAAATAAGGGAGTACTATATGATATTTATTTTTCTTAGAAATGATTCTAACTTTTATATAGTTAGGTTTTATTTATGCTTATGTATATAAATTTTATTTTATAGTATTCGTGATCCAAATAACTTCAACTGGTTAAAGTGTTAGAAGTCGTTATTTTTCTAGCTAAGGGCGACGATGATCAATCTGATTTCTCCTATTTTTTCTGTCTATCCTTTCTTCTTTGAGTTATTTCTTTATTTATGTAAGAGATGCGAAGTCTGCTCGCGTGAACAATCTTACTACTTTTATTCATTTGGAGCCTAATATTATTCTTGTTTAACGCCTCTAATATTTGATGAGGTACAGAGTAATGTTTTTTTTTAAAGTTAAGTTTAGCTATTCGGTTCATTAAACTACTTAGGAAATCTTCCCTTGGTCTGTTACAATGACCTTTGGTGTTCCAAAGGTGCAAATAAATCTCTTTATAAAAGCATCTGCTATAGTGGTGGATAAAGTGTCTGATAATGGTACTGCTACGCAAAATTTGGAGAATTGATCCTGGATTATCAGGATGTATTTATTTCCAAGTTTAGTAGGTGTTAACGGTCCTACGACATCTAAAACTATTTTATGAAAGGATGTGCCAGGAGTGTCGGTGATCACCATTGGTTGTATGGTTTTTAATCTTATTAGTTTTTTAAGTTGACAGTCCAAACACTGTTGTATTCTTCTTTGGATATATTCCTTTAAGTTATTCCAATAATATTTCTGTTTCATTCCGTTATATGTTTTAGATACTCCTCTGTGTTCCCCTGTTGGTGACTTATGTAATTCATAAAAGATTTCATCGCTTTTTTCTTTTGGAACGTATTTAAGGGTGTCAGTGCAAATTATAATTTTCATCGGGGAATTTGTAAAACCTGCTTTTATTGTGTCCAGAATATCTTACCATTCAATGTTTTCAATAATTTGGCTTTTAGCTATGCGGATGATGTTTTCTCCTATTTTGATTAGAATTTCTCTTACGGTCGATAAAGTTATATATATATATATATATATATATATTGGTTTTTACTATAGTCATGGATATGGGTGTTTCTCCTCCTATGCATAAAGCAAAGAAGTTTCTGCAGTATGTCCCTTTTATTTGTTGGACGTCCCCAATATCCATTGAACTAGCCTTTACGTTGTTGTTTTGCAATAGTTTTTTGGCACCGTCGTAACAAGGATTTCCATCACTGGTTATGAAGAAAACGATGTTATCTTTGTGGTGGAATATTAAATGCTTGCTTACTATTATTCTACTTCTTTCATACTCGTATTCTTCGTTGTGATTTGGGCTCAATAATGGAGTAGTCGAGGATGTTGATTTGATCTCTTCCAGCGTATTGGTGGTTATTAGTTGGGGTAGTGCTGTTGATTTATCCTCAAACTTTTCGATTGACTCTTGTTCGCTTTCGGCATAACAGAGCACCTGTCGTACCTCGGCACGCTTGGGCCTTTCTTTTACCGGGGATATTTGGCTAGTTTCCCCTTGCGTAATATCCTTTGATAGTGGTTCGGTTGTTTCATTTTCGATCACCTGTAAAGGAGATTTTTCGGTTCCTCCTTGCGTAATCTTTTTGGGTCGTGCCCTTGTTCTTGGTTGTGTAATTAATTCTGGAGTTAATTTGTGTTTATCCGCGCGACCTGGTGTATTTTTGAGTTCTCGGCCTGATCTCGTCATGATATTTATTGTGATTATTTCAGGGGGATTTCGCGACAATGCGTCTACATTAGAATTTAATCTTCCTGGGTTATACAAAACGGTATAATCATATTCAGAGAATTTTAAATGCCATTTTTGATGGTCAGTGATGATCGTTATTTTACTTTCATATACGTAGGAATGAAATGCCTGTACACTTTGTACGACTGCTAGTGCTTCCTTTTCGTAAACCTCGTCTTTATGTTCTGCCTTGTGCAAAACTCTAGAGGTATATGCTATAGGTCTGTCTTTCACTATTTCTACCTGGGAGAGGATACCTCCTATAGCGTATTGCGAGGCATCACTTGTTATATTAAACGGTTGAGTAATAGGGGAATTGTAGTAAAGGTACATTACATAGAATGTCTATTTAAAGTGTGAAAGGCTTCTTCAGTTTCGTTTGACCATTCAAATATAACATTCTTTTGTAGCAATTTCGTTAATGGCTTCGCAATTGCGGCAAATCTTTACGAAGCATCTCTGGTGACAGAAATTTGATAGGTTGGTCATATGTATAAAACTCTAGTCGTTTCGTATCATAGTTTAATATTGCTCAAGCGTCGTTTAAATATCGTGCCCCCAAAATACAGGAATACGGTATCGAAAAATGATCGGGAATGACGTGGAAACTAGAGATTCCTCTCAGAACCTTAAGTTTTAAAGTTCATAGAGTGGAAAATTGTTCCAAGCTTATCCCCCTCAAGAGTCCCTTCTGTGACTCGTCAATTTTGTATTGATGGGGTATGGTTCCTCTTTTTATTAAATTTTCATGAGACCCTGTATCTACTAGGAATTTGCATTTGTCTCCTGTTGGGTTCCTGGTAGTTACGATAGGGAGTAACTGTGTTTCTTGTTCGATATGGATATTGATGATGCTATATGCAGCGATGCTTAAGGTTATACGTTCTAATCGTAAATTCGTCGTTTTGTCAGCTATGACAAGTTGCTTGAGTGTAAAGTTTAATTCAGCGTCGTTTTTTATTAAGTAATCTGACCCTATGATTCCATTGTATGGAATAGGAAAATCGTCTGATACAATGTGAAGTTCGATTCTTTGTTCAGCAATCTTTAATGATACGGTACCCAGAATTGTTTCTTTACTATCTCCTACCCCTGTAAGCGTATGGATTTTTGGCTCATCTACGTGTGCTCCCTTTGGTATTAATCCCTTTTTAATGATGCTTACTTCGGATCCACTGTCTATTATAAAGGTAAGAAGAATTGTAGTCCGAATTTAACCTCTACGTATGGTACGTAGTTAGTTATTGTGACTCCAAGGCTATTGATTCACCTAACAGGTTTGATAATTGGTTCACGTTCGTTAAGCGCGTTGGTCTGTCGCAAGTCCCTTTGTTCGCGCTCTCGTTCCGGGGACTTCGTGCATTTCTCTGGTTATATTAGCACTTTCGGCACTCTGATATCGTATGCCCTAGATACTTGCAATAAGCGCTTAAGGGTCTGTTGGGAGTGGTTGAAGTTTTCTGGGCGGGGTCGTGCACCCCCAAGCAGGTTGAGAATGCCCTATCTGTCCACATTTTTGGTACTTCAAAACTGATTTTTGCGCATTCATTCGATTGATCCGACAGTAATTAGCTGTATAGCCAGGTTTATTGAAAAATCTGGCATACTATAGACAGTGGTCTATTGTTACTTCTGCAATTGCGGGCATCATGATCGGTTATATTACATGCTTAGCACTTGGTCATTGCAACACACTGGGGTACAGTATGCTTTTATCTTCCGCAAATTTGACACGGTAGTGTTTGGCTTTGTCTGAGTCTTTTCCGACATTCTGCAAACGTATGACCTATTATATTACACCAGCTGTAGGGTGTATTCCTTGGAATAGTCAAATTGTTAATCTGGCGAGGGTATACATTTTGTTTGTTATTGAACCTATAGCGTCTTCGATGGCTTCTTTTTCTTTCAATCTAGTTTTGATTTCGGGTTTTAGTCCTAGTCGGAAACAATCGATTATTGTTTTTTCAATGCTGCGTTTGAAGGCAGCTGTATTTGGTGCTTTAGTTATATGCTGGTTTACTTCATAAATTTGAAATCCAATATCTGTCATTCTATTTGAGTATTTTATAACTGATTCGTGTTCGTTCTGATATTGACTACTCAGCTCGCCGAGAAGTTGGTGTACATTTTTCGATTGGGCATAAAAGTCTTTTAAATGTTCTTTAAATTTTTCGACTTTGGTGAATGCGTACCCAGATATTAATTCTCTTGCTTCCCCCAAAAGTTTTCTTAAGTACTTTCGTGAAGCATCCTTGGAGATTGTCCCTTATGAGTTCTTCAGCTTCTGTACAGTATTTTAGAAACTGGCTAAGATGGATATTTTTCCCGTCAAATGCGGGAACGAATTTTAATGCTTCCTTGAAGGATATAGTTGTAGCTTGGTCCTTTTTCATTTTAATACTTAATGAATGTTCTACTATTAAGCAATCGATTGTCAGGTGTGACAAGTATGGTCTGACAGTTTCCTATTCGGCAAGATTTATAGAGTTGCTAGAGAATGACAGTTTTTCAGGGGTAGATAACCCTGTGTGCACGGTACTAATATCTTCTATATTTTGTTCATTATTACTCACGCCGAATGAAGACGATAGGTTTCGAGACGTTGTTAATTGTAAATAAGTGCTTTGGAGGAGTTCTATTCGTTCTCTCCTTGTTGATTTTAGGTTTGGTTTTCTGACCGAGCTTTGCTGCGTGTATACATTCGATTTTCAATATGTGAATATACATATATATATATACGTGTGTGAATGTATTGATATTGATGCAGATTTATCTGCCTCCTAGAGTTTGATATGTTATTTAATTTTTCAGTAGTGCAGAGGTTTTTAAGTATTTAAGTTGATTGACTCTTGATTTTATTTATTTAATTTTTTTTTCAATTTCTTTAGCTCAGAGGCAATTCTTGGTCGTCTTAGTGTATAAGAACTCAGAGGCTATTGCTGGATTTTTTTTGAAATAGCATTGCTCCTTTTATAATTTGTTTTTAATTCAGTTAGTTTTAATATATTCAGTTAAGAAGCAGTGACGCGTGGCTATTTCGATAACTCAGGGCTGTGTGATTTAACTGATAAAACTAGGCTTATTATATGCCTAGTTTTATACTATGTACTTTTGTGGTGTATTTGTTAAGTATTTCTTTTCTTCTTGTCTCTCTCTTTTTTTAAAATAAGGCTATGATTTGTTGTTTTCTTTCTTCTGAGTTTTAGAATTGGTGATATTGACGATAGTGAACGTCGAGCTCTCGAGGAACTCCTCGACCGGATGTTGCCTCCGGCTGATCAGCCTCTGGACTGCACGCATGTGATCGACCACGTGATCGATGTCGGCGATGCTAAGCCGATTAAGCAGCGTTATTATCCGGTCTCTCAGCAGATAGAGCTGGATATGCATGCGTAAGTCCACAAAATGCTTGATCAAGGCGTAATTCGCAGATCAACCAGCGAGTGGTTTAGCCCCGTCGTGATGGTTCGCAAGAGCGACGGGAGCTACCGATTCTATGTGGACTATCGTAAATTCGGACACGCAGAGGTACGGTTTCTTGGCGTCCTCGTAGATCGTTACGGTTTCCAACCCGATCCGGATAAGATTGCACCAATCTTGACTTATGCTGCATCAAAGAACCTGAAGCAGCTCCGTAGGTTTTTAGGCCTGGCGTCCTGGTATCGCAAGTTCTTAGAGAACTTTACAACGCTTGCTGAGCCTCTCACCCGATTAACCAAGAAGAACATCAAGTATCATTGGGGAGAAGATCAGCAGCAAGCCTTCGAACAGATCCGGGCGCTCGTCTCATCTGCGCCAGTCCTTTCTCGACCGTCGTTTGGAGACACGTTCATTCAAACACGGCACTAGGCGCCGTGGTCTCGATTATATGGCTTCCTGTCGGCGACGTGATGCTTACCCGCATCTCCGGGATACCGGGTAGGACGCGAATTGTAACCCGTCGAAGGACTCAAGCGCGAGTCCCTGCGATGCCCCAGAACAGCGAAGCCACCTGCCATAGTGGCGTGCATCTGGTAAGGTGAAAAGTAGGTCGCCCCAGGAAGATCCAGTGCTCAGCACTACTGCGAAACCAATCCCCCCGCAGCGCTCGAGCCCAAGCTAAGATCCGTCAACAGGCCACCTAGGTGCATAATGCACCTGCGCCTTTATGTTCCATCCTCTCCTTATTAAGACATTCTTCAGTTATGTATTATGTAGTAATTCCTATCCTGACACGATGGTCAACATGAGAGAGAGATGTTAGATCGAGCTGCCACGCTCCGACTACCAGCGTTTGGAGGGGGGTCGTGTGACGGGGAACGCAAGCGCCGCGTAGGCTTTTCCACCTCCCTATGCTCTCTCTCCAATCGTAGCCCTTGTATATATGTATATATGTTTATATGTAAATATCAGTCTATAATTGTTACGAGCCGATGCACGAATACACCGGCGGAGAAGTGAGAGAGAGAGAGAGAGTGCGGGGAGTGGGGAGAGACGGTCGCGCGCGCGAATTTTAGGAGTGGAAGTCTTGAGAGAGAACTTGTCGAGAGACGTGCGATCGAGTTTTCCTTTCTTTCGAACACACGAGCTTTTGTGAAAACGCGAAAAGAGAGTCAGCCAAACGCTCGTTTTCGTGTGTGCATTTGTTTGGTTTTCGCGAGGTGCTCTGTACCCGCTGTGCGAGTTTCGTCGCTTTCATGCGTACTGCCGCCCTGCTCCTGTCTGTGCCGAGTAACCGCCCCATCCCGGGTCCATCGACGAGCCGGGACACCGGTCCAGGGTTTGCCGCCGCCGCCTCCTGCCGCCAGCGAACGACACCACAACACCGAACCGACTGTAAGTGACAGCCCGTTACTCTCTCTCTTCCCTGACGCCACTCACGCCGTCGCTTCGGCGACCCTCGGCCTGCGCGCCTCGCGCCTTCGCGTATATGTTGCGTCGAATATAGATCGATTAAAGATACATTAAATTTTACCCGTGCTGTTTGTTTTATTAATTATCCGGTCTCCCTACCTCACGCGCAATACTGCATGCGATACTTCGCCTCTCGCCGACCGCCCTTCTCCCTCGCCAAAACGATTCGGGGCTAAGCCCAGCCGGACATATCTTTTGGAACGGCCGTGCCCGCCGTCCTCGTGCTCGAGGGGGACACGCGCACCGTTACAATACATATATATATATATATATATATATATATATATATATTCTTAGGAACGTATTTTTGAAATATTTGTTTCCGATGTTATTGATTTATGTAGATATCGAATATTTATACTTTGTAGGATTTTGAAATGTCGTATAGGTTCAAATTTTGTTTGTTATATTCATGATTACATTATTTTTGTTTATTGTACTAATTCGTTTTTTGTAATTATTTCGGAAAACTTATTGTAACATTTTCGTAGAGTATTTGTCGTAACCTTTTGGTAGAGTATTTTATCATCTCATTTTAACAATAATGTATTATTATATATATATATATATATATATATATATATATATATATATATATGCATGCAATCTAACTTAAGTTTAATAAGTATCTAAAAAAATTTCTTTTTTATTATTTCTTAAATTTATTAATTATTATTTTGTTTATTTATTTATTTATTGATTTATTTATTTAGAATTATTGTTTTAATGTTTTAGCTTTTGAGAGTACTGCACCTTTGTAACAAAATCAGCAGCTGGCTCAGCATTATCCCGGCTGAGTTCCCAAAAATAAAGTACCATATGTCACGTCGAGCATGTCATACGTATACATATATACGCAGACGTATATTTAAGTATATGCATTCATATATATTTGTTACGTACTTCAGGCCTACGGTTGCCCATACTAGCCTGGAACGAACTTTCAATTATGTTTAAAAAACGCGTAGTACGATGTGCTTAGCGTCATTGTAATTGCATGAGCAACATGAGTCACGCTAGTACACATTGTCAATCTCTTTTAATATAGTGTTTGTTTAATATAATATTGATCTATTATGTGATTATGTGAGGAAGCGGAGAGGATAACGGAGGAGAATCGAGTCCCAGCTTTTAAGGGAATACACTTCTCTCTTTCTATGAATAGTATAAATAATAACAATTAATTTTTATATAAAAATTATTGTTTAATTAGACTAAATCATTTTTTTTGGAGAGCGTGAGAGAGACTTCTTGGCTGGATTACTGCTGGTACTACTGAACGATTTGTGTGGAAAAATTCGATCTTTATATACACGATCAGTGAATGCCATAGAAGATCCCTCACTCAGCCTCTCAATTTTATAGGTTTGATTTTATTACATTGATCTTTCGTTTTCTTATTTTTAACATTTGATTATTTTATAATAATTATTATAGAAATCTTACGATATGTTTGTTATATTTACTAATTTTTTTATAAATAAATTCTTGTCGTTATAACTAATTATTTTATATATATATATATATATATATATATATATATATATACTAAAAAATTCGGTTTGATTCATAGACCTTTATAAATGATAGTAGTCGTGAGTAACCCTAGATGATTATTTAATCATACGAATTTTACTTTTTTTTTCTTTCTTCAAAATACAAAAGTTATAATTTTTTCTAAACTCGTTAACTTTTAAGCATGCCAAGGTATCTGTTTTTGCCATAATCATTTCTATATTTAGTAGTAGTGAAGAGTAACATTTTATTAACTAATTAATTAATGTAGGTCTATGCCTTTCGTATATTTCATACTGCTATATGAGATGGTTTATATTATCATCCAAAATTTCCACTAAATTTATATATTTTTTTCATCGATAATAATATCTACTTTTGCCAATGATTCTGTAAAATTGTAGTGATTTGATCGAATTGTATTAATGGTATTATAATTCCATATTATCTTTCAATATATTCACTGGAAAGAATTTTTCAGGTGTTTTTGGAAAAATCCTAGTTTTAAATTTTTCGAACAAATTTGTGTATGAAATGCAGAATGTTTTAAAGCTAATAAGTAACATAGCAGATTTCGCTATTCTGTAAAATTCTTCATTTCCGCAGATACCAGTGTGCGATGGAATCCAGTACAAAGTCATAGTTGTGTTATTAGGATTTGTCTTTATGAATTCAATGTACTTTCTTTTAATTTCAAAGATATTTAGATTAGTTTTGACGTCACTTTTAATGCACTGGAATGATTGCAGCGTATTGAGCGAGTTTGAAAAAATTAAGCAATTTCGATCACGATCTTTTAAGGTAACATCTGACTGCGTTTACAATTTTAGTATATTTAAACGAATACAATTTTTATTTTTCATTAAAGTACTAATCGAGTAATTGGTTTCTGTCGCTTTCGTTGAGTTTTTCCGTAGAGATTTATTAATAGGTATTCAAGACAACAAAATATTAAAATTAAATAAGTACATATTGAAATTAGATTCCGATGCTATGCTTTGATCGATCTGTGGTTGCATTATGTATGTATAGTATATTGTTGTATGATTCTTTGCTACCTGTTTGATATTTTTTATTTAAATGGAAGTATGTCTTTATTACGGTGGCATTGATATAGCTTTTGTTTGATAAAGTTTTGGCAATAAAGCAATTAATTACAAATTTGGTTCTACCAACTAAGTGAGGTAACTTCACCTATAAGTATATTAGTAGACCTGCTTCTACGATAGGCTAGAGCTTTTTGAATTGTCATAAGACAATTTATAACGAATGTTATAAGTATTTCAGACTATACTTTTTTTTAAATGTATACAATTTTGAATATACATACGAGGTTAGACACTTAAGTAATGCGATAAAATTTAAAAATCGAGTATATTAAAAATTAAGGTATATCGCTGCGATTCCTTTCAAATTGTTTCCTAATAATTCTAGAACACTTCTTGTAGAACATTTCCGAGTACCTGTGTCACAGTCATCAACGGAGTCAAAATGTCGACCTTTGAAGAATTTTTTCAAATGGCGAATAGGAGAAAGTCGCAGGGTAAAATGTCCGGTAAATAGAATGGTTATGGTAACGTTGCGATTACTTTTGACGCCAAAACTGAGAGACACTGAACGCACTGTAACAGGGAGCATAGTCGTGATGCAGAACCCAAGTCTTTGCGATCTCTGGACGCCTACTGAGTACCCTTGTTTGTAATTTTTTTAACACATTGCGGTAGAATACTTGATTTACGGTTTGTCCAGGTAGTAAAAACTCTTTGTGAACCCCCCTTTTCTGTAGATGAAGCAAATAAACATGGTTTTCACTTTGGATTTGCTCATTTTCGCCTTCTTTGACCTTGGTGTTCCAGCCGACAGCTACAGTTGACTTTGTCGTTTAGTTTCGGGGTCATCTTGAAAGAACCAATTTTCTTCACCAGTAATAACTCGATTGACAAGAGTAGGATCACTTTCAACCTGCTCGAGACAATCTTGAGCGATGTTCATTTGGTGGACTTTTTGCTCATCTGAAAGGTTTGTCAGAACTATCTTCGCGCATAGCTTTTTTATGGCGAAGTCTTCGGTTAAAATCTTTCTAACTGTTACCCGATTAATATTAAACTCATCTGCCAACATTCGAATGATTAGTCGCCGGTCTTGACGAACAAGGGCGTGGACATAACGCGCATTCGCGTCGTTTCGCAGTTGAATGGAGCTTTCACTCTGCACCTCGTCATTGACGCTCTCATGGCTTTTTTTTAAAATCGGCATGCCAACAAAGCACCTGACTGCGACTCAGGGCATCAATACGATACACTTTAAGTACTTTTCACAAGTTTCTTTCGTGGTTTCGCCGACTTTTGCACCAAATTTTATCGCGCATCGTTGATCTAAATTTCTCTTTTCCATTTTTCATTTTCATGACATGCACTACTGGCGTGTTGTTACAAAACACTAAACAGCTGGCAAAGAAATGATGATTCAAGGGACATCAAGGTCTCAATCGAGAGAGCAGAGATCTTCTAATAATTACGGTGGAGGAGTAATAAAATCGGTCGCATTACTTAATTGTCCGATCTCGTATAGTGGGCGTACAAGTAAGTTTCCAGCGTTTTTTTTCTTCAAAAGGTGAGGTTTCATTATAAAAACAAAGTTACATATCTTTATTCAAAGTATCGTCTATTGAAAGCTTTCAATTTTTCCCATCTTTCTCGTATTTTAGAAATTCCGGACCGAAAAAATTTTTCGACTTTCAAGCCCAAGAATGTATTGAATCAATTTTTGATTTCATCTACTGAACTGAAGCGTATTCGCGTAAGTGCGTTCTGCTTTAATCGAAACATGTGATAGTCAACTGATGCCAAATCTGAACTGTAAGACTGGTGAGGAAGAATTTGCTATCTACTATTTTATATCTATAAAAAGCTTTGGACCGAACCTGAAACATGTGGCCGAGCGTTATTGTGATCAAGAATAACGAACTCATACCTGGTCTTATATTCCGGCCATTTTTGTAGTACTGCCTTCAAAGGAATAAGCCGGATTCGATACAATGTTCTTTAGATGGTTTGAGCAAACTCGGAAGCAGTTTCTAAAATACGACACCCTTTTTATCCCACCATATGCAGAGCATACGACATTATTTTCGTGAATATTAATTATTACAATATAATTATTAGAATAAACTTACTTTTTGAACCATCCTACCCCATTTTTTTATATATATATATATATATATATATATCCTTTATATGTAGGAAAAACATGTTTTTCTATTTCTGATTTTTTACTAGGCTGCATGCTTTGATAAAATGCTGTACTAATAAAGGAACTGGCATTCCTAACTGAAAATTGAAAATATAATTCAAGATCATTCCTTATAAGGTCTGGATTTTAAAAATTTATTAAATTTTAATTTCCATCTCCATAATGACCCAAGCACATCGCTATTGCAAAAAAATTCCTTGCTCATAGAGAGCAAAATACGGTTTCCTGCGCTTATTTAGCCGGAGTTAAATGTAACTGTTTCTTCCTAGGGAATAAATTAAATAATGGTACAATGAGGCCTATGATGGCTCGATCTCTAGAGGAAAGGATTAGCTATTTGGTAATCCAAGTTCAAGTCCCAGTCTTAACTATTTGATACAACCACGTCTGTGACAGTTTACAAATTCGTGTATATTTTCGTTACTGATTAGCACCAATATTTGGAGCATAAATAGAGCAACCTTAAATAATAAAAAAAACAATGATGGCAAAAATGAGCCTTTTTTATTGCAAACAGCATTACTTTTTCTGACAAGGATGCAAAATAGAAAAGTCGGAAAGTAATACCCCATCGAAATATAAAGTTTTCTCTCCCTGTATTCAAATGATCGATTATATGATTTTGGTATTTTTGATATGTGTCAGCGTGTTATTCCAGTTCGTGCTCGACAATTTTTTCTTTTTTTGTCTGAATTTAAAAGAACCTTTGTATAAAAAATTTCTAAAGTTATTTTCAATTTAAAATTTAGTTACATATATTTTTTTGTTTCTAATAATATTGTTTTAATTTTTAATTTCTCTCTATTACGAAGTATTAAATATAATTTAATATCTCATATATTAAGAATAATTTTAGTATCTTTTAGCAATATATTATGAATGAACTTACTATTTTAAGTTAATTGTTTTTTTTATTTAATACAGGTTGCTTTGGACCCAAGCCCGGCGGAGGCTTTACTCCTTACCGCCCCCAACTCTATCTCACCATCCACAACCGAGCTGGATATATCTTCTTAAATATTAATATATAAATTCTAAATATTTTTCTGTACATTAAGGTTAAATATGCTTAGAAAAAAAGTTATTCAAGAAGAGTACCGTTCTTTGGTGACAATAGCAGTTCCTTCACTATACATAAGGTGTTGCCTCTTTATCATATATTTCTACCCGTCGTAAAATTAGTTGATTAATATCTATGAGTAAGCCATATATTTTTGATTATGAGAGTCGATTTTCAGATATTTCTTTCGCTTTTATTACTATAGATCTTTAAAACTTGTTTTGATATCATACTTTACGACTTTTAGAAGTTTTGCTTATTTGCTGGTACCATTCTTAGAGATTTTAAGAGTTAATTTATTTTCTACTGTATCTATTTCTTGTACTTACTAACTTTTGGTAGCTGGTATTAGCCTATACAACTTCGAGAGCATCTCCTTACAAGAGCGGTTTATTTTTTTACAATCAAAGGGCAATCCAAAAATTATGGGAATCGGGCTGTGGTGGGGAGAGTCATGTTCCACCCGGTCTTTGTTACGTAACTGTCTCTTGACTTAGTATGCATATGTCTGTCACTGTCAGTATATCAGTTCATCCGTACGAATATTTATAGTGAAACACTTTTTTATATGTCGGCGAAAACATGATTTAGATCGTTGCAAGACAGGTTAGTTCTATCATACTGATGACTCATCGTTGCGATAGTAATCCTGCTTAATAAGAGAGGAACCGCTGGTTCGGATATTTGGTGTAGGCACTCGGTCGAGTTGTATGGAATTATACCTGAATGCCTCTAAAGCCATATTTTAGTCAACGGTATTTAGTCAAAGCCATATTTTAGGTAACGGTATATCTAGAACTGTTGAGAGTTGAAAGGCTCCAAAGAGTGTAATACTACTAAGTGGTCGATTCTCGGATCGGTCGTCACATGTGCTTGCACTGCCGTGCCCGTCTTCCGATTCAATCAACTTGGTCTTCGGTCAATCATGGGTATACCAAGTTCGATATTGGGACTTGGAATCGTCTATAGACGACTTAAGTACTGTCGAGAGCAATACGCGGTTCTATAATTTTGTTTCCTGTTAAGAAAATTTGCCGTGGAAACTATTGTAATGCTTAAGTATGCTTATGGGGATTCTGTGCTTAGTAAAACTAGAGTCCACGAGTCATTTTCACGTTTTCAAAATGGAGAAATGTCAGTTGAAGATCAATCTCGTTCAAGACACCTTGCAACGTCTAGTTGCAACGTGATGACAATGTTGACAAAATTAATGCTCTCGTACGTGAAGATCGTTGGCAAATCATTGATCAACTCTGTGACATGAGTGGAATTATGTGGAGTTCAGTTCAAAGAATTTTATCCGATGATTTGGATATGCAAAGAGTTGTAGATAAATTTGTCCTTCGCCTTCTTATAGATAAACATTAGCAACAACGAGCTCAAGCATGTTTGGAGCTACTTTCATCATTTTGAAGAAGACCTTGATTTTTCTTCTAATGGGATTACTCGAGATGAATCGTGGTGTTATGGATACGAAACAAAATAGAAATCAATATCCGAGGGAAAAGGCCAGATCTTTAGCACGTAGGTGAATGATTCTCCCATCGTAGAAACGTAAGCAGTTTTTGGCCAAAAACGGCATGACACGAATCGATCACCTCCCTCCCCCCTACTCACTAGATCTGGTCCTCTGTGATTTTTTTGTGTTCCCTAGACCTAAAAAGGACACGGAGAAAAGAGTTTTATCACTGTGGAGAAGATAAAACAACGCAAGAATGTGTTATGTCGAGGCATGGTTCGGCTCAAAAAATATTAAAAATTAGAAGAAAATCTTACGAATAAGGGAGACCAGAACACTTTCTCATATAAACCACCACTTTTTACCGGAAGAGAGAGCGGGTGAACTGTGCACACATTTTTTCACCCGATCACAACCGTCGCGTCGTCTTCTTCTCCCTTGTTTCCTAATGCCTTTGCCGACCTTCGCCGAGAGCCAGTACCAACGCGGAGCCATATATATTCCACAGGGGCGTATAAAAAAGGGCCCATGCGAGAACAGGAATGTCGTTTAAGAAAATGCTTCGTCGAAGCTTCTGGACAGTATGTGCGTATATAGCAACGAGCTGTATATGCCCATCACTGACTGAGACTTTCAACGCAGCAAAATAAAGAAAAGAGAAAAAGGATATACACACTTTCTCTACGAAATATCCTTCGCTCAAAATTTGAAGTATGCACACATCCACCCCCCCCCCCAAAACACTAGAACATATTATCTAAAATATTATTTAATGTAATGGAAAATATGTATGTTTATATATACATTCTTCTCAATATTATTTAACTAAAACATTATATGAAAATTTATATGCATACATGTATGTATATATAAATAAATATAAATCATATCATACTTCATATCATACTAATTTATAAAGACAAAGCTTGTTTTTGTTTGTACATGATAACCGAAATAACTATTGAACCGATTTTTCTGAAATTTGACATATAGATTCTATATTATCTTAGAAAGGACATAGGCTATGTTTTTCTTGAAAATCATTTTACTTTTATCAATAAATTCAGTTAATTGTTTTAACAATCAGTTTCACCGGCGACCACTAGGTGGCGTCTTGAATCACGAACATCAAATTAAAGTAGTCCACTTAAAGTATTAATATCAGGCAAGCTCAAACGAATGTTCATATCTAACTTTGGCATTCGTATCCTAAGGAAGGTGGCATTAGTCGGTATTACTTTTTCTTGTTCATCAGGTTAATCTGTCACTACTCTCACACCTTATGATATCTTTTGATTTTTGTAAATTTTATTTTCTCTTACGTGAGAAAGTCTGTCTCTGTCTGTCTCTCTCTTTCTGTCTCTCTCTCTCTCTCTTTCTCTCTCTCTCTCTCTCTCTTTCTCTCTCTTTCTTTCTCATCCTCTTATTAAATTGTATCTGTATGTCAAATCATAATGAATATAGTTTGTGATGACAATTAAATTTTTCTTTTTCTACATAATATTAACTTCAGAATTGTGACAAGAGACTGTTTTTTTTTGGTTTGAACACAAGAAATGATCGCAAAATAGGGATCTTTCCCAACAACCTCGATGTATATATATATTAGGAGTGTGAATAAGTCTTTCCCGTTTTTTGTAAGAGATGGCGCCACCAATACTGTGCGAGTATTCAATGGTTACATATGTCATAATCAAAGCTTATTCATATGTCAACAATTCCATACTAACACATTAGTTAAAATTTTTTCGCATCATAAATTTTTGATATCGTGAAAATGTCGAAATTTGAGCCGAGTCGACGTCATTTGCGGGAAGTTTCACTTTATTGGTTCAATTTGAAGAAATCTGCTGCCGAGACGCATCGATTGCTTCAGAAGGCTTATGGAGAAGGTTGTGTCGATGATTCAAGTGTTCGCGGATGGTTTCGACGCTTCAAAAGCGGTGATTTCGACGTGGAAGACAAGGAGCGTTCCGGGCGGCCGCAAATCTTTGAAGATCGAGAATTGGCGACTTTGCTTGATGAAGATTCTTGTCAAACGCAAGAAGAATTTGCTGAAGCATTGGGAGTTGATCGAACAACCATTTCCAAGCGTTTGAAAGCCATGGGAATGATCCAAAAGCAAGGAAATTGGGTGCCGTACGAACTGAAGCTGAGAGACGTCGAACGGCGTTTATTCACTTGCGAAAAGCTGCTTCAGCGACATAAAAGAAAGGGTTTTCTGCATCGTATCGTGACTGGCGATGAAAAGTGGATACGTTACGATAATCCGAAGCGAAGAAAATCATGGGGACTACCCGGCCATGCATCATCATCGACGGCCAAGCCAAATATTCATGGCGCCAAGCTCATGCTCTGTATATGGTGGGACCAGCAGCTAGGTGTGGTTTACTATGACCTTCTGAAACCGAATGAAAGGATCACAGGCGAGGTCTATCGACGACAATTGATGCGTTTGAGCCGCGCACTGCGAGAAAAACGGCCACAATACTCCGACAGGCACGACAAAGTTATTTTGCAACATGACAATGCTCGCCCACATGTTGCACCGCCGGTGAAAACATACTTAGAAACGCTCAAATGGGAAGTCCTACCCCACCCGCCGTATAGACCAGACGTTGCTCCGTCTGATTACCATCTCTTCAGATCGATGATGACACATGGCCTGGCTGACCAGCACTTCCATTCCTACGAGGAAGCCAAAAAATGGGTGGATGACTGGATAGAGGCCAAACCGGTCGAATTTTTTCGCAACGGGATTCGTATGTTGCCAGAAAGATGGGAAAAAGTTGTAGCTAGCGATGGCCAATACTTTCAATAATTCATTTGTAACCATTTTTTCACAATAAAGGCTCAAAGTTTGAAAAAAAACGGGAAAGACTTATTCACATACCTGAGATATATATATATATATATATATATATATATAATATATGGTCACTTCTGCATAAAAAGGCAAGATCCATCGTTTGTTTAAAACATATGCTATTCGCATACCAACATTTTGCTTGAATTTCAGTTATATTTTAAATACGGTTTCCACTAAGAAATATTGTATTAACGCGTGTACGAGTGGTTGAATACGATATTGTATTCCTTCATGACGATTTCTATTGGCACTATCGTGTTTAGTTGATAGAAAACAATGTTCAGGTATGTCGGGACAATTTCTACGGGGAGTTTCGTGTTCGGATGATAGAATGCGATTTGCAGATGATTTGAAACGACTTATACGAGGAGTGTCGCGTATAGTTGATGGGAAACAATGTCCAGATATGTCAGTACGACTTCTGTGAAGAGATTCGTATTCTATCATTCGAACACCCCAACTTCCAGCAAGAGTCGTCTTAGGATACCAGAACATTGTATTTTACCTCCCCAATACAAAACTCTCTATAGTAGTCGGCCCGAGACATATCCTATAGTCTGCACATGCTACTCTCTTTAAACGTCGACTCAAGACACTTGGACATCTTTTTCGACCGCTCAAACTCGCAAATAGAATTTTCTCCATCGAAGCCGTATTTAATCTGCATAAATATATATATATATATATATATATATATATATATACATATTAGGTTGTCAAATATCTCCCTTCCGCGTTTTTGTCTTATGAATTTCGCGCCTATGTACAAAGAGCTACAGAGCTCGTATCTGGCAATACTATACATCATTTGAAAGATCTTGACATAACGTACAACACGACGCTATGCATGATTAGTTTGGATATTGCGATCAAAAATTATAGACGCGTAAATATGGTGTTCACTAATGCCAAAATGTGCGCTTTTTTAAAGTTTTCCTTCGTCAAAGGCAAATCCGCTAGAGAAACGTTCCGTGAGATTAATGGTGTTTTGGGAGATGGCACGCTATCACTTCGAGCTATAGAGGAATGGTTTCGATGATTCAGAGCCGACGAAACCCACACCATGGATAAGCCAGCCAGTGGAAGACCTGTGACGACGAATACCGATCAAATCATGGAATTTATCGAGTTAGACTGGCATGTGGCATCTCGTGACATCGTTCAAGAGTGGAGCGTTAATCACCAAACCATTTTAAATCATCTGCAGAAGGCTGGATACAAAAAGAAGCTTGATGTTTGGGTGCCGCATAATTAGATGCAAAAAAACCTTCAGCCTGCGCTTTGCTGCTGAAACGGAACTAACTAGATCCATTTTTGAAGCGGATGGTATCTGGCAAAGAAAAATGGATCACATACGACAATATCAAGTGAAAACGGTCGTGGTCCAAGGCCGGTGGTCAAGCCGGGATTGACGGCCAGGAAGATTTTGCTGTGTGTTTGATGAGACGGGAAGGGAATCATCTACTATGAGCTGCTCCCATATGGCCAGACGCTTAATTCTACCATCTACTATGAACAACTGGACCGCTTGAAGCAGGCTATCGATCAGAAGCGTCCACAATTGGCCAACAGGAAGGGTGTAGTGTTCCACCAGAACAACGGCAGAACACACACTTCGTTGATGATTCGTCAGAAGCTAGGAGAGTTCGGATGGGAGGTTTTATCGCATCCACCATATAGCCCGGGCATAGCGCTAACTAATTACCATCTGTTCCTGTACATGACGAACGCCTTTGGTGGTGTAAAGTTGGACTCAGAAGAGGCTTGTGAAAAGTCGCTATCTGAGTTGTTCGCAAATAAAGAGAGGGGTTTCTACGAGAGGGGTATTATGAAGTGGCCGTCTAGATGGGAACAGATTATCGAACAAAATGGCGCATATTTGAAGTAAATCCGACCACTGTAACACTTTTTATAATTCATTGAATGAAGAGCAAAAAAGCGGAAGGGAGATATTTGACAACCAAATGTATTGTAAAAATGGTCGGTAAAACATCGACTTTTTGAAGTAGAAACTACATTGAAGCAGCTTTTTATACAGAAGCGATGATAGGTAAATTACGGTCAATTTCTATCAAAATACCATCAATCAATTTATAGAAATATAGGCTTTTATATATAGAGTACTTTTTACATAAATATTATTGAATTTTTTAGGAAATTAGTTTAATTATTATCTCGGGCGAAGCCGAAACGATGGATGCTAGTATATATATATATATATATATATATATATATATATATATATATATATATATATATATATTGTAACGGTGCGCGTGTCCGCCTCGAACACGAGGACGGCGGGCACGGCCGTTGCAAAAGGTGTGCCCGGCTGGGCTTAGCCCCGAAAGAATTCGGCAGAGGAGAGGGGCGGTTCGCGAAGGGCGAAGGCTCGCATGCAGGATTTGCACGGAATAAGAAGACAAAAGGTAAAATTAAATGGGCTTTACTGTCTCGCGGGTTTACACGACGTGTGCGCTAAGGCGCGTCGAGCGCAAACCGAGGGTCGCCGAGGCGACGGCGCGCGCGGAGCTAGGGAAGAGAGAGAGAGAAAGAGAAAAGGGGCTGCCACTTACAGCGAGTCGCAGCGGCGCCTTTCTTCACCGGGAGCGGCGGTGACGTCGCCGTCCAGAAATCCCGGGATGGGGCGGTTATTCCGTGGAGACGGGGTCGGACGACAGTTCGTCCGCTCGGACTCGTCCTCGGCGCGTGTGCACTGCACACACCCACAATACCGTGGCACAAAACGCGCGTCCGATCGGGTACACTCCCCGAAGAAGAGGTACGTGGTGAGGGGAAACACGTGGAGCACGAGGCGTGTTCCCGTACACGATCAAACACGACACAGTAAAAGCAAAAAAAACGTGCGTGTTTTTCGTTCAATTCTTCGCGCGCGCGGCCGTTTCTCCCCACTCCCCGCTCTCTCTCTCTCACTTACCTCTCCGCCGGTGTAGTTGTGCGTCGGCCTGTAACAGATAAACATATATACATGGAAATATACAAATACATATTTACAGATTACGGCTAGAGAGAGAGCAACGGGACGTGGGAAAGCAAGCGCACGTAGTGCTTGCGTTCCCCGTCACAATATATATATATATATATATAGATATATATATATATATATTGTAACACATATAGGAATTTCTTCCTATATGTGTTAAAAGGGAAAATTGGAGAGAGAAAGCGAAAGGAAAGAGAGAGATGGGGATAGAAGTATAATGTATTATAATGAATATGATATAGTAAAATGAGATTATTATTGATGAAAACCTTTGTGCTAAAGTTCGTTAGATTTATTGATTCAGAGACGATATTCTTGACATAATTTCTTTTTTTTATTCATTTTGAATAACCAGCTAGTCAGTGTGTGATAATATTATATTATCAATTGAAATATTATTGTTCTTGATAATATCTTTGAGTTTGGCCAAACTATTTTATTGTTATCTCAAATATCTTCCTGGCAATATTTTTGTTTTATATAAGCTCATGAGAGTATATATTGTTACGTGAGGAAGACATTTCGATTCTGTCATTCTACGTTGGGTTGTGAATTTCGGCGTTATCGTTTGAGGTTGGTCAATTTACTTAACTATTATCTTCATTTAAAAATGCATTAAATAGTGGTTGTTTGAGATTTATATAAGAAAACGCGAATAGTTAAATAATTTAAATATTAAATTGGCTATAACGGATTAATATTGCAAGAGACATAGCACGAAAATAGCATGGTTTGTATAACAGAAGAATAACAAGTGCACGCTCATAATTTGGTAGTCGGTCTATCTAATAGATCTATAAATATTTTCTCTCGCACCCTGTGTGTTTGGAAACATGTGTTAGTATAGCGCGGATACATAATAGGTAGGAATAGGATATAATTTATTATAATTTTATAAAATTTAATAAATCTAAAGATTGTTTTTTATATAAATAAATAAGTTTTTTCCTTTTTCTTTATTTGTAATAGAAACTCCTTTGATATTCCTTGTACCTGATTATTCTCCCGTCCTTACCTGAATTCTTGATAATATATTAAAAAAATTTATTATTAAAAATAATGAAAAAGAACTAAATTTCAGAATCAAAAGGTAGGTCCGAAAAAAAGTAATAGCAAAGAAGAGTTTTTAATACTCATTAAAACATGATATAAAGTAGGAACATTACATATACTTCATTGAGCATTATTGTACATGTCTAAAGATTATGTAAAACAAAATATAAACACTTCATTCGAGAATTGTTAAAATTTTTATTTAACATGTAGTATAGAATATAATAATGCACCTGTACTTCACTGGAATATTGTTCAAGATACTTTATAACATTACTTATTTAAATGTAGAATAAAATAAAAATAGCTATACATATATATATATATATATATATATATATATATATATATATATATATATATGTATATTCTCACTAATTCTTCACTAACTATGACATATGATTTTTACATAAGATAAACATAACAAACATTTAACCATATATATTTTTTCCCATAATAAAAAACCTTGAATTTGGCAACCCGTAACGTCATATCAGAGAGAGAGAGAGAGAGAGAGAGAGAGAGAGAACCTAATAGCGCCTTCGCTTAGTAGCAACTTTTCCCTTCAACTGGACCGCCTCTGAGCATGGGACTCACCCCCCTCCCCCCATGAACTCAGCAACGAGCCATTAGTAGAAGAAGAATAAAAGTGAAATTTCACACTATAACACCATTTAATCCCATAGCAAAAGTTTTTTTAAGAAGGAGGAGTCACGCACATTAAAAAGGACCTGTAGCTCACAATTCTGATAATGAAGAGCCACCGAAGAAGCAGTTAAGAAACAGTAAGAAAAAGAGTTAGAAATTACGAATTAGAAGACAACGAAAACTCTATCACTACGCAGCAGTACCAGCACCTCTCTTAACCTTCAAGACCTCTCTCTCTCTCTCTCTCGACAAAACATAAGCAGGGGTTGCCTAAAAAATATAAAATAAATAGTGAGTAAAAATTAAACTCTTTCTTATATTTACTCTGTTTCAATCTTCCGAAAATCTTCATCCGAGGAAGTGATCGGCCCTCTTCGCAAAGGGAGGACTATACATGCCCCATATAATCCTCCTTTTACAAAATATTGATTTTATTTAGAATAGGGAAATACTTTGGAAGGCCAAGGCATGTATAAACTTTTTCTCCTAAGAGAAGCAGCTTATACCTATGTGAAGAGAATATATATATATATATATATATATATATATATATATATATATATATATTTAATGTGAGTTGTGGGCACAACTTGAGCACGCAGGGACCCGAGCTATCTGAGGCAGCTCTAGGCTAGAAGGCCAACGCAAATAGATATAATATAGTACACGTGTCAGAAGGGTTTCGACTCCGACGTCACAAATGGCTGTAGAAAATTCCACTAAAACATTAAAAAAATGTTTTAAATAATGGAAGCATAATTTGCAGAAGTGTATTGTATTCCAGGAAAAATTCTTCGAAAGTGGTAAAAATTTTGTATACGAATATTAATAAATAAAGAAATTCTGACGATTTTCCCATTTTTTACTCCCTCCACCTCTTACATACTAGATTTTTTTATCCTAACATATCAGTTATATAAAGAGCTATATTAAGTTTCTACTTACGCAGTTCTAAAGTCGAACAAAGTAATTCGTAATATTGCATAAAAAACTATTTAGATACAAATATTTACTACAGTTTCATATTAGATAAATATTAATTGAAGTAAAAATTCTTTAATTATTAAATGTATAATTTACTACCAGTTTGGTAACACTTCGTCATTACATTTAAATATTATTGATCTAAGACTCAGTGTAGAAATCTATGATCCTTTAATGTGTAAGAGTTAACCAGCTTCAACTGGTGTTAAATATCTATACCAACTCATTTTATCGCACAGTTGAGAATTCAAAATCTTGTTAAATTTGACATCGAAATAACAGAAAAATTTCAATTTAATAATGAAATTTAATTTGTGCAGAATTTCCAAAACATACTAAGGCACCATTTTATAAAAAGTACATATGCATATAATATCTGCAGATGTTCTTAAGGATTTTTTATTCGGAATAATATTTAAGATTAAAAATGAATTAAAGCAGTACAAATACTGAATATATATAATAGAAACATTTATGAAATGATGAATATATGGATTTTTATTTTTTTAAATGTAAATTTGAAATATTAAAACCAAATTTATTCAAATCAAATACGATTTCACCTCTACTTAAAATATATTTTTCTAGTTCTTTTGAGTGAAGGTTTGTTTTAATACTTGAGGGCGAGTGCATGATTCTCCAAATTAATTGCCTTGAGTTTCAAAGTATTACACGAAGTATTACACTATAAATATATATATATATATATATATATATATATATATTGTGACGACCGTTTTCGCGGTCGTGTATTTTCGTGACTTAAAAACCACTGCTCGCGCGCGATCGGGATTACCACGTTCGCGAACCGCGAGAGTGCGCGGAGCTTGAACGGGAAATGGAGCAACGAAGAGCATAGGAGCGCTCTTTCTCATTCCTAAGTATTCTGTCAGGAAGAGTGTAGTATCGCACAGCACCACGTTCTAACCTAGAACCACAGCCCCGGACACTGAGAGGCCAGCTCGCTCGACTTTTCCGATCGACCACATCGGGGCACCAACTTAAGGCAAGGAGCCTGTTGCCACCCACCATGCAGCCCGAGACGTATCCACATCTCCCTATCCGTCGGGAACATCCTCGACATCGCCGCACTCGAGTCATGAAGAGGTTGAGAGACGCCGCCAGCACCGACGCCGGGAGCGAGCAAACGTGGGAGAGAGAGAAAGAGAGAGAGAGAGAGCGAACCGCTCTAAACGAAGGACACCGGCACCGACGAACGAGCGAGGGAAAGAGGAAGGGCGAATAAGAGCTGCAGCTTCCTCGCGGCAAGTAGTTTTGCCTTATTTATATTGTTATTGCGTGTCGCTATTCAGGCTGCCTTCGCCCGTCGTCGCGTGCATTGCTATAAAATATGTGAAGTCCGTGATTCGCGTAAACGACCGTTCCCGTCATAATTGTTCACCCGCGTGTCCTTTTCCATCTCGTTCCAGTGTTCCCGTCTAAGTCTGTATCTTCCCGCGTTGTATTATAGCTTCCGAACCTGCAAGGAGTGGGTAGCTCACGAGCTATTATTATTACTACGTATCATATTGTAACGAGCTTTAGTATTGTTAATAAATACATTGTTAATATTGTTACTTACCCCGAGTTATTCTTTCCGTGTTCTCCCTGTTCGCCGTTTCAGCCGGAGCTAGCGTGTGTGCGCACTCAAGCACACACATACACATACAGTCAGATACGGCTACGTGAGTAAGCCACTATACACAGTAAGTGTAATGCCAAAAATGGCGTTACTATATATATATATATATATATATATATATATATATATATATATATCCAGCGCCGGAAGGCCGAGATTCCAGTGTGCGCGTGATGGTTCCTGTTAGAAAGGGTGCACAATGTTCGTCCGATGCGACACCATAGGCGCGAGCACCAATTGGTTCGCGCCTTCTGAGCACTATCTCACGCGGAAATGTGCGATGAGGTCTTGCTCTCCCATGCTCGCGGAGACAACAGGATTAGTATTAGTATAAAATTATAGCATGTGTGCAAATTATAGATGAAAAAATAAACTGTTTGTTACGATATACTAATACACTCGGTGTGTTATTGTGGAACGAGATGTGAACCATGAACTAATTCTCTATCTCGATCTCATACACACACTCTCTTGCAGAGCCGACACGTTCTTCGTCCGCCGTCAGCAAGTTTGTCCGTACGCGTCGAACATGCTAAATAAAAGACGAGAGGGTTGATGACCACCCTGAGGTCTGTCTTCTCGTGATTGATAAAGTCCTGTGCTTGAAACGCACGCGTATAAGTGCAGGTACCAATACACACTTGTACAAGATGGTAGCACATTCACAAAACGGGTACAGATGCTATAAAAACATTGGAACGCTGGAATACGACCTCCTACTCACAGTTTCATTAATAATGACAACCTGTTTTCAAGAGGTTCTGTGATGTTTTCAATATCTTGTAAAAATTTGTCATACCACGAATCCATCCATAAAGCGTCTGAGTTGTTATGAGTTGCGAAGAGCCGGGTACGCAAGAATAGGCACGATTTTGACCAGACTGGGCCTAAAACCTTCTCAACTCACGAGTACTCTGAGATATTTCGCGTGATAGATCGCAATCTTCTCTCTATTTACGATGAGTTACGCCATCATAGGAATAAATTGACTGATTCCTTTTCAGCTTCCAAGGCATTCAAAAAATTTACGGCTACTTACCACTTCTCGTTAAGATCCGATAGTATGGCGACTCGGATCACCTGATAACGCCTCGTATCGAAAGACAGTGAATCGTACCCCACTATGTGCACTTGTCGTCCAGCAGCCACTCGGGCTGGAACTACCCGCCGGTCACATTTGTGATCTGCAGGCTGATGTGTCAAGTGTGTTCATTGCCTGAAGACTCTATAACCGCTTGAGTCGAGGCAGTCATAGTAGGATGGGAACGCTTACGGTCTATTCTACGGGCTGTCACTGCCTATTCCTGATTACTGTGGGTATCTCGAGCAGGTACAACCGAATCCGGTTTTTGGGAGAGTAGTGAGAAAAGACTTGCTCCGCTCCCCTGCGCAGCTTCCATTCGATGCAAGAATTCCTTCGCTCTTAAGCCACGTCTGTGACGAGTAGCATAGAAGCCAGGAGATTCGCCACGAACCTAGTGGTGCATCATTTCTTTTTGTTTATTTTGTGTCTTCTAGGAAAATATAAACACGATAATGGTCAGAGTTATATAGATATCGTATTCAACTTATTATAAAATTATATATTAATTATAATAATGGTGAAATGTATTATAAGAGTTTGAAAAATTATATAATATATCGATATCTTTATTGATCAACGCTTTTAAACTTTCTTTGAACCGGTACTGATCTTGGTGACGTCAGGGTTGTATCCGCAAAGAAGTGCGGGAGGTTAATAACACTGCTTGAGGTCAAACTGTGTGCCTCGCACACCAGTAAACCGGGCCTTGTTTTCTTTTGCAGTTGCCATGAACTTTTATTTAGCATAAAGGTCTGAATAGAAAAAATCTTTATTATACATCAGTAAGTGATATTTGTCTATTCAATAAAGCATAGGTGCCTCTTCTAAAAGTTCTTACGTTTATGTCAAAATATAACCCATGAATAATTTGTTAATCTAGACATATTTTCAGAAATTATTATGATTAAGTTTTGTATTTAATTTAATTGAATAAAGTAAAACTATATAATAAGACTAAAATTGTCGATTGTATTTAATTTTTAGGATAATCAAAACTAATTTATTTGTAATAAATCTTGCGTTTTGTCAATTTTCAAACTCATTATATTATTGTGAATATTTAAATTTTATAAAGGCATATTTATAAACTCCATTTATTTAAAATTTATCTGTAACATTTATCAATTCTTGTAAAACTTATAATATTTGTACACCAGTAGATATCTAATCGTACATTACATAACATCGATCAATCCAACACAAATGAAAGAAATCTTTTTAGTCTAATATAAATTAGGTATGTTTAGATAATAATAAAAATATTATATTGAACATTCAAATTTTAGTTTCTAAGTAAAATTTACAATAATTATAATTTAGAAGATATGCAAATAATGATACTGTTTAGTTATATTCCATAAATTTTCTTTGTTTAAATTGTTATATAAAAACCCAAGTGTTACTTCGAGAAGCTAGTTTTAGGAATTTTCGTATATTGTAGAAGATATCCTAATATCGTTTATGAAAGAATCTTAAAATGGTTTATAACTTCTCATAAGTCGAGAAAGATATTTTTTCTGTTAAGCGCCACTGAGGACTGTATTCTATGCAGCAAAACCGCCATCGTCTAGCGTCATCAAAACACCCTTGTTTGGGAAATTGCGACGTGCACTTACTTTTTGTTTAACGCTAGTGGCGAGACGTAAAGAAGCAAAAAAGACCTATACATCGAAAAAGCTGAGGATTCAGAGTGACGAGTGCGAACAAAGGTAGAAGGAAAAGGGCGAGGTAAAGTAAGTAGAAGTAAAAGGAAAGAAGAGAGCAGTAGAGACAGCGAGAATTGAAATTTACGAAAGAGAGAGAAAATGGTTACGAGTGGACAAGCAGGATCGAAGTGATCGAAAAGGGAAAAGGAAAAAAGAAATCAAGTGGAAGACCAATATGAAATATCAGTATGAATTACGATGGAGAAAGGAGTCAGTAGAGGCAGCACCCGATCTCGAAGAGGTTTCCAGCTAACAGTAGATTTCCAGCGATGATTCTTTGAACCCAACCGTTTTACTTGATGGACAGCGACCATCAATGAGCGACGTGATGGCGCACCGTCGGTGGACATTTTTCCTCCGAGTGTACTCCTGATCGCGGTCTGGTCGGATGACGATCATGTCGGGACGCAACGAAATTATATTTGTTTGTTGTGGAGAATAAATAGCGATGAGTCGAATTTAAATAATTTAGTGGCTTTGAGAAAACGTTCCCATTTCTGTATGTGTTTCCCTTTTTCCTTTCATAGTCGCCGAGAACTGCGCAAGTAAATTTACTGCAGATAGTTTGTGTGCACATAGGAAATATGAATATAAATTTTCAATCTATAGAAAAATTCATACTGAATCTCAATATATATATATATATATATATATATATATATATATATATATATATATATTAGGAGGACATATATTCTTTAAAACCTTTACTAGACATTCTCTTAATTTAGAAACACTTTATTTAAATTAAAGGCCTCAATTGCTGTATTAGATTAATCAATTAAAATATCATTTATAGTTGCTTTTACTGCTATAGACAGCGATGCTGTTATCTAGAGCGCAGCCTATATAATATTAAGTTGAAAAATGCTGGAATCAGGATATTGGTTTCAGGATAATCACTCACTCACTTTTAACTTACTTATTTTTTCATTATTAGTGTTTTTGCATGCTTCTTATACTCGAAACTCTGTTATAATTTACGTCATTTTTGGAATCAATTATTTGGTGTACAATAAGTTTCCAGCATTTGTCAAAAGATGTCACCAGTGGATTCCGGGCAGAAATGTCAGAGCTCATGTGTTATATTCTATATCTGTCAACAACTTTGCAGCATTATATTTGAGCATTCTTTCGGTATCCTTTATTTTATCCAGTAAAATCATGGCAATTTTCCAACCAAATAAATGTCATTTGCGGGAAGTGTTGCTTCTATTCATTAGTATGAGGAAAAGTACGGCTCAGACCTATCGTTTGCTTTTGGAAAGTTATGGGATAGAATGTATTGGTGAATCGACGTGCCGCGAGCGGTTCAATATTCATGTCATTTTCTTTTTCCGTATCTTGGCCTTTCCAAATTGTTATTTGGTGGAAAAGAGTTGAATTCGGTGTTTGATTTTTAATTCGATATGATTTTTATTCGAGAGTATAATATTTATGATGAGCTTAGTGTCCTTGAACTTCGACTCCAATTTGCACGATTAACTCGTTGAAATATTGTTCAATTTTCTACAAACTATCTCTCCTTTTTCGTATCTAACGCCTGTTAACTTATTTTTATTATTTCTATTTTTATAGAATTTTTGCGTTTTTAAAATCTTTTTTAAATTTCTTTTTGAATTTGTGTTAAAGCCTGATATCTTTCAGATGGAGCGGTTAATCTACGCACCAAGGTTTTCACGAAATCTTGGTAAACAGATATAAAGAGAGGTATGTCAGTCAATTTGCAAATTGTCATGTTAATGTCACATTCTATTTGTTCAGCATTTCTATCTCACTGATTTTCTCCAGTCGAACTGACACTTGTATTTGAATTATTCGAGTTAAACATTCTACTAATTCGTTTAGCCGCGGATCTCGACTAAAATTGAACTTATGTTTAATACTGTAGTTTTAATAAAGTTTTGCAAAAAATGCCGAAGTAAATGCTGCTACTCTCAGATATATTTCAAAAAAATACGTCAAATTAGTTTACATACGTTTCTATTTTCTTAAGGGTCGTTTTTTACGTTTCTATGGTTCTAGTGTCAATGAATTTTGGGAATTTAGTCAAATTATCTATTGAAGCTCATATATACTTATTTCCTTTTGAAGATGCTAAATACGAACCTTAGTGATTGACGTGAATTAGTTCAAATAATCGATTTCTGGATGAAATAAGATATAAGTCACCCCAACTCTCTCTCTCTCTCTCTCTCTCTCTCTCTCTCTCTCTCTCTCTCTCTCACTTACGTTTTGCTAAAGTCCACTGAATACAATTTTCTACATGGTAGTTTCAATAATTTCGTATCTGTGCAAAGTAATAACATTCCCTAATATGTTTCCAACTACAGTTTTCCCTAAGCCAAAATGACTCGCATAATCATGAAATCGTACAACAATAGATTTTCGTATTGCTTGAAAAAGAAGAAAAAATTATGCTTGAATCTGATGTTTTCACTTTTTCTATCAAATAAACTGTAAATTAAATTAGAATTTTTTTCTGTTTTCGCCGTTTTGAAAAGATGGTGCCACCGATAAGATAACATCGAAATTGTTAGCTCTAAAAAGTCGTATAGTATATGTTGACGTCTAGAAACAGTTTAACCTTTTAATACCATTGACTTTTTGCCTGCATCACTTAGTTTTCATCGTGTTAAGATGTCAAGTTTTGAGCCAGGTAAGCGTCATTTACGGGAACTGTTAGTTTACTGCTTTCATTTAAAGCAATCTGTAGCTGAAGCACATCGGCTACTCATAATAGCATATGGTGATGTTAATTTGAGTGAGAGAAGTTGTCGGGAGTGGTTCCAAAAATTTAAAAATGTTGATTTTGACGTGGAGAACAAAACACGCAGTGGAAGGCCCAAAGTGTATGGTAATACAGAATTGGAAACTTTACAGGAAGAAAATCCGTGCCTACTGGTGGAAGATATACCTGGTCAGACAATTAAGTAATATGATAAAATTCAAAACTCGAGTATATTTAAAAATAAAGGTAATCGCTGCGATCCCCTTCAAAGTATTCCCCTCCCTCATCTATACACTTATTCCAGTAAGTCTTCAAGTATTCGTAACAATTCTAGAACACTTCTTGTGGGACCTTTCTGAGTATCCTCGTCTCAGATTCTTGGATGTCTTCAACGGAGACAAAATTTCGACCATTGACTAATTTTTTCAAATGTGGAATAGGAAAAAGTCACAGGGTGACATGTCCAGTGAATAAGGTGTTTATGGTAAGGTTGCGATGCCTTTAGATGCTACAAACTGAGAGACACTAAACGCACTGTGACAGGAAACATTATCGTGATGCAGAACCCAAGTCTTTGCAACCTCTGAACGTACTCTGAGCACTCTTGTTTGTAAATTTTCGAGCACATTGCGGTAGAATACTTGATTTACGGTATGTCTAGGTGCTACAAACTCTTTGTGCACTACCCCTTTGTTGTCGAAGAAATAAATGAACATGTTTTTCACTTTGCACTTGCTCATTCTCTCTTCTTTGGCCGTGGTGCTCCAGTGGACAGTCATTCTTGGCTGTTTCGTTTAGCTTCGGAGTCATCTTGAAAGAACCAAATTTCATCACTAGTAACAACTCGATCGAGACGAGTAGGATCACTTTCAACCTGCTCGAAACAATCTTGAGCGATTGTTCATTCGATGGTCTTTTGCTCATCTGAAATGTTCTTTGGTACCATCTTTGCGCACAGCTCTTTCATGGCGAAATCTTTGGGTAAAATCTTTTTGACTGTTTCCTGGGTTAACATTAAACTCGTCAGTCAACATTAGAATGGTTAATCGCCAGTCTTGGCGAGCAAGGGCGCGGATGCGCTGCGCATTCACGTTGGTTCGCATTTGAATTGGTCTTCCGCTGCGCGCCACATCTTTGACGCTGATGCGGCCTCTTTTAAAATCGGCATACCACTAAAGTACCTGGCTACGACTCAGGGTATTACTACAATACATTTTAAGCACTTTTTCATAAGTTTCTGTCGCGGTTTCGTCGAGTTTCGCATACAGTTTTATCGCACACCGTTTTTCTAAATTTCTCTGTTCCATTTTTGATTTTCGTGACATACACTACTCGCACGTTGTTACAAAACATTTAACAGCTGGCGAAAAAATAATTGTACAAGGGTCGTCAAGATTTCAATCGAGAGAGTAAGAATCTACTATTACAGTGGAGGATTTACGGGTTCGCAGTATTACCACCGGCCGAGAAATAAAATTGGTCGCATTACTTAATTGTCGGAGATCATATGCAAATATTAATAAGAACTGTAGCAGTAAAGTGAATATATATGTATATGTCGCAAAGTTATTGCGTAAAACATATATAATTATATTTATATATGTACATATAGAATTCCGGTGTTGACTAAATTAGCAAAAATTAAATTAGCAAAAAAGTGGTGTACGAAATAACAACTTTTTTATACGGAAGCGACGATATTTATATGTATACACATAGTTTTAGATCATTGGTAAATTAATTTTCTATTTTATTATAATTATTTTTGATGAATTTGAAAACAATATATCCTATGTTCTTCCGAAGATTAATGAAAAATTATATGCCTAATCTGATACTTTGTATTTCTTGAATTAAAAAAAAAGTTGCATATATTTGTACCTTGTATGCTAGTGTCACATTTCACGATGCCTATAAAGCGTGTACACGAAGTATACTCATTGAAGAAACATAACATTTTTCGAATTATTTTTCCATTTAGATTTAACATAATCTGCATCAAGAATACACTTTTCAGAACAGTGCTCTGATGCAGTTATACAATTTCTGGTTGGATCTGTCAAATCCCTAAAATGCCCATTTACAACGTCGATGACTTCCTCATTACTTTCAAATTTTTTAACCACGAGCCAATTTTTTAGGTTAGTAAATAGATGATAGTCAGTGGGGTCTAAATCTATTGAATATGGTGGATGGGAAAGTAATTTGAATTCTAATTTGTTGATTTTAATCCTAACACCTGATATATGAGTTGCAATAAATCGCTGCTCTAACTAAGTTTTAGCCTTTCCGAGATAATCAATAAAGGTCATTTTTCCGCATTCTAGAAAACAGTGTCCAGAAGCTTGTTCGCCGATAAAATTGTTCACGCCTTTATTGGCCATAGTTCATTTCATCCAGTCTATTGTTTCGACTATCTTTTGCTTTCAGGAGTTTAAATGGTGAATCCACGTTTCATTTACAGTTATGAGTCGATGCAAAAATTCGCAGATATTCCGCTTATACAACGCTAAATACTTGAGAGAAATAGCTTTTCGTGTTAGTTTTTCATTGAGTGTTAGCAAACGCAGCACTCACCTAGTGCAAAGCTTCTCCATACTCAAATCATTATACAAAATATGCGTACGCGTTTCGATGACATTTTGGTAATCTCAAATACCTCATTCATCTTTTCTCTGTCACGATTTTGTGAATTTTTTCAATCATTTCGGGAGTTGTAACGTCAACTGTGCGTCCTGTATGAGATTAATCAACAATACACGTGTCATCATTCTTAAATTAATGAAGCGCACTGTTTAAACATACGCACTGTCTTTCAATATAAAATCTAGTTCTTCTTTGATTTCAAGTCATGTTAGTCTTTTTAAATAGAAATATTTGATGATCGCATACTTTCCTTCTTTTTCCAATTTCACGTAATCAATAGAGGCGTATTGTTCAATAGGCTTTTAAATGTATACAAACTAAAGAATCGTTATAAAAAACTATACACAAGTTAGTGAGATGTACTATTATAGAATGCAGACCAGAAATTCTTCCTGCCAGCATCATCTCTAGCTCAGACCGAAAACATTTATGTCATCCTCTTATTATGAAAATTTAAAATTGTAATTTATAAGTACTTGTACATATGCAAGATATCTTTTAAAGTTATAGTCTTACAATTAAGATAAATTTCATATTATATTAATACTATTATTTACCATGAAACATGATAATGTACAATAATATATTTTTAATATATTTTCAGCAATCTATAGAATGGGCAAAAAGAATTAGCAAAATCGAAAAAGAAGAAGAATATTTTCAATTTCTTCAAATTATGCCATCCGATTCGCCTTATTCTATTTCTTGTAAGTGTACATATTGTTTTGATGAATGAAAAATAATCTTGCAATATTCTATTTCAATAGCAGTGTTAATATTGAATACTTCATATAAGAATCCATTCGTTTATCTAACGAACTGCAAGTTAATTTTCACTTTAGTGTTGAATTATCTTTGCACTTCGAAAGCTTTAAAATTATGTTAAGTTGGCGACTTAGAGGTAACAATGATGCATAGGTATTCGATAGCGAGAAGAAACAATAAAAAAGACAGTGCATTACATAGGTTGCGATATTACAATCGATAATAGAACATATTGTAACCGAAATACCCAAAACGCTGGCTAAATTTGTATATTCTGAAATATATTAACAAAAAATAAAGTATATAATACAATTATAGCTTAAAATAGTGGACTATTAATACAAACCGCTGAGTTTATGTTATATGTATTCCTATATATGACTTACTATATATGAAAATATATTTAATTTGATTCTATATATTTAATTCTGAAAAATATTAATAAATAAATAATTTTAAATAAAATACAACTTTAAAAAATAATGGGATCTTGTACAAATAGCCGAGTTTGATATCATTTTGATCCTCCAGAAGAAATATTATACGGAGAAGATTTTTTTAAAAGTATTAATAAAGATATAATAAGTGAATGAATAATAGATATTAATATGAGTACACAATTGATACAAAATTATAATAAGCAAACGATAAATTTAATATGAGTATCTATATGAGTAAGTTCAAAAATTTGTTATTAAAAATTCATTAAAATATATTTTGCAAATAAATACTATTCACACGGGGATTTATATAAAATAATTATCTTGGATCATCGATATTTTTTTCGCTATTTATTTTCACAATTCATTATTATTAAGAAAAGCAAGTATGAACTTGTAGGCATCATCGTTCGGATAATTTTTTAGGTGAATTTATCATCGTTCGGATAAAATTTATAGGTGAAAAAAATATATAAATATGTAAATTGAACTTAAATATATATACTCTAATTCTAATAGAAGAGAATCCTAATAAAAATGGTTTACTTTTCTTTAATTTTATACTTTGAATTAGAAAGCATTTGGAATAGATTAGACAAAAATTTCAAACATTGAAACAATAGTTAAAGTGTTATATAATTTCTTGCATCGACAACTCCAATGACAAGGCTCCCATATTAATAACAAAATTATGTTTTCAAAGCCTTAACTACAGGAATAAATATAATAAAACTTTTTATATTTAAGAGATATATCTTCCCGTTTATTATGTACATTATATTTATTATGTGTAATATATAGATTTAGATTTCTTTCATATTTTTAACATGGTTTTTTTAAATAATTCTTATTGAAAAAAAAATTGATGGTATCTATTTCTGTTATGTTTCTGGTTTGTTCCATTCTATTATATTATAATTAAGTTACTGTAGAATCTTTAATTTTATCATTGAGGTGAGATTTCACATTACCATCAAGCAATTTCAACACATTTCCAGCTGCTAATACAGTTCTCAAATTCTAAATAAATATAAATATAAACATTCATTCAATTAATTTTTAGAATAATATAATGCTATAACTTAAAAAATTCTTATAAAAAAGAAATAAAATCTTTTTTCTGTATTTATAAATCCATACAAAAAGACTGATAAGCAAATAAAAAACCAGCTAATAATTTCGTGCAATTATTAGAGTAGTATTTTTAATATTTAAATTTAAATTTTTTAAAATAATTATTCTATACTAAAATAAAATAAAATTTCACTATATTTTAAGATGCAATTACATTTGGGAACAAGATGTAATACGGAAAAGGAGAAAAATGAAGTAGACAATTTCTATCGGGGACGATCCCATTTTTATTTTTTCATGCGCGCGCACACACACGCACACACACACACACACACACACACACACACACACACACACACACACACACATTGGCCATTTAGCGTCCGTGTGCTCGGGCCCTGACAGAACTAAACTTTGCAGGCACTGCGGTGGAAAAGACCATCTATCCAAGCTGTGTGTAAACGGGCCCTGTTGTTTACTCTGTAAATGTGAAGGAAAAAAGGAGATTAACCATCCAGCATACAGCTATAAGTGCCCGATTACCGTGGAGTTTTTAAAATGACATAATACATGAAAATACTCCAACTGAATACCAACCATTGCGTAGCAGCTCATGACCTGCTGAAACAGACAATAAAGGAGCTAAGAATAGACATTGCTGTAATCTCCGAACCATATTGTGACAGAATCAGACCACAGCGCTGGATAAGTGACACAAGCAATAGAGCTGCCCTCTGGATTGGTCAAAATAGGCAGGTACTAAAGCAGTCGAGTCATCGGAGCGAATTGATATCCTGGGCTAAAATACAAGAAATATACGTCTTTAGTGTATATGCTCCTCCAAGCTTGACGGACAAGCAGTTTGAAATCCTTGTAGCTAAATTAGTTGATGAAGCCATGGACAAGAAACCATTATTAATCGGTGGCGATTTTAACGCGTGGTCCACAGCCTGGGGAAGCGCTTCAACAAATAACAGAGGTAGTATGCTGCTTGATGGCCTTAATTCTCTTCAACTCCACGTGGTTAATAAGGGATCTGAATCCACTTTCATTAGGGGTGATAAATAATCAGTCATTGATGTAACATTCGCCAGTGATGACTTGATTCAGCGGATCCTTAATTGGAGAGTAAGCGACCTTTACACCCACAGTGATCACAGGGCGATCTTGTATGAGATTGCAGAGAAGAAAGTAAAGAACAAGTGCAATGAGTGGATGCCCACACGGAAATGGAACATCAGATCGCTAGACTGTGAAGTGTTCGCCACTATAATATCAGAAGAGCGTTTAGAATATGGTGCACCAGGCCATCTGGCAAATGCACTCATGAAGCATATCTCTGAAGCATGTGATGCATCGATGACTAGGACTAAGAGCGGATTTAAACATCGTCAATCTGTCTACTGGTGGACAAATGAAATTGCAGAATTGCGCAAACAATGTCATCGCGCACGTAGACTTGCCCAGAGAGCCCGCACCCATCGTGATACGTTTAATAGTTTATTTAAAGAAGCACAGAGAGTGCTTGTCAAGGCCATTAAGGCAAGCAAGCGTCGATGCTGGCTTGAACTGTGTGCAGAGGCCAACAATGACTTATGGGGACGACCATACAAAACAGTCATGGCACGATTGAGTAGGGCACCAATACAACCCACTAGCACGGTATTGATTGATAAGATTGTTTCCGCTCTCTTTCCCAATGACATTCATGGGACTGTACTGCGCACGCAACACTCGGACGATATACATCCTATAACAGAAATGGAGCTACATAATGCTTACGCTAAGACTAGAGACAATGCTGCCCCTGGCCCTGATGGTATCCCTAATGCGGCAGTTAAGTTGGCGATTCAGAAGAATCCAGCTATATTTCTAAAAGTATATAATGCTTGTCTTCTTGAGGGTATTTTTCCTGATTGCTGGAAAACTCAAAGGTTAGTCCTGTTAAAGGGCAATAAGCCACTTGATGATCCTTCATCATACAGGCCATTGTGTATGCTCGACACGGTAGGTAAAATATTTGAAAAAATAATATGTAGCCGACTGGAAGCATTCACTGAAGGATTGCACGGCTTATCCTCACGCCAATTTGGATTTCGGAAATCAAAATCAACAGTCGATGCCATTAAACTGGTAGTGTGTACCGCAAGAAATGCAACCAGTGGTAAGAGATGGAAAGGTGGCACTAAACAGTATTGTGCCATTGTCGCTCTAGATGTCAAGAATGCCTTTAATTCAGCGCGCTGGTCTTCTATTATGAGTTCTCTCAAAGAGTTCGGAGTACCTGGTTATTTACAGAATGTCGTGGCCAGCTACTTTGAGAATAGGATAATATTATACCGAACGGATGAAGGCACTGTATCGCATAAGGTTACTGCGGGAGTCCCCCAGGGCTCAGTTATGGGACCTATATTGTGGAATATTATGTATGATGGCGTGTTGAGGATTCCACAACCGCCTGGTTCAATAACAGTAGGGTACGCCGACGATATCGCTCTAGTAGTGACGGCTAAGACCCTTGATGAACTTACTGAAAATGCCAATGAGGCAATTAGCAACATCAGTAGATGGATTAAGACGGCTGGTCTACAATTAGCGGAGCACAAGACAGAAGTAGTTCTTGTCAGCAGTCGTAAGAAGGTAGATGGTATTACTCTTAAAGTTGGTAGCTGCCGCATTAGTTCTGCGCCATCTTTACGATACTTGGGTGTCCAGCTTGATGCCAGGTTAAACTTCAAAGAACATCTAAAGATATCTGGCGAAAAAGCGCAACGAGTTTCAGCTGCCTTGTGTCGGCTCATGCCTAACATTGGTGGCCCACGTCCACCCCAGAGGAAACTATTAGCTTATGTTGTTAATTCTGTCAGCATGTATGCAGCACCAATCTGGCATCATGCATGCGGAATTAAATCGTATTGTGAGTTGGCCATTGCGACCCGTCGTCGCTCCTGTATACGTATTATTAGTGGTTACAGGACGGTATCCACCGACGCAGCTGAGGTACTTGCCGGAATTCTTCCTTTCGATTTAGCTGCAGATGAACTGGCTAGGCTGCATAACATATGTAAGGCCGCAGTGGATTCCCTACAAGGTGCTAAAAATGTGGAACGTCATCGTTCTATAGAAATATGGCAAAAACGATGGACCGATTCTAGCAAAGGCCGATGGACTTATCGTATCCTCCCAGACATACACAGATGGATCAACAGGAAACACGGGGAATTAGATTTCCACCTAACTCAGTTGTTGACTGGACATGGTTGTTTTAGGTCCTATTTCCACCGCTTTCACCTGGATAATAATGATCTCTGCTCCATCTGTCCGACTTTGGTCGAGGATGCTGAGCATATATTGGTGAGCTGTCCTCGTTTTAGAACACAACGTGAGCACTTGATGAACATCATCAATAAGCCAATAAGACCAGAGAGCACCCTATCAATAATGCTGGAATCTTCTGAAAACTGGAAGGCAGTAGCCAGTTTCGCAAAAGAGGTGATGACCAAACTTAGATATGCCGATAGAACTAGGCGAATAGCCCAGGATGAACCAGGCCAACTGATCCTATTTTAAGATACAGAGGACGAACACCGAACCCCTGATCACCTGTGTGGATGGGGGACGTAGGATAGTGTCATAAGAAGATGAGTCGTATAGGCTAATTAACAGCCCCGCCGAAGTAATATTCCCGGATAGTTCCGGCGGGATGCTGGTTTCGAGAGGCCACTAGTGCAGAGCTTGCTCTGCCTACGCCTAATAAAAAAAAAAAAAAAAAAACACACACACACACACACACACAAACACACACAATAAGATAGAGTATGTTCTGAAACTAAATCAATAAAACTACTCTACGTACACAGAGTAGTACAGTAAGTGCGCGCCTCATAAAGAACACGGTGGTCGAGGAGGATTGCGCCGTTCACTATGGTGAACAGAGATTAGATACGTCATAATTAATTTTCAGGTGAGAGAAGTGCGATTTGAAAGAGATCATGCGACAATTTGATCGGTGGTTGCGAAATGAACTTGTGGAACTCAAATAATAACATCGTTGGCAGATATTTTCCTCGTACGTTACATTATGGTAGAAAGTTAATGTTATCTGATCTGCGTCTTGCGTCTTATATGTACTTATACGGTATTCAATAAAGCTACGAGTTATTCATTTCATTAATGTGATCATTAAAAGAAAGAACGACGTGATTACTCATTAAATTAATGATATGATTAATAATTAATAAAATAAAAGGTTAATTACTCATTGTTTTTGTAACTCGAATTTTTGATTTTGCATGAAATTAGAAATAAACGAATCAACAAAATTGCAGTACGGAAACCGACCGGGATATTCGGCGGAAAATTACCCACGTAATAATGGCGTCCATCATGTTGCTGTCATTTTCATTTCGTACCCGATAATTTACTTGGGAAATTTACGATCACGAGCGAGTGTGTATGGTATGTTTTGGAATTTGGCATTTCATAGCGAGCGTGAACCGTCGATTACGGATGGATTAAAATATGACATTCATGCTACCGATCAACAGGTAAACATTCGTGCCGAATTTTGCTGTGATGGTGAAAGGCCCATCGAATTTCGGGGCAAGTTTAACTTTCACACCTTCTGTGCCAGAGGCGAGTATATGAGTATACGTAATCGCCAAGCGCGTACTGTACGTCGCGACGTCTCGCATTAGAATAGCTAGTTTGCGGTGCCTCTGCCTACTGCGAGTTTTCGGCTGCCCTTCTGTGGAGATCGGGTAACATCTCCATGCACTTTTTGTAATTCTGTAAAGCAGCCTCTTCTTGCGCTAAATGTGTGCGATGCTCTCCCTGGCAAGACGCTTGATATAGAAGAATAGCAATCGGCTCGGTAAAATGTTCATCCTCAGTACTATAAGATTCCTCAAGGAAGGCGATTATCGCGGTCTTAAGAATCCGATTGAAGAATCGTCGAATGGACTACCCCACGCTCCAAAGGGAATTTCTCGTTGATCTTATTACGAAATTCGATGTTGTTGTCCAGTAGGAAAACTTCAAGCGTGCCAAAGCATAAAAATACGCGATCTTGTAAGTCACGGCGAACAACCCCATTCTTGGACTAGTAAAGACAGATATGTGCCGTGATTCCTCCCGAAGACGGATCTGGTGATAGGCGCAGCTGAGATTCAGTGTGGAAATATATCGCGCATTTCTCAATTTCCGTCAAATTACGTTTATGTCATTAAGCAAATATGCACTGAGTTGAATTTACGATAATCCACGCAAAATCGGTAGCTCATTACGATGGTTGGTCTGCGAATTACGCCTTTATCAAACAATTTACGTACCTACAAATGCATTTCCAGCTCTATCTTCTGAGAGACTGGCTAGTAACACTGCTGAATCGGCCGGAGGAGAGCTGTAGCGGAACGAGATCCACTGCACCGAAACCATCGCTTCACAGATCTCCATCCGACGCTGTTTTGTTTCAAACAATGTTCAATTTTTCTCTGCGTTAGTTATGCTTATATAGAATGAGTAGATATACTATCTAAAGGTCCAGATGATACTCGCTTTGAAATAAGTGGCACTAACATAAAATATAATTCGTTGGATTTGAAAAAAAAAAAATATTATTGGTTTTTTCTTAAGGTTATTTCTTTTTACTTATTTGAATTTCATAATATGAAATTAAATGATTTCCTCTTCTTTGGAAATTGATAAAGTATGTTAAGAAGAGATGTAGGATTTAGAGGTCGTGGTGCAGGAGTGCTCCCCCTTTTCTAAAAAAAAATAAGAATAAGCAATTAAAGATTAAAAGTTTGTTAATAATCTAATCTGACAATAAAATTTAAAAATATATAATAGCATAATAAATAGAACTTAAAATTAAAACTTATTTTAAAAAAAAGATTTGATAATTTTTAGTACTTAAAAAATATTAAAAGAATTTTTATAATAAACTTCACATAGATTATAAATCTTATTTTATTTTAAAATCTGGAAGACCTAACTTAAGATCGAGCCCGCGGTCGAGTGTTGCATATAACTCTGAACATCGTAAATACCAGATGTTACTCAAGCACGGAAAACTGAGAATTGGACCGAACTACACGGTTTCGTTCGTCGACTACACACTTTTGACACTCATCGTGAAAGGAAACCGTACGAGTAACGAAGCGAATCGATATCCTCAGACCGACTGATTCTTTCAATTTTTCAGTGAAAATTCTTCAAGAGGCAAAATAAAGACGTTTGTACTCGTAAGAAAGAGTTATAAAATTACTAATTGAGAATATTATAATAGTGATATAAAAACGAGACAGTATAAATTAACAGGAAATGCAACACAAAACTGTAAATTCACTCGGTTTGATATAAATAGATGAACCGAGCTGTAAAAATAAATATAGTAAATATGAGAAAGAGACAGAATATACGTGAAGACGTCTCGAAATTTCGGAAAATGTGATAATCCGAGGAGCTCTCGAGCTCTGGATGCGTTATATATACTACTGTGTACAGATATGAGTAAGACATTATTTATAACTTTTGAAATCTTTATTTATTCTTCTAATCTAATTCATCCGTCTCAAAATAATCCCCGCCGAATACAATGCAACTATGTGAACGGATTTCCAATTTTCCAACAACGGTACAATATAATTTGTGACGACTTTAAGACAAATCCATATATATGGACATAATTCTCTTTTACGTATGTAGATCGTTCCTCTTTATTCCTTAATTGCCGTTGTATTATATTACATTAATACTTCTGAAAATTTACCCGCCTTATGTACTAACCAACAGAAGTTTTAAAACTTGCAGCAAAAACATTAAAATTTATTGAATTGTTACATTACATGGCAATATAGACGTGCAATAAATTTTAACAGATTTATTTACTGCAATATTAATTACTGCAATATTTCGTGTTATATCGCTATAACTTTATAATTATATATATATATATATATATATATATATATATATATATATATATATATTAACTAGTAGTAATATAACTAAAAGTAATAATATATATTAATATATATATATTATTACTTATAATAAATATATAACGCTACTTGCCAGAACGGAGCTCCGCTGTAGTTTCCTCTGGTGCTGGCCTTCTTTCCTTTGGCATCTCTTTTCTTCCTTCCTTCTCTCTCTTTCTATCTTTTTACTCTCAATGGCTTCCACGGGATATCGCTGGGATAGCGAGGTGGATCAGCCGGATCACCGAAAAGTTGGTGGACACCGGTGGAGAATCGGGCTCGTGGTAGAGGTGATATTTTGGACGGAACTCTCTCTCTATTCGACCACGTCCTTTGGTAGCTGAGAGGGGAAGAAGGTTTTCTTTATATATATACATATATAGATATATATATATATATATGTGTGTGTGTGTGTGTGTGTGTGTGTATGCAATGCTCTGCTTTGCTTATGGTGGATTATTTGTTTTTTTTTATTATATTTATTAGGCTTCGATTGAAAAGGGAGGAACGTTTGGGGACTGGTAGTCGAAAATTTAGGTAAATAACTCTGAACTCAATTTTTAAATTATAAAAAACAATTACTATATTCTGATTAATTAAATACAATTGCATTGTACTTCTGTCGACTGCCCATATACAAATTAATAAATATTTTTTTTATTGGTCTTACAGTCCATTTTCTTCAAATAAGTACTATCATCATTTAATATATTATTTATACAATTTATGTAATCAATTTTATTGGAAGCTACAGTTACATTACCTTTGTCGGCCTTTTGGAAGATTATATTAGGGTTATTTTTCAAAAAATTCTTCGCGGTAATTAAATCATGTATAAAATTACTATTTAAAAAATTATCAAATTTATTTTCTCCTTTAAAATTACTAATGACATTAACCAAAGATGCCCTACATTCCTTTTTTACTTCATCATTTAAAACAAAAAGATTACTTTCAACCTCCGCGATGATTTCTTTGATCGGGAGATTATTTTTACAATATAATATTCCATGTTTGGCACCTATAGACATGATGTTTATTACTTCATTTGGTATCTCCTTGTCAGTTAGATTCTTAAACCAATTTTTATTGTTTGCATTGTTAAATTGATAGCTTTGAAATTGTTTTTTATTTCTTAAACATTCAAATTTCCTTTTTAATGTTTGTCTATTAATATATTTTGTCTTAATAAAATGTTTGCTTTGACCAAGAAAAAATTCATGTAATTCATTTCTTTCTATATTTTGATATAAATAATGTTTAATCTTTAATAAATATCTATTTAAGGAATGAATCTGAATATGTAAATCTCTAATTTCTAAATTAAGTAATTTATTTTTGAAAAAGAAAATATTGGACTGTAAGACCAATAAAAAAACATATTTATTAATTTGTATATGGGCAGTCGACAGAAGTACAATTCAATTGTTTTAAAATAGAAGGTCTATTTAACTTAAATTAAGGGGGTATATCATGATTTATTTTAGAGAAATTTATTGTAAATATGGTACTACTATTAAAGATTATTATTCAAAATGGATTCAAATGAATTTAAAAGTTGTAATTCTTAAAGAAAAACTTACATTCCTTATTAGATGCAAGAAATCAAATATATTTCCGGTACACATTAATGATAGATTTCATGATGAATATTTTTTGCAGGTTTATAGTAATAATGTTTGTTATGATCTAAAGAAGAAAATTTTCTTTTTCAAAAATAAATTACTTAATTTAGAAATTAGAGATTTACATATTCAGATTCATTCCTTAAATAGATATTTATTAAAGATTAAACATTATTTATATCAAAATATAGAAAGAAATGAATTACATGAATTTTTTCTTGGTCAAAGCAAACATTTTATTAAGACAAAATATATTAATAGACAAACATTAAAAAGGAAATTTGAATGTTTAAGAAATAAAAAACAATTTCAAAGCTATCAATTTAACAATGCAAACAATAAAAATTGGTTTAAGAATCTAACTGACAAGGAGATACCAAATGAAGTAATAAACATCATGTCTAAAGGTGCCAAACATGGAATATTATATTGTAAAAATAATCTCCCGATCAAAGAAATCATCGCGGAGGTTGAAAGTAATCTTTTTGGTTTAAATGATGAAGTAAAAAAGGAATGTAGGGCATCTTTGGTTAATGTCATTAGTAATTTTAAAGGAGAAAATAAATTTGATAATTTTTTAAATAGTAATTTTATACATGATTTAATTACCGCGAAGACTTTTTTGAAAAATAACCCTAATATAATCTTCCAAAAGGCCGACAAAGGTAATGTAACTGTAGCTTCCAATAAAATTGATTACATAAATTGTATAAATAATATATTAAATGATGATAGTACTTATTTGAAGATTGGTAATCCACTGGACTGTAAGACCAATAAAAAAAATATTTATTAATTAAATACAAAAAATTTTTTTTTATTTTAATAAATTTACATAAATAAACTATTTATTAATCGGGATCTCCTGGTAGATTTCCTGCAACATATAATAAAACAAAAAAAAATTATTAGGAGTGTGAATAAGTCTTTCCCGTTTTTTGTAAGAGATGGCGCCACCAATACTGTGCGAGTATTCAATGGTTACATATGTCATAATCAAAGCTTATTCATATGTCAACAATTCCATACTAACACATTAGTTAAAATTTTTTCGCATCATAAATTTTTGATATCGTGAAAATGTCGAAATTTGAGCCGAGTCGACGTCATTTGCGGGAAGTTTCACTTTATTGGTTCAATTTGAAGAAATCTGCTGCCGAGACGCATCGATTGCTTCAGGAGGCTTATGGAGAAGGTTGTGTCGATGATTCAAGTGTTCGCGGATGGTTTCGACGCTTCAAAAGCGGTGATTTCGACGTGGAAGACAGGGAGCGTTCCGGGCGGCCGCAAATCTTTGAAGATCGAGAATTGGCGACTTTGCTTGATGAAGATTCTTGTCAAACGCAAGAAGAACTTGCTGAAGCATTGGGAGTTGACCGAACAACCATTTCCAAGCGTTTAAAAGCCATGGGAATGATCCAAAAGCAAGGAAATTGGGTGCCGTACGAACTGAAGCTGAGAGACGTCGAACGGCGTTTTTTCACTTGCGAACAGCTGCTTCAGCGACATAAAAGAAAGGGTTTTCTGCATCGTATCGTGACTGGCGATGAAAAGTGGATACGTTACGATAATCCGAAGCGAAGAAAATCATGGGGACTACCCGGCCATGCATCATCATCGACGGCCAAGCCAAATATTCATGGCGCCAAGCTCATGCTCTGTATATGGTGGGACCAGGAGCTAGGTGTGGTTTACTATGAGCTTCTGAAACCGAATGAAAGGATCACAGGTGAGGTCTATCGACGACAATTGATGCGTTTGAGCCGCGCACTGCGAGAAAAACGGCCACAATACTCCGACAGGCACGACAAAGTTATTTTGCAACATGACAATGCTCGCCCACATGTTGCACCGCCGGTGAAAACATACTTAGAAACGCTCAAATGGGAAGTCCTACCCCACCCGCCGTATAGTCCAGACGTTGCTCCGTCTGATTACCGTCTCTTCAGATCGATGACGCATGGCCTGGCTGACCAGCACTTCCATTCCTACGAGGAAGCGAAAAAATGGGTGGATGACTGGATAGAGGCCAAACCGGTCGAATTTTTTCGCAACGGAATTCGTATGTTGCCAGAAAGATGGGAAAAAGTTGTAGCTAGCGATGGCCAATACTTTCAATAATTCATTTGTAACCATTTTTTCACAATAAAGGCTCAAAATTTGAAAAAAAAAACGGGAAAGACTTATTCACATACCTGATATTATTACGCTTTTCGCATATACATATATATATATATATATATATATATATTTATTTATTTATTTATTAATTTACAAAGTATCGCGCGCTAAGCTGATTACTTCGAATTTTGGAATTCCTTACAGCTTTAATCTATATTCTTTCTCTTTCAATTATTTCTGTATTTACGTATATTTATCGCACGGCTCGGTTCGCTCTATTTACACGAAACCGAGTGCTTCTCAAAATTTTATTTGGGAACGACACTTGTTAATTTTTATATTACTCTAAGGTGTGCTTTAATCAATAATGTAAAGAGATCAAAATTTTAATAAGAATAGATTTAATTCTTATCAAAATTATCGCTCCCAAACGCATCTTACATAAATTAAATAATTTATATGAATAGTCTGTCCTCTATTGACATTCAGTCTCGATTTTACTCACTTTTATTTGGTGTAATTTTCCTTATGTTTTTCCAGATGAAATAAAAGTTACCTTTTCAGAAGTCGGGTGTGTCCATTCTTCTGAGCTATTAATTTTTATTAACTCTTTTTCACGTGTAAAGATTTTTTTCTTTTACCTGGAAAAAAATCTTTCACTAGAAAAAGAAAAGCATTGGTCAGTCGGAGTATCGAATTATTTTGTTACTCAAGAGGTATCCTTTCTCAACAAGTACTGAAAATGAACCGCTCTTCTGGCAACAATTAGAGAATTTTTATACATTGTAAAATTATGTTAATAAAAATTTGATTAGTTAATGTTTAAATTAATTTAAATTAATATCATTTCTATTGGTTAATATTTAAATTATAATAAATTAATATTATCTATAATACATGGTTAGTTTATTATATTAAATATCTAATTTTTTCTATGGTTGTGTTTATTTATAATCGCGTGTGTATTTGTATTGTATATATATTATCATTTTCGATTCTATCTAGTGATAGAATAATTCTACGTGTATATTTATCTTATTGTAATAAATTAAATGATTGAACTTTTCTTTGCCTGTAACTTACGTTATATTTCCATCTCTTTTCGGTAGCGAAAACTGTATAATGCGGATTTTCGTTTACTAGGTCGATCGAAAGATTTAAGCTTACTTTTTTACTGCGGTTACTCGTCACACCTGTTCCGTCTTTCGAATGATTCGCAGTATGTAGTTTGTATTGCTGACGTTTACTTGATACCGCTCGTATTCTTCTCGGTATATAATTTTCTGTCTGTCTGGGAGGACGAATTCCCTTGTTCTTCAATATGTTTCCTTATAGGAGGGTATCGCAGATCTTTTCTTTGTTTTTCTTCTGCTCTGAGTCTAACTTCATTGGGATTAGTTCAGGAGAACGTAGCTGTTTCCTCTAGTTCTTTCCTCTATTTTATTAAATCTCCTTCTATTATGGTCGGTGTTGCATTCCGTAGCTTTGTCAAACATTTGTCGTCTTCCTCTGTATCCTCTGATCGTTGAGGATGATGATGACAAGGAAGACGAAAATGTCGAAGAGGATGATGGCGATGATGAAAAGGACGAAGACGACGATGGGGCGATGATGATGGAATTTCGTTCGAGACGGTTGGTCGTTTCTCGTTAGATCGAAGACTTCAATGGGTTGCGAGATGGGTGCTGGGTGAAAAACAAGGTCTAATTTGTTTTTTTATTATTCTTATTTAGTGTTTTCCTCTCAATTTTTAAAACAAAGAATACGAAGCATGAATGGTACATCCGGGCTAAAAGAACATAGTTTATACTTGTTACATTCATTCGACTTTGAAAATGTAAATATTTTGGAACATGGTATTAAGAATCAATATAAAAGAGAAACTCTTGAAAATATTCATATTTTGAAAAATCCCAATAATGTAAAATTAATGTTAGATTCGAGTAAATTGGACACCACTTATCATTTGTTATTCATATAGAATTTGTATTTCGCATTTCAGTTGAAGAAAAAAAGAGATGGATGTTCTAAATGTTATACTAATAAATTTAGAGTGGGAATGGGGTATATAAAGTAGCATCCTGGGTTTTTCATTTTAGTTTAGTTCCTGAGGATGAACTGTAGCGGTTCGAAACATCGGACAAGAAGGTGATCCTAAATTTTAGGTGGTGGGGGCAGTCAGGTTGTCCTTTACTAACATAGAACAAGTACCTTTATTATTTTTTATTTTTATTTTACTTATTATTGTATTTTTATTTTTATTTTATTATTAATTTTATTTTATTTTTATTTTTAATTTTCTGATATAATTTATTGTAGTAATAAGTTTTATTTCAGATTCTGCGGGGGTGATCATAAACAAAGACAGTCTAACTGTCGTTATTTTAGCTAATATATGATATTATAAAGATTGTAAGACCGATAAAAATATTGATTAATGTAAGAGATTTATGTAACTTTATTAAATATAAAGCTTAATATCTCTTTCATTTAGCGAGCCTTTCGCGTATGTCCATTGTATTATAATATATGTTTTTAAAATTGCGGAAACAATAACTGTAAGCTTAAGAATATAACTTAAAGCAAAAGAAAAGAAATCGCAGGACTTTTACTAATTTATTTTTACATTTATTTTTATAATTCCTACACTGATTTTGGATGTATATTTTTTATATATTGTAATGTACCCTTATTTCTAAGCCTCTCTCGCTCTCTCTCTCTGAGTCTGTTGTTCTCACGCTCTCACTCTCGCTATTTCCGTATGCTACCTACTCGCAGGACCTGACGGGTGGCTCCGTTGTACTTTCACGAACTGGAAGATGGCGGACAAATGTAGATCGCCCCTCCTTCGACTCAATGGGGGAATGCTGTCGTGCCGACGGGGGTGGCCTTACAGTGATCTGGGCTGACTAGCGATGATGGAATAAATGAGGTTGTTGCGTGATGTACCCACTCTCTGCCGTGGTTGGTCGAAGTATATATAGTACCATACACGAGATGGCATCTATCGCCATAAGGTATATATCATGTTGCACATTGATACTAGTAAGGCTAAGCAAACCTCGTTTCATAAAGATGTGGCCCAATTTCTCCACGATTCTACTATTCGTCGGCAATGTAACGTACAACAGGTTGCATCAGCTGGTCTGCTGGGTGATCGAATAGTCACGCATCCTTAGGCAGTGGCACCTGGAGACGTAATGCGTTCATTTCCATGATCAACTCGACGAGTATTCACTCGTCTTTATGGGTTTATACGTCGGATAAAATGTATTTCCATACGGCAGGTAAATGCGTATATCGTCAATCTGATGTTTGCAAATATTACATCCGTGTTAGACTCCACTGGCGTAAGACCAGTCTTCCGAAACACAGGCCATAATTCTTGAGCCCCTGGTACACATCGCCATCAGATAGAACAGAGCGCATATTTAGTTGAAGAGGAGACTGCTCTACAACAGTAGAAACAGCGAATGATGAAACTAAGTGGTCTTCATACGACAGCAGCGAAAAACTTGTTACATGTGTAGGCAAGGAAGCTCGCTACCATAATGTGAGACGTCGCAACGTTCATTATCCAATTGGTGATCGCGTATGGTGACGCAATGGCATACTCTCATCTGTCTCACAAGGCATGGACAACGAGTGCAACATGAAAGAGACTTCGAATTGAAAAACGTGACTTAAATGCGTCTGATTGTATTGTCGAAATAAGCAAACGTAGTAACATTTTAATAGTACAGATGAGCATAAGACATCCCAAAGAACACGGTAAAGACCAGTAGTTGTTATTTTTCCTGCCCATTGTCAACGCTCGCGTAACTGCTTGGAACTACGAACGCATTGACGAAGTGACCTTCACGCGTCTTGTGAATAAAAATGATCTTTCTTTGTCTACAACGATCCATTCCCATATTTTTTGTTTAGTTACACTTGTTTAGAACACCCCACTCCACTGCATTGGAAATAATGAAGAACAGGCGGATGTTTGCTCTCGGCTCGTGAGAAAATCGGTATAGTTGTTGGCGCGGACGAACTGACCGCGAGCGCACACGTGTGTTTTATAAAATAAATGTGCAACTAAATTTTCGAAATATTACAAAGAATGAAAAATAGATATTGGATAATCACATTCAAAACTGGCAAAAATTCGAATTGCAAGGAAATTTGATTGATAAAAATCGGATAAAATAATCTTTTCATAATTATTATATACGATTTTATACGTAACTCGAGCTCAAACCATGCGATTTTATCATTCAAATTTCCTGGCAATCAGTATTTTCGTCAGTTTTGAATGTATCGTGTTTATAAAGCGACTGTACCGATTTTCTCGCAGTCGGGAGCAATTATCCGCCTTTTCTTTATTATTTCCAATGCAGTGGAATAGACTGTTATAAAAAAGAGTAGCTTGAAAAAATATGGAAAGGGATCGTTGTAGCCGAAGAAAGATAATCTTTATTTAAAAGACGCATGAACCTCGCTTTTTCAATGTGTTCGTATATCCAAGCAGTTTCAGGAAAACTAACCATCACTGGTGCTTGCCGTGTTCACTCGACTTTGCCTCGTTTCCCTTCGGTTGAACTCCTTCTTCCTCATCACGGATAATGACCTACTTCTCTGAGCCCTCTCAGAGAAAGAAAAACAAAAAAGAAAAATTGAACTGAATGAATCATGAATCATAATCCTCTAGCGTTAGCCACTGCAACATTCGTTCTTCTACGAGCCGCTCCTCTCTCTCGCCAAAATATATTCGGGGCTCCGGTTAGCCGGGCTTTCTATTTTGCAGCGGCCGTATTTGCCGACTTCATGCTCCTTGCGAATTCACGGGTCTGTAATATATATATATATATATATACATATATATATATATATATATATATATATATACAAGGTATGTTCAAAAAGTAACGAGAATTCTGAAATTTCGCGGGTTTGGAGAGTCCGCCTGTATAAAATTTTTTTTTATTATGTTGAATATGACGAACAACCCGGACGCCCAAGCACATCAACAATCGATGAAAACGTTAAAAAAGTGAAAGAAATGGTTATAAACGATCGCCGAATCACAATCAGAGAAGTCGCTGATGATGTTGGCATATCAGTTGTCTCATACCATGGAATTTTTTCGAATGTTTTGGATATGAAACGTATGGCATCAAAATTTGTTCGCAAAATGGTCGAATTTCGAACAAAAAGAGCGGCAAATGGAAGTTACTCAGGAGTCGCTAAATGAAGTTAATAACGATGCAGAACTACTAAAACGTGTTTCCCTAATCACGGGAAGCGAAACATGGATTTATAGATATGATGTCGAAACTAAGGCTCACTCGTCCCAGTGGAGGCATTCTGGATCGCCAAGACCGCAAAAGGCTCGACCAACTAAAATTGCCAACCTCAAAAAACAAGTCTTACGTTATCGGCTGCCATTTAAAAAGTAAGCAATGAATATTGCTGAAAATTTTATCGTGCTTTAGAGGCATACGTATCAACATAAAAAAAATTTTTATACAGGCGCATTCGCTAAACCCGCGAAATTTAAAAATTCTCGTGACTTTTTCAACACACCTCGTATATATATATATATATATTTATTGAAATAATGGTTCCTGAAAATAAATTCATGGATCCTCACTAGCGAGACGTACTAAAGTAACGAAATTTAAGTGGCGGAAGAAAGAAAAATATATATACTGTATACTGAATAGCCATTACCACACTAGCGTGTAAGCTATCTACCTCTCCAGAAGTTGTACTACATATCAGGCAAGTAATAATTCCCTGCAATAGCCTTGAGAGATACATTCAATCTTAAAAACCAAAAACGTATGCAATTGCTATATTGGCAAGACTTGATGAGGAAGAATTTTACAAGGGAATGCTCCCACCTAGCCTCCTTATTGAAAATAAACTACTCAGAGTATAGGGAAAAAGTACCAGTATTCTGTACAACTCCCAGGAATCACATATAGTGAATCATGTCCAAAAAAAAGATCGCTCAGTTATGCTTTGTTACACATGCGCGGTCGCGCCTAGCTTTCGCTTTATCAGATGATTGTGCTTCAAAACTTTTCATCAATTGCTTAACTTTTTATTACTTGCAGACCCGTACAGCAGTGCGACTTTCGTTGAATGAATCGCGCCGAGAGGAAGGAAAATCGAGGACGAGAAAACAAAATATAATGAAGGGAACGATGCCTGTTTCTACCTTCAAACATGGAAGATACTCTCACAGGTACCTGCATATCAGCAGGAAGAGGCTCGAGGAGCATGTGCCGGAGACGGAGTAAGGTACACGGCACCGTTGGATGAACCGCTAGTTTGTTACAGGAATTACACCATACACGGCAGTTCACCCGGGAAGGATGCGGAGAGATTTGGATATAAACGGCATAATAAACGTTTATATCCAAAAATTTTCGGAATTTCCAAAAATCCCAACCACATTTAAAATCTAAAATGTCTGCATGTGCAAGCATCCCAAACATCAAGACGATATTAAAAATAAAATGTTAGAATCTACCTATTAACTTCCGCTGTTTGTGCCATTGATTTCGGTATCCTCTAATAATTTTCCCTGGCCATTTCTTTTACCGCAAGGTCCTTTCTCGGTTCCTTTTTCCGGATACCAGGCCCGAGAAGACTAGCGGAGATTTCGAATGAGACTACGGTGAGGAGAGCCTACACACACCACGTGTAGGTAATCACCAACGTCGGAATATGTATATATGTATATAGAGAGAAAAAGAGAGAGAAAAAGAGAGAGAAAGAGAGAGAGAGACAGAGAAGGAGGGAGAGAGGAGTGTGGAAATCGAGAATCTCACAAATCTTAAAATATTAAGAAAAAATTATTTTCTACAGCAAGTATTAACTCCTGTAATACGTCGCCCAATGAGTCTCAAGGCTAACAATGAAAACATTTTTTTTTGAAAAATCATTTTTATTTATCAATATAATCTCCTTTTAGAGTGATACAATCGTTCCAACGCCTTTTCAACTTTTCTATACCATGTTTATAAAAGAATTTATCCTTTACTTTAAAATAGGCTTCAGCTTTGGGAATAACCTCCTCATGCGAGCCAAATTTGTCTCTCTGGAGCATTTGTTAAGATAAAAAAAATACCTAGAAAATGTGTAGAAATGAATCAAAGCGCAATTTTGCCACTGTTTTCATGGACTTATACATGGTGCATTGCCTTGGTGAAAAAGAATTTTTGTTTTCTTTATGTGCGGTCGATTGCTGCGATCTCATCCTTTAATCGTACCCACAAGTTAATATAATAATCCGTATTAATCGATTTACCTTTTTCCAGGTAGTCAATGAAAATCACGCCATGTCTATCCCAATAAACAGACGCCATGACTTTGTCAGCAGACTGCCGTGTTTCGAAGCGATAAACAGCTCTCTTAATCGTCGATTCGTTATTATTTTTGTTCCACTGAAAGCAATCGCAGAACCTTCATTTTGCGATACTTCATTACGATTTTCACTCATTGAACACTTTACTCACATTTTCCGATGTAACGGCTTCCAATAGCCTACCCGAGCGTTCTGCATCATTTCTGTCCGTACGACCACTTTTAAACTCAGCATACCATCGATAAATCGTTGGTTTGAATGGAGAGGAGTTGGGGTAATGTTTTTCAAGCCATTGCTGAGCTTCTACGCTGTTTTTACCCATTAAAAAACAATGGTTTATCAACACGCGAAACTCGCTTTTTTCCATTTCTGAAACAAATTACAAAATGACTTTGTTCGAACCTTCATAACTCTGCTGTTTGTGATCCGATCGATGTGTGATTCTTAAAAGTTTTATGTAAAGGTTCGTACTCTAGAGAACCGTGGCCAGTTTGGTACTACTAACACCATCACTGGACTAGTATTGGGACTTATTGAACGACGTCTTAATACAAATTTCTTTTAATGCACCTAGTTGTCACGTTCTGCATGTAAATGTACTTGTAATAGTTTAATTATATTATATAAACTGGCGTTTGTTTAATTTCATCATTAAGTGGAAAATCTTTGTCTACAGGCTGTCCAGCAGCGTACAAAAAATAAATTCTTATAATTTAATTAAAAAATGTCAGAAGTTTTTTTATTGAAATATTAAACTTGTAATACTTCATTTTTAAGTAAAGATGGCATTGAAAAGGAGAAATTCTCTATAAAATTGCAAAGGACTTTGTTGACATGAGAATTTGAAAAATCCTAATAAATCGTTATATAGTTGATCCTTCTGCATCAAAGTATCCTTAAATGAAATATAAGTTCTGGTTCTTAATATCTGCTCATAATTTTAAATAAATGTATTACATTACATAAAATAATGTTTTTTTTCTTTTGTGATTGAATATGTGAAAAGATTCGAGACGTTCAAATAAATTAAATATACCTCAATCTTTTCTTTTCATTTCGGAGTTTTTATATAATACTCTTTTATTACGATATTTTCAAAGCAAGTTCAGATACTTTCGGTGGTCTGGCACGTTCAAATTCGCTGAAACCGAAACCAGCAATGTGTATTCCCCAACTGCAGGTGGTACAAGTTAAAGAAGATCTGGATCCAGCAGCTATTTACTTTCCACATTGCATTCGTATCCAACGCTGCAGTGGTTGTTGTAATCATGAACTTCTATCTTGTCAACCGACGGCTTCAGAGAATCGTAACTATGAAGTACATATATTCCATGTTTTTCTAAAATTTTTCTTTATCGTAATATAAATCGTAATACAGATGAAGTATACTATATTCTTGATTTGAATATATTTCTTACTAACACGGGGAGTCAACAGACACTGAAGAAAAAATTGCTTCCAGCTTGGTAAAATGTATTATATATAATAAAAAATGAATACCTTACCTATTATTTGTGCCAATGACTTTTTTATTCATTATTTTTATGTGAAAATTATTGATATTATTTTTTCTTGATTATTTTCACATTCTTCTATTGTTTTTAAATTTCTCAAATTTCTCCGTAATATTCAACATATTTTGTTTCTTATTTAAAAACGGTAATCTTGTCCGGTTACAATAAGACACAATAAACAGCAGATTATATTTTGTATTCATAAAATTTTCTCCTTATATAATGACAAATTTCATGAATTTGAAATCATTATTAATGTTCATATAAAGGCATGAAGAATACTTCTGGATATATAAGCTAAACTTTATTTCCTCTATAATAAGTGCAGCGAATAAAAATAATTTGTATCATATTTTCTTTTTCTCATACAGAAATTTGCATTTTGAATAGTGCATAAAAAAATTAATTCTAGTTCATTAAAAAAAGGAAAGCCGTTGAAAACTAATCAAAACTAGTAGATTTAGGAAATACGATAAAAAAGTTTTTTAGTTATATTTGTTATATAAAGTTTAGATTATATATCCAGATGAATTCTATATGCCTTTATATAAATATTAATAATTATTTTTAAGGTAGATAATTCATGAAATATTTCTATAAACAAGAACAACATTTTAGTTGTAAAAAAATGAGTATAAGGATTGGTAGTTAATTTTAATGAGGTAAGAACACTTGATTAATATTTTTACATAAAAAAGTATCTTGGGAAATACTAAAAGATTGAGAATATTAAAAACAATGGAAAAATCTTTAAATAGAAAAATTTTTTTAAATATTTAAACAATTTCACATATAAATGGTTCAGTTAAATTTTGTGCAAAGCGAACATCTTTTTTAAATGTAAAAGATGGATGATTAGAATGTTCGAAATTGATTTTTTCAAATTCTTTTAGATGAGAGTGCGACTTCCAATCCATTTATTAGTTTTTATTTGAACTGCATTGTGTTAATTTATCTGAACGGTTAATATAATAAGCTGGTGTTTATATGTAAGTTTATAAAAGTTTCAAAATGAAACATCGCCGAAATACATACGCGTCAGATAAAATTGGCAGGGCCAAGCACAACCGCGCCAGTATAGGTGGAAAGTCAAATTTTAGTTTGCACGTACCTAAACATTTCCTACTTGGAATATATATATAATTGTGGCTATCAAGAATTTAGTATTTAGTATATCAAGTATAGAGATTTTTTGTAAAGAAAAAGTATAGACATTTTTTAAAATTAAATGACAATGGTTAAATTTGAATTGCAAGTTTTGTATAGTTACATTCAGTGAAAAAAAAATCCAACAAGTGAAAAAATTTGAGATTTCAGATTTCCGTTAAAACGAAATGTTTTTGATCGATCTGGGACAAAGTTACAACATTTTCAAAAACGAATAAATATAAGGCTAACCTAGTGACACCATATTTTTTTAATGTTGTAGTTCAGAAATTCAAGTTAGATGCGATGCAACGGGGAGTTCTCCCATATCATTCCTCACTTTTGCGCGCCGAGCCTTCCACGACAGTTGTCGTGCCGCGTATTATCTGCACACACAAAAAATGTGTGCCAATGACACAAAAAAGGTAAGGTTCTTCATTTTTTGTCAAAATAGAAGTATGTTATTAAGATAGAATCATTTGGTTTGTCTGTGATTCCCCATGTAAATCATATATTAGATGAGAGCCAAATATTAAATTATAATAGTTTACATTTATTATCTTATCTTATCTTACTATTATATAAAGAGGCAGCATTTGCTTCTTTGTTACTGAAAATCTAAAAAACTTTTCAACCAATTGGTTTCAAATTATTTTTATTACATTCATTACAGCATTCGACATAACATAAGTTTTATTTTTTTGTTCAAAATAATGTTGCATACGTGAATTATTTATCGATATACTAGTTTTGTTTCATCATCACCTTTTGAGTTGTATAATATACTGAGTGCAGTGGTAACTCTGCATAAAATACGCATAATATAGAAAAAAAGTATTATCCTGCTCATTGAGCCAGATTGAGCACTCTCAGCAGAGAATTTAACAACCGCCCAGTAGGTTCCATCTTATAATTTTCCAAATATCAATTTAAAGCGACCAGTCTAAGTTATCAATACCAGGCAGATCAGTTAAGTAGACATTTGCGACATTGGAATTCATATACCAAAGAAGATACTTGTTAAATTAGTCAGTAGCCGCTTTTTTCTACAGTTGATTTCAACGTTATTTTTATTATTTAAATGTTTTTTGACTATGTAAAAAAAAATTGCGACGAGCACATAGACTCACGCAAATTATTATATTATATTTAACTCGCGAACCGCTGAACTCACGAAGTCGCGAGCGGCGCAGCGCGGGGGAAAGTGCTAGCAGCACCGCGAAAACGCCCGAGCACTTTCCGGCCTCAGGCGGCTCGAAGAGCAGTTCTCGAATTCTAACCAGCGGCGACGACGCTGTACGACGACTAGGCGCGGTACGGTGCCGTAACGGGAGAGCGAGCGCTCTCTCCTAAATATCAAATAGAGCCGCGGTGACTGAAGGATTTCAGTGTGCCAGCAGCCTCGAGACTGGCTAATCGAGGGGGACCTGTCGTCGGCGCGATAGCGGGCGATAAGAGCGAGGGACGCGATCGCGTAATCTAGAAATAGGTAGAAATATTATTAGGATTTGTAATACGCTCATGCGGAGCGTTTAATTTGTGTAATATCATGAATGTAAATATTTTTCTTGTTTTTATCAAATCATAAAGGAAATGTTTTATGATTTACTGTTACAGCGGACAACGGCGCACGGCCAATAGACAAAGAAGCGGAAACAGCGGCTAGCGCAGCAGCGCCGAAAGATTATAATTTTTGCCAGTTAAATTTATTTGCTTTCCAAATCCCAGCAACGTCTTTTAAAGAAAAATAGAATTACGGGAAAAAATCTGATTCAAACTTTGGCGGGTTGAGTGAAAGTGAGAATTGGATTTCTCTTTACAGTGTGCAGTAGAACAAACTTGGTGGCGGATTGAGTGACCAAGGGCCTAGGTGGGTTTAGCGAAGGCCAAAGTACAGTGCGAACTGTGATTAATTAAAATAAGAATTAATAAAATATGAGCTTGCACGAGCGGACCTAGTGGCGCGTTGAGTGACTAGGGGCCGAGGCGGGTTGAGTCAGAGCACGAACTAGCTCCCACCAAAGCGCCTTTGTTACAAAATCATGTCGGTCATATGTTACGATAATTTCTAACAAACTATATAATAGAAAATGAATCAACGTTTATATTTGATTCCCATTTTAAGAAAAAATATTTTGATTGATAAGATTTTTCATTCTGTTCGAAATTGGTTTGAAGAAATTGTTAAGTTGGATTTTCATAAATTATAATTTATATTTTTGATTTTAAATTAAAAAAGAGAAATATACTTTTCAACAAAAAATTAAATTTATCTACTATTCGAAAATATAAAATTCTGTTATGCCAATTTATTAATTAAATTGTATTAATACAATCAGATTAGAATTTTGTATACACACATACTGCACAAAAATTTAAACATCTGGTGTACATAACGTATCGAAGGTATAATTGATTATATCTCAAATTAATTGCAAAATTAATTTTAAATTACTTGAAAAAATTAAAAGCTTATTATCAATTTCAATAAATGAGAATAAATAAATTAATTTATAAATAAATTTCAATAAGTAAACTAGGATGGTTCAATTGCTAGAGCAAAGTACTGGTAACTTGGTGATCCGAGTTCCAATTCCGGTCTCGGCCGATTGATACAAGCACCACTGTAATAATTTACATGTGATTTGTTTAAAAACAGATCTTAGACTTCTGTTCCTGATTAGCACCGGCATTGGAAAGCATAAATAGGGCGACGTTAAATAACATAAAAACAAGCTTCAATAAATATTTTTAAGAAAGAACCAAAAAATAAATATATCATTATTCAGAAATTGAATAAAAATAATTAAGTAATTGAAAGTGATACATTAACAAAATTTTTATTTTTGTATTTAGGATAGATGGATTTTACATTGACCTATCAATATTTGTTCTTCTAAAGCACATGTTTTTGTTATATAATATGTTTTCTACAGAGAAGCAATCGGGCTCAGCGATCAGGGCCGAGGCGGGTTGAGCCGGAGCACGAACTAGCTCCCACCAAAGCGTCTATGTTACATGGCGCCCGAATAGGCGAATTCCTGGATAGATTCGTGTTTGAATTAAAAGTACTTGAACTTTGATAAATCGAACAGAAGTTCTTTGCTGGATTTGATATTTCATGTAGACAACATAGAAAAGAATATTAGCAACTAATCGAACGGTAACATTGAAAGTATCGTGGATTTACAAACTTCGTAACGAGCAGCTGCTAATATAATTAGCGAAATTCGAATTAAGTTTGGACGGCAATGTTGTTTAACTCTGGCAAAGATTAGTTCGATATGTAAAGCAAAATCCGGAAATTTTTGATGACAAACCAGACGACGCGCAGGATTACAGAGAAGAACTCGATAAAACGACAGATGTGCAGCAATTGCTCATAGGGAAAATAGCTAATACGTCGACTATACTACTGGGAAAAAATAGTATGCTTTTAGCACCTAACCAAGTCATGGCAAATATTCCAATTAATCCGGCGGCAAAAGTAGCCGACTAGATGAGAAAATGGAATTGCTATTTTGACGGGAAAAATATACATGCATTTCTGGAAAGAGTTTCGGAATTACGTGCTGTATACGGATTAACAGATGCACAATTATTACAGAGTTTTCCTGAATTATTAAGGGGCGACGCGCAACTCTGGTTCCGTAATTTTGCTGAGCCAATAGCATCATGGGACGAATTACAGAGAACAATGCCGAATTTTACTTACCGCCCAATGAACAAAGGCATTTTATCGTCAAATTTTTGAACGACGGCAGCAATCTAAGAAATCAATCTTAGATTATGCTACTGCTTTATGCACGTTAATACGACGCCGTGGAGGCATAGATATCCAAACGCAGCTGGATAATTTATACGAAAATATGCTGCCCGATTTGCAACTACGCGTGTCTAGAGACACGATCACGTCTGTGTACGATCTCGTGAAGAAAGTCGAAGTCGTTCGAGGAAAAATGCAAAACTCGAAAACGCACAAACAAAGTCGACAAACGGGATGAATCGTTACGCCAATAGGCCGCGGGATGCTGTTATGGTGCTAATACCACCGTGTGACTGTGAAAAATGGGCACACGCGTTTTCAGTGCAAAAACGTGCCACGGAAATTTTGCACACGGTGCGGCAAGGACGGCACATTATCACAGGACTGCCCGTGTCAGGGCTCGGGAAACATGCGTGCGGCCAGTCCATCCAAGGCCCGGCCGAAAAAAACTAGATAATCAATACTTCTTAAAAGTAAAAATCGATGGCCATAATTTTAAGGGTCTCATTGATTCAGGGGCGGTAAATTCATTCATACGCCCGGATATAGCAAAAATCTGCTTAAAAGGAGACAGATGGCAAAGGAGCGGCAATAGAAAAGCGGCAGTTCTGGAAATTGGCACCTTAGTATCCGAAATGCAAGGAGTACAAGGTAAATGTAAAATGAGAAATTTTTATATCCATCATGAATTTTACGTTATGGAAAACCTGAGAAACGAGATACTTCTTGGGATGGATTTATTGTTAAAAATGGATATTAAAATTTCATTAAAAGGATAGGAAGTTAAGAATCCGCATAGATGGGTGAATAAAATACCATCGACAATAGCAAAAATTACCTGCCTTGTGAAATTGCCAAGGAATCAAGAAGAGGAGTTAAGAAAATTTATACATGAGGAAATGGAAAAATTTGGGGAAGTTAAAGGTGTTACGCCATTGGTGAAGCACTAGATAAGACTTACAGACAGTGCCTCATTGAAACAACGGTATCGACCAAGAAACCCGGCAATGCAACAAATAAAAGAAGAAGAACTTGATAAAATGATGGCAGATGGAGTGATTAGATCATCCAAAAGTGCATGGAGCAGCCCCGTGGTTATTGCGAGGAAAAAGGATGGAAAACGACGATTTTGTGTGGATATTCGCTGCTTAAACAAAGCCTCAAAGAAAGATGCATATCCACTGCCACAAATGCAAGCAATCCTCGATAAGCTACGAGTAGCAAAAAATTTTATCAACTATAGACTTGAAAAATGGATACTGGCAAATTGAATAGACGAAAGACAGTAAGCCAGGACGAGGCCTGTATGAATTTAATGTGATGCCTTTCGACTTACATACGGCCCCAGCGACTTTTTAAAAACTGTTAGATAGTATAATTACACCGGATATGGCTCCAAATGGATTTGCATATCTTGATGACATTATTATGGTATCGGAGACCTATGAAAAATACAAGGAAGTTTTAAATATTTTTCTTACTTTTATCAAATCATAAAGGAAATGTTTTATAATTTACTGTTACAGCGGACAACGGTGCACGGCCAATAGACAAAGAAGCCGAAACAGCGGCACCGAAAGATTATAATTTTTGCCAGCTAGATTTATTTTCTTTCCAAATCCCAGCAATGTCTTTTAAAGAAAAACAGAATTACGGGCAAAAATCCAATTCAAACTCTGGCGGGTTGAGCGAGAGTGAGAATTGGATTTCTCTTTACAGTGTGAAGTAGAACAAACTTGGTGACGGGTTGAGCTACCAAGGGTTATCGATCAAAGGGTTTACAAAATAATTTTAAATGATTGTAAAGTCCTGGATATATCGTGCATGAATACTTGGACATGCGAAGGATGTGTGCAAAGTGGATTCCATACGTGTTCACAATCGATCACATGCAACATGTATCGATGATTCAGAGAAATGTTTAGTGGCATTCAACCGTACTAAAGATAAATTTTAACGTCACTATATTACAATGGATGAAACATTGCTCTATCACTGTACTGCACTCAGTTCAATCGACAGACAACATTCTACTTATGGTATCATTATTTGGGGATGCGCATGGAATATTCATCTACTGCCTTGAGAAAGGAAATACCATAAACAGTGATTATTGTGTAACGGTATTGAAGTGATTGTAGAAAGAAATCATGAAAAATAGTCCCTTTTAAGACGAAAAAGTGTTTATTCGTCAAGAAAAGGCACCGTAATTAATACAATCAATGACACTGATGGCAAAATTTCATGAATTAGGCTATGAATTACTTTTCCATACACCGTATTCTTCAGATTAGACCACCAGTGACTTTTCTTGTTTACAGACTTCAAAATAATCGCCAAAACCGTGATTTAATTAGAGGCTCAAAAGAAATTCCACTATAGACATGGTATCGGAAAATTGCAGCATAATTATAATCGTTGCATCACCCTTGAAAGTAACTATAGAAAATAATAAAATCTAATTTTACGAAAAATCTTTTTTACTATATTAGCCTACGAACTTTTCTGTTCACCTGTTATTTTTACTGCTATGGCTTTTAGATCTTGAAGTGATGTTTGCTACAGCAACGATACGAGCTACCTTTCAAAAACAACTCGAATTTTTTGTTGAACAATACGAACGGCTTAACAATCAGCATGCAGGTACTATGCAAAATATATAAATTACCACTGTGTGTAGAACAACTTTCGAATATCAATCTCATATCGACTTCATCAATTGAAATTGGGGTTCATGGGGTTCATGGAATCATCAATTCAAATTGGACTTCATCAAATTCAATTGGGGTGGTATGGGTTTTCGAAACGGGGCAAAATAGATCTACGATGAGCATGCGTAAGCGTGCTGCGTGTGTATACGTGTTAGATAGTATAAGTTAGAATAATTAGTAAAAACACTCTTATCAATTTAAAATTTAAAATTTTGACAGAATTTTTTTAGCTCTCGCATTAGTCACTTCGTCTTTCCTCATGTCTATAAATTAATTTTTTTAACTCGCATATCATGAGATTTAATATATATATATATATATATATATATATATATATATATATATATGTATATATATATATATAGACTTTTATAAACTATTATAACATTTATTTTTTCGATTGCCTTTTTTATTTAATTTGAAATGTTATAATCTTTGTTATTAAAATGAAGATTATTTTCAGTACAACTTAATTTAATAAAATTTATTGTTATAAATATAAAAAATGACCCATGTAATTTATAAAAAGAAGAAATTCTGCGTCCTCAGAATATTTTTTCCGTTTTATATTAATAATTATTTTATTCATATTCAGTGTTTACTCTATGCAAAGGAACAAAAATTATTCAAGAGCTTAATTCACATCGGTCCGCCGTATGCCTTGAAGCGCGCGCTGGTCATGCATTTTGTTTGATGCGAAAAATAAAAAATAAAATACGCGTTGCTATAGTTACCTTCATCATGTTTTTTGTTAGTTGTAAACGATTAGCCTTTAGAAGCGCACGCTTTTCGATTGAATTTCTTTATTTCAAGTTTAAGTATTATAATTTAATATTTTATCAAATCAATTTATCAATACACACTAAGCATTCCCTACATAACGTTTCGGTCGATAGCTTAGTGTTCCCGTCACATTGGTGTCGGTCGACAAGACTAGCTCCCGACACTTCTGTGTTGGTCGAGCTGTTGAACGCTCTCCCGCACGTTTGTGCAGGTCGAGCCTCATACTACTCTGATGTGTGCTACACACCGGTCTAATTCACATGGACCATATATAAAACATTTTTATATACGTATTCACAACAGACACTTCATATAAATACACAATTAATTTACATCTAGGGTTTTTATGCCGTTAGGCTTTTCCCTAGGGCTAATAAAGGGAATTTCCCACACTGCCCAAAATTTTGGTGTTTTATTTAATAACCTCATCCACGTCAAATTTGGGATTCCGAACAAAGAAGGGCGGATTCTCGACGATACATTCAGATTAAAACTTTTTAAATTGTAATTTTTAAAAATCAATGGTTTACAAAATAAAATATGCGTTTTTCTGTTGACTATGAAATATTTACTAAAAGTAACTATTTCTTTTCTGAATTTCAAGTAATCATATTTTAAAAAATTATTAAAATAATTTTCTATTTTATGAATACTTTATTAATAATTTTTTAATTTTTTGTAATTTTATTTTATTATGAAATTGTAATTTATCAATAATTTATGATATTTTGGACAGTTTAAACTAATTTTTTCACGCAGCGTCGAACCCATTAGAAAACTTATAGCCCATACCACCCCACATTTGTGATGGAATGGGTTTTCTGAGGCTGATAAAGCTTATATCAAGCATAAAAAGCTTCTTAAAATTCAGCTAGAATCATCAGCTAGAATCATCTGTCTGAGAGTTGCACAGAGGTTTGATTAGGGCTATAGCACTCTCCGTTGGACGGTTGATCAAGTTGCGATGAACACGAATGGCTTGGTTAATTCATAAAATTGCATAATGCGTTATTGCCCTTATTTCTCTGCATGATCTCAGACCGGGCATCATCACGGATTCGCTAGTCAACTGTCAATTTTTGTTTTATATTATTAGTTATATATGCGAATTACTTTATTACTTTAGATGTGCTTTTAGAGTTGATCCGCTATTAATTCCTTCTCTAATTCTTGTATACTTTCATCATCGGACCTATATTTAAAATAATTCTTATTTAATAATAGTTTTAAAAGCTCATAATGTTAAATATTCTATTGTATCTAATAATTCTATAAGAAAAAATTAAATATACAATATATTTATTGTTAAAAATCAAGAGTTCCGAATTTTCTTTATATATTATTTATTTTGCGTTATTATTTAGAGGTAGAAAAAAAGATGTAATTTTGGTTTTCTCGAAATAATATGTAACCGCACATTTATTTTAAATTTAAAAATATCTATTTATTTATGTTCTGTACGGTAAACTATAAATATAAACGAAGTTCATTTCTTTCATTTTCCGTTCTAATTAACGCGTCAAAATATTTTTTTTTTTTCGCCGAAAACGTTTCCGTCATTGCAGAGAGAATAGTAAATGTATCAAAAATTGAAATATTATTTATTAAAAGGAAAAACCGAAGAGACGAATGGCCTAATACTATATTTATATGCATATATATATATATATATATATATATAGGTGTGTGTGTGTGTGTGTGTGTGTGTGTGTGTGTGTGTGTGTGTGTGTGTGTGTGTGTGTGTGTGTGTGTGTGTGTGTGTGTGTGTGTGTGTGTGTGGGCATGTGTGTATCTGTGTGTGTATGTGTATATATATATATATATATATATATATATATATATATATACGGATGTATATATGTGTGCGTGTCTGTATATATATGTATATGTATATATATATATATGTACATGTATGTATATATATGTGTATGTGTGTATGTGTATATGATTATATGTATATGTAATGCAAAAAGAGAATGGGCATAAAACGCTCCAAGGTTATGTTTTTACTAGGTAAAATTGCAACTACTAGTTATTAATTATTAGAAAAGAAAGTGCGATTATTTTAGTTCTTTATCTTGAATTAAAATCATTAAATTAGATGCTTGAAAGAATATAAATGGCCAAGAGAAGCTTTTAAATCAATGAAAACGAACTACTTAGCAAATTTGTAAACATAGGCGAGCGCTATTCTGTGGAATTTCTCGAGCACGCGGTAAAGTAAAACTCAGGTTCAAATGTAAATAGGTTTAAGAGATACAATAGAAGTTTATGTAGCAAAATTGAATTTCGATGGTAAAATCGAAAGAGAGAAAAGGGCAATGATATAAATGATCTAACTATTAATTAATTAGTTACGGTGTAAATAAAATAAAAAAAAGAACGTTAGAAAGATGCGCTCGTGGGCGACTCGCTCTAGCGTGATTCGCATGGCGATCACGGCTGTGTAGCCACAACTCGAGGCTACTTCGTGTTCTTCGAGGCTGTTTAACCCGCTGCGAGACTTGGTCTCGAGAAATAGGGTCCTACGTGTAAGGTAAGACCGTTAGGTCAAACCTAGGCCGTTTTGGCTGCGAGTTATGCAGCGAGAAATTCTTCGATAAGTTTAGCAAATTTCAATTCGAGAAAAATGCTCGGCCTTTTATTGCCATTCTCTCTCTTATAAGCGCGATTGAGGAAAACACTCGCCTACTGTATTGCCGTTCGTGCCCTTTCGGGTTGACGAAAATGATCGAGGGAGCGACCGCGACGCGCCGCTGATGGGCGGCGCGTACTGGTATAGAAGGCAAAGCGCGAACCTTCGCGGGACAGAGATTTTTTTGAGTAGACATTAGTTCTATCACGCTTTTGCGCGCTTACATTAATTGTCTAAATTAAGTTTGTAAAACCTTATAGTTATAAAAACAATAAAAATTTAATTCAGTGCATTTTAAAACTGTATCAAATTGCGACGATCAGGCTGTATTCTCCATACAGCCTAATACGCGCAAAATTTTAATTTCGAATTTAAAATAAAGTTTCCGAAATTGAAATAATCGGGCAATGCTTCCGATTAGCGGTCAGACGCGCAATAATCAAAACAAGACTATTGCGCGTATGAAATATACCTGCCTCGCGAACTCAGGACAGGAGAAAGCGGAGGGGAACTCGCGCGCGTCGCGAGAGAGCCGCAGCCGTGCGGCAGACAGCCTCGAAACGGTGCCCCGCGCCCCCGCGCTCCCCGCACCAGCGAACTTGAGAGACAGCAAATACACTTGTCGCCGCATTTAAAAATATTTTATTTTTAAATCTATTTTTAGAATACGAAAATAATCGAATATATAGAACGTCCTAAAGGACAAAAAATATATATAATTAATTGTATTTTTAGTAAAATAATTATAATGCGTAATTATTTTACTTAATTATTTTAAGCTTTATATTTGAATGTTTATAATCGATGAATAATAAATTAATTATTGCCTAGTATTAAAAGAATTATTATTGTTTACTACTAGGATGATTATTGTTATAGTAATTATTATTATTATTTAGTAATAATAATTATTGTCGTTAATTAATATTAAATGGATTAATTTATTGTAATAATATCATGACCAAAGGTATTATTATACCTGGATATTATTAATAACACGAAATAATTAAATCAAGGAAAACGTAGCCAGAACTAATATAATATAATTTATATTTAATACAAGCGTCGCCAAGGACGCAAATGTCACTTGAATTATTATTTTAACAATTATTATTAACATTATAATTTGTTATAATAATAATTATTCTTATTATTCTTAGTATAAACAATAACTCGAGAGAACTAAACTACGCTGAAAAGAATATAACAGTACAAGCTCTCTCAAGGGCAAATTAGCAAATTATCCGTATAAATAATATAAGTTTAATTATTTATTATTATTATATTGTAAAATTATTATTATTATTATTTTTCGGTGGCTCAGTACGAAATTAGTCGAACAGTGGCGTAAACACCCGATCGACTAATTTTTCGTGTATAAAAGGGCGAGTTTTCCGCTCCAAAAGCTGTTCTCTCGGCGATACGGCCGAAAGAAGCTCCCTAGAGCTATCCTGCCTCCAGAGCTCTAGTAAATCCTGCCTGTCTGAAAATCCTGATTAGTAGAGTCGCGATCCTGGTTGCGCGGCGCTCCGTTAAAGACCAGCGGCTTCACTAAAAACTCCTCTCTTTTTCCCGCTGAGACTTGATCCTGGTTGCGCGGCGCTCCGTTAAAGACCAGCGGCCTCACCAAAAATCCCTCCTGCACCTTAGTGAGGCTTGATCCTAGTTGCGTGGCGCTTCATTAAAGACTAGCAGCCTTACTACCCTTCAAAGAGACTTGATCCTGTGTGCGTGACGCTCCGTTAAAGCTCAGCGGTCTCATTCCTATACACGAACAAAGCTCTGATCCTGGGTGTAATAGACCAGCAGGCTACGTTCTTTCCCCAAACTTCCCCAGCCCCAATAATAGTGTGTATAAATATAGTGTGCGAAATTTCTATATTAAGTTTGTTTAAATTAAGATTGTAATTACCGTTTATAAATAAGCAGCGTGCGACAACTAGTGTAATAAGGTATAGTATAAGACTTTAATATAAACTTTCTGTCTTGTCTGTTGCAGATCGGAGGGCTCGAAGGCAGAAACGCAATTAATTTTCTTATATAATTTTTATTCATTGTATGATTATTTTTATTTTGTTATAAATGTTTATTTCTGAACACAATTGAGTAAATGTAATTTTTCTCCCGATCCTGTCTAAAATTCCCTTTCCTCTCAAAACGATCCTGGCGCTACCGCGTAAGCTATCCCGAAGGGAAAAGGGAAACGTTACAAAATAATCTACCTACCAGTCCAACAAGCCTAATCTATAACATTTATCTTATTTTACTTTTAATCAATTTTAATAATATACAAGGTGATCCATTTTAATCTATGACCCCGAATAACTTTGTAGGATGATCTTCAATTGAAAAAAGAAGGTGTAGTCCCAGAAGTATCAGGCCTGACCTAGAGGTGGCGGTGGTTGCTTAAAAAATACTACTGTATTAGAAAGTATACAATCTATAAAGCATATGTCTCAAATTTCAAGACGCCATGATATTGAGTATTTATTTGACAGCCATCAATAGTGAACGTTTTGAGTGAATTTGTAAACATGGAAAAAATTGGTCATCGTTATGTGATACAATACTTATTTAAAAGGCCTCAGTCCAACCAATATAAAAGCTGAACTAGATTCTACTCTGGGTGAGCCTACTTCTTCGTTTGCAACAGTAAAATATTGGTTAGCAGAGTTTTAATGAGGCCGTACGGGCTGCCAAGACGAGCATCGCAGTGGTCAACCAAACGAGGTGAGGACTCCAGAAATGTTGAAGAAAATGCACAAAGCGGTACTGGATGTTCGTCGACTGACAGTGCGCGAGGTAACAGACATGGTAGGCATTTCAAAAAGTGCGGTACATCGCATATTAACTGAAAATTTGGAGATAAAAAAGCTGTGCGCAAGATGGGTGTCGCGTTTGCTCACAATGGAACAAAAACAGCGTCGTGAAGATATTGAGTGTTTAGCAATGTTTCGCAAAAATAAAGCCGAGTTTCTACCAATGGGCTTTGTAAGTCATACAAAATGATCCTCAGTTCTTTCGATTTGTACTTTTCTCTAATGAAGCTGTATTTTACAGCGATGGACAGCTCAATAGAAATAACTACCATTATTAGTCGAATGAAAATACCTACTGATACAAGCCTGTAGATGATGAAAGTCGATGGAGTCTCATGGTGTGGTGCGGTATAGGAGAATATTGATTTAGCAACGCGACAAAGAATGTGGCTTCAACAAGATGGTGCTCCGTCTCACTAAGCACTTTCCGTACGTGTATTTTTAAATGAACCTTACAATAATACGTAGATTGAACGTGTAGGTCCGATTGAATGGCCCCCTTACTCACTGTGGACGGTTTCAAAAGAAACTTCTTTCAAAAGACGTTTCAAAAGACCTTCAAGTGATTATTAAGGAATACCTAGCATAAGTTAACCAATTTTCAATTAAAAAATTGTAACTATTAAAAAAACCAATAAATTACCTTGACAAATAAAAAAGACCAGTGAAGAATGGATGCTTTAACCACCATAAACTCAAACAATATTTTAAAAATAAATAACAGTGTTTCAAAGTGATTTTTTACGATGAGCACTGTGCAGCTTTGATCCACGTTATTGTTTCTGGGTAGCGCTAAAAGTAAGGTGAAGGTGCTTTGATTTGTTGCATATACTTTATTTTAAAAACGACGTACACATTCATACTCCTTGAAAAAAACTTAAAGATCAATGAGGTAAGGTCATCCAATTTTGTGCTTTAAGTGTGCCTTTAATAACAATTCCCTTGTCAAAAAACAGGTTTTGGCAGTAAAAATTGGGGTCCGTAATCAAGAACATTGTTATTTTAAAATAACCTTGAAAACTGACTTCATAGACAAGCTGGTTAGATTAATATAGATTTAAGCAATAACGTTCCTTAATATTCGATAAAAGAGGAACTCATTCTTATACAGCAAAATTTTACTCGGTGCAATATATTGTATAACCATGCACTACAATCGATTTTAACTTCTGCTTTTGGTGAATTTTTTTTCCTGAGAATCGATTCTCTAAATTAAAATTTTTTCTTGATTATTTTATTGGTATTTATCAATATTTAATTATGTATTTAATATTAATCATTTTATATTTATATTATTATAATACTAAATGATACTATAATTATATTCAAATACTATTTATTTATTAATTTTTCTTTTTTGCTCTCGCTTTAATGGTTCCGCAGGAGAAGATTACTAGTGTAAATCGGCTTTTTGAGTTCGCAGGAGAATCTCATTGCAAGCTTGACACGGAATGCAATTACAGACAACCACCGTCACTTGATGAAAGGATTGTGCTAGAAGTGGTCTTCTATGCGGTGGAGACCCCACGCACGTGCCCGAAGAAAAATTGTGGCCGTGGACGTTAAGCCGCCGGACTTCAAAGCACTTATATGGAAAGTGATATCAGATGCGGCTAGTATCAGATAATACATCGATGGCATTGTATTAAAGGACGCCCTCTTCATATCTCTTCGGTCTATGTGGTGTTCCACCCTTTCAGGCCCTTGTTACCGAGGGTGGCAAGGCCGAGAACGTCGGCTCGCCAGACGATAGTAGAGACGTATTTTAGCCAGAATATTTGTCATTTTGAAGTACTGAAGATTGCATGCATTTCATTCTGTTTCCTCTACAAGTCTTGGACAATGCTGTTTTGTTGTTATATCCAAGTCTTCAGCATTTCCTGTAGGCTGCCTAATGCAGAGCTAATGGTCCGTTTGTGTTTCAGGCTGCTAGCCTGAGTATCGGTTTCTGTGTTTAGCACATAAGATGCGATCTGCGCTTGGTACGTGTTACTATCCATGACACACGTGTTGGCGGTCGTAGCTACCTGAATTGGTGATTCATGGGTCGTGCTGCATACAAGCGATACATGCGTGTTTATTTCCACCAAATTAAAGCCAATCATATTTTGTATCTGTTAATTGGCGACTGATGTGCTACGCCTTGTGCCTCTACTCGGACTACGTTTGCCAGTCTGCTGTGTATCCGTTGACGTAATATATTTTATCATATCCGGCTTCGGTGTGATTTAATATACATGCTTTTGTTTCATCGCGCTTTGTCGAGGTAGCCATGATTTTCAACAGTTTTTTATTGCTGTGAATGCGTATTTTTACGACTCTTGCTCTCGTTTTCAAATTTTACAAAGTTCACTGGGCTATAGTTGAATTACAGTCTGTGGTACAGCCTGACAGTACTATCAATCGGGGAACCGCGATTTTTAGTTTCAGCTCTGTCGTTATAATGCCTGTCTCTTTCAATTAAAAAATTGTAACTATTGAAAAAACCATAATACCAATAAATTACCTTGACAACTAAAAAGATCAGTGAAAAATGAATGCTTTAACCATAATAAGATCAAACAATATTTTAAAAATAAATAACAGTGTTTCAAAGTGATTTTTTACGATGCGCTGTTTCCGGGTAGCTCTGACAGTAAGGTCAAAGTGCTTTGATTTGTTGCGTATGCTTGATTTTAAAAAACGATGCACACTCCATAATCTTTGAAAATAAACTTGAAGGTCAAATTAATTAAGGTCGTCAAATATTGTGCTCTAAGTGTGCCATTAATCACGAGTCCCATGTCAAAAAACAGATTTCGCATCCCACACTACTTGTTTTCGATACTTAAGTCAAAAACCAACTAAGATTCAAGCTTCATCTCTACTATGTAATGGGTCTATTAGATTATCTCACATATATTTTTAATGTATACCATCCGTAAACATAATATCTTTGTATTTCTTCGGAGGAGCTCGCACCTAATTCATTCAACGAATATACCATTGGTCTTTTTCGACAAAAATAGTGATTTCCATTTCTTCAAACAATATATTGTTGAAGTTCTTTTTCTTATAACGTATCTCATAATTCTACTGCTGCAGCTCAAGAATCCAACATGGCAAATGGCCAGTGGGTTCCTTAATAGTTCTGAGGAATTTCAACGCGACACGATCCGTTTCAGTGATGAAGTTGTACACTTCTATATATGTCTGGAATTTGCGAACTACAAATATTATTGTTAACAATTTCCTATCAGTAACTATATAATTCCGCTCTGCCGAGGAAAGAAATTTAATCACATAGATAATTAGATGTTCTCCATCCTCCTGTTCTTGAGTAAGAACCGCTCCATTAGCTAAACCAAACGCATCAGTTGAAACTTCAAACTCCTTTGAAAAATCAGGCTTAATCACAATAAGAGCTTCGGTAAACGTTTTCTCTAATCCTGCAAAAGTCTCCTCTTGTTCTTTCCCCCATAGTCAAGGAAAATATTTCCTTAATAATTTCATAAATGGAATTTTAATTTCGGCTTCATTTTTCATCTCTTCTTTTCATATCTAAAATAGCAACTAAGACATCCTAAAACTCTTTACAATTTTTTAATATTTGTAGGACTAGACATTGACAGTACTGGCTTAACCTTCTCCTCATCTGGCCTCAGGCCGTGACTATCCTATACATTTTCTAGATATCTCACACTCTTACATCCGAACTTACACTTCTGTGTGACTCTGATTATATCATCAAGATACCCAAAAACGTAGGTTCAAATTCTGGTCCAAATAGCATATCCACTAATCAATTAAAAGTTTTTGAAGATTTAAAGAATCCAAAGCGCATCCTCTTAAATTGATTGAGGCCAGAACCAGTAACAGCAATTGATGTTACTACAGCAGATTTTTGATTAGTTAAAAGTGGTGAGGATAATCAGATTGCACTTTACTAATAAAGAATTTTTTCAGCTAATATATTTTTATTTCAGATTAGTCTACGGAGGCGATTTTAAACAAGGACAGTCTGACTGTCATTATAATTTTCAATTAATTATATATTGATATGTATTAATATTGATATAAATATATATTGATATTACTATTTATTAATTTTTTATGTATTAATTTATCTAAAAACAGTCGACATAAGTACAATTAAAGTGTTTATTTAAGGTAGTTACCCCTTCCTTGTCATGAGAATTTCCTAGACGTTTTCGTACTAAATCTTGTAATCTTTTTTCTCGGTGAAACTGAGCTCGCAGATTCGCGTGCATTCAGCAAGAATATTTACTATATTATGATTACCTACAATAAAATCATGGCACTTCCTTATTATTTTTTTATTATTCTGTCACCTACTTGCCTCTTAGTCATTCTATCTTTTATCTCGATATGCCACTTTGTCATAAAATCTATTCCTAAGATAATTGGTGCCTAATATTGTAAACAACCTTAAACGTAAGTATTTTCTACTCTGCCATCTCTATCAACTTTAGTATTCAATTTACCTAAATATTCTCTGCTTAGCCAAAAGCTCCTTCAATATAAGTATCAGGTGCGTCTTGAAATGATTTTGCCACTGTTATATCAATAAAAGAAGTTGTTGCACCAGGATCAAATAGACCATGATATATGCTATTTGCTAATTTGATAACATTATAGTTTCTATTATCTTCACTTATGAATGTAACCTGATTTATCGTTGTCTCTTTTCCACTATCTCTGCTATTCTATCTTCTCATAATTTCGCCCTCGTTATTTCATTCTTTTTCTCTACTCTTTGACTCCTTCTTCTATACTTTTTCATTCTCTTTACTTTTACTCTGATTTCTATCTCTGTATGAATTATTATTCTCACTTGTCTCACACATTTTGTAAAACTCATTTAAAGCGTCATTTGAGTTACAATTTTCTCTTTTTCTTCCTCTTCATCTCTTTATTGACTGTAATTGAAAGTAATCGTACATGCAATCTAACTACGATTGGAACTACTGAGGCTTTCTTTTCCCCTAGGTTTAAGGGCATTGCAGTTCAGACATGAACTATACTGAAATGGGCGCAATGCTTTTTCATTTGCAATTTTAAGTCGTAGTCTTTTCCTTGTCTCGCAAGTGCAAGCTACTAATACTTGACTACTCTGACTCCTTATTGTTGAAATATATTTTCTCTAATTCTTGGACTCTCTCATTCATACCCTTTATGAAGCAAAGGTAAAGCCCGAATCTCTTCTCGTTTTTTCTCTATCTTTAAGTTTTCTTCATCACTATTGCACTCTATATCTTTAGTCCTTGTCGAGAAAACATTCAGACCTGGGGGAACGAGCGGGCTGTTGTCCCCCTCCTCCAGTATCTCGTAACTTGAAGACTGTAGAACAGGGTTAATCTTTGGATAATTTCTAAATACTACATTTTGATGCACGATGCGAGCAATAATATTTTTTACTTTGAACCTGTGTACATGCTAGGATCATATGTCCGAAGTTTAGACATTGGATGCACAATTTTCAGGGTAAGTTACCACTTCTGTCCTTGGATTTTTTTTACATCTATAACAAATGATTTGTATTGTTTAAGTCAAATCCTGAACTCATAATGCCGCCGACGTCGCTAAAGGTTGCTCTAACTGCAATTGCCTCTGTTGTGCTTGAGGATATTGCTGGGGTGCGCCACGAAAGTCTATCCAGCCTCCTTTTATAGAGATACACGTAGAGTTTTGTGTTAACGCTGCTGTTTATATGGATTATTCTTAGTGCGTTTAAAAGATCAATGATTTCAGCGATTATTACTAATCGTAACCAATTCTTCGTTTTTTGTAAAATCCGATTCATTGATTAAAAATCATTGACATCCGAAGTTTGTTTTCTGTCTGTTTCATTCATATCTTCTCTGACTCCTAATACTCTTTCTTCTTCTGTTATTTAGATGTGATTAGTGTTCATTGATTTTGATCTCTTTTTCATACTGTATACCATATGCCTGAAATTGGCCAAATGAATGTATCTTACGATTATTAATCTGTTGTTTGTAACCACGTAACAAATTCTTATAGATAATGGCCAACTATGACTGAAAGTCAGGTTGTCGTTTTAACTTACTAATTGAGTATCTAAATGAGTCTATTACATCTTGAATTGACACATTTTTACTCTGAACTTATTTAGTACAGCGTAGTTCCTCCAGAATGTTGTCATAATTAATATGGCCAATAAATCATTGTTTAAAAGCTTTTTGGAAATTTTTCCATGATCTAAATTCTGATTTGTTATTTTGAAACTAATCGTAAGTTTTAACTTTGAACACTCTATTGAATTCTTTCAACCAAAATTCATCTAGAGCCTCGCATGTTTCATAAGCTCTGTCAAGTTATTCAGAAAATCTTTATACCTGCTTCTTTCGTCCTTTACATGACAGTCATTTAAAGTTGTTCTTATACGCTCATTCCATATATTATCACACGTTTCACAGTGGCGACTTCTAGGCATGTCGCTTTGACTTTGATCTGTAGATTATGGCTTTCATCTATACTACTACGCTTATTCCTTTCTGAATAATTGAACGTGTTTCTTCTTTTTCGATTAATATTCTTTATTCTGTTATAGTAATGATACTCGTCTCTCTATTCGTTTGTCCTCTATATTATCTCTTATACTGTCCAATTCGTTAAAATGTTGTTTATTCTCAATATTAATTTTGTTTCATTCTAGAGGTTGCATGTTAACCTTAGAATATTTATATTCACTCGTAATCGTATTTTACTTATATAATACTGCTCTTCCTTTTTGGTAATTCTTTCTCTAGGAATCTTTCTCACTCTTTCTTCTGAGTTTTAAAGCCAGCTCTATTATGTCAATGTTAAATGTTAAGTTTCATGGATTATCAAATTAATTTCGTCTACAGCTCTTAGGGATAGTAGACTGTGTTGTCCTATAGAGACTCGAACCTTCTGTCTGGTCCGACTATAAATAGTTTGATATCCTCAGTCTTCAGTTTCTTTAAGAGTTTCTTTTATCGTGCTCTTCTATATCTATATTTACTTCTGAAGGTTCAATTAGATCATAATACACTAGTATTTTACGCTTTGGAGAGCCCGAAAAATTCTTGATATTTTGTAAATTCAAGGTATTACCTACTTTTGGCCCGATATTCGATGTCTGATACGGCGCTACGACGTTCGCATTTTTAAACACATAGTTGAAAGTATAATGTATGATCCTGTATTTTCCGTATTTTCCGATTTACACCGCTTCTATTTTGGTGCACTAGTAATTCTTGATATATAAAGAATTGACCTTTCCCGTACTGTCTGCAAAAATGTAACGTTTATCGGAAACATATCAACTAGGTGTAAATCTATCAGGACATTTTTTAAGCTTCTTGACGTATCTGTTAGTGTGAGACTTGATTCTGTATGTCCAAGGATTCTCTTGTACTGGTCTGTTAGTATTGCCTGTAGAAACATCTAGTTCTTCTTCCTCAAAATCCAACTCTTCGCTCATATTGATTTCATCTACCACTCTATTTTATTTCACCGCCGCTTGGGGGATGAATTACGCTATTCTAAAACGAATTAAGCGTTCTGACAGTCGGTTAATTTATTATTGCTTGAAACTTGCATAATCTGCGGTTGAGTGATATTATGTACTTCCTCTTTAATTTCTCTTGCTCTTTTAATTTTTATATATAAGATTGTAGGCGCCATTTTTCTTTACGACTATAATTAAATTAGAGAAATTTTTTCTTTCCCAATTTGCTAATATCTTACAAAATTAAGTTAAAAAAACAAAAACACTTATTAAATATTAGAATTTCTATTTGTTAATTACTTAACCAAATTCAATTCCTCAACAATTATTTTAAACAAGATAATAAAATCCAATCTACACTAAACTATTTCCTATTTTACACCTATACTTTAAACTAGTAATATTACACTCTTTCTATTCCTTTCTCTCTATCTGTCTGTCTCGCTCTATACTCTTCTTCTTCCTGTTTCACTCTCCCTCCCCCCCTCTCTCTCTCTCTCTCTCTCTGTACTGTTTTTCTTTGTATCTATCTATAGTTTAAATTGTTATTATTAGATAACTAAACTAATAAAAATCTTTTTTAATATTATCGTAATATGGTGTCTAGGCTTTTATTAAAAATTTCTTTTATACGAGTTATTTAATTTACGGGAAAAATTTCTGAAGTCGTTTATAATTGATATTATCATTAATTAATACATCTTAATCTTAGTCAAAATTTTAAGAAAAAAATTCGGCTTACTTTTTCCACGATTTATTTCTATACAAAAGGGTGACAACAAATTAAAGTTTGTTATTCTAATTTAAAATTGGTTTATAAAAATGTTGAGAAAATAAATTAAAAGGCTTTCTAAAACAATTGAAACAATAATTCGACTATAACACACTTAGATCTCTATTCAAAATATACTGTATTACTTTTGAAATAAATTTTTTTGTTTTTAATTTTTTGTTATTTAACGTCACATTAATTTATACTTCCAAATACCGATACTAATCAACGTCGTAGGTCTACGATATGTTTGAAAACAAAAAACAAGTAAAAAATTACAGCGGTGCTTGCGACAATCGGCGGAGACCGGGATTTTAACTCAGATCACTAAGTTACTAGTCCTTCGCTCTAGCCATCGAGCCATAGTAGGTCGTTATTTATTTATTTTAAAAAAAATATCTCATATTTAAATTAATTTATAATACACGTTCCTTGCCTATGCTAATCATTAATAGCTGTGAAGGAATTCAAATGAATGTTAAACTATATTTAACAAGTATGTTTGCAAAGAGGCTTTTTCTGATAGGGACCGAAAACGCGCGAAAGAATGTGTTTTTCTCTCTCAGTTTAAATATTGCCGCGCGGACGCATGTATCTTCGCTCTCTCTCTCAACATAGCCACGCTACGCGCAAGCATATTTACATGAGTACACCTACTATACCTCTCTCTCTCTCTCTCTCTCTCTCTCGCTCTCTCTCTCTCTTTCCCTCACTCTTCCGGTATGAGTATAGACGGACGCTCCCTTTCTCTCTCTTTTGCTCCGTTACTCTTTCACTTGTAGGGGATCTTATAAAAGCGCGCATAAGTATTGTGAGGCTGCGCATTAGTGTACTGAAGTATATCACAGAAGAATATAACGAGATGCACGTTAGTATATACGATTATATATACCTACTAATTATACATATACATACTCACTCTGTCTGCGCTTACGCTTTCTAATTTTCTTCTTTTCTCACTTCTCTCAAAGAAGTTTTATAAGTGTACGCAATGAATACATTTCTTTTGTCCTCTTAGTATAATCAAACGCGCGTCTGCCATTCTCTTCTATTACCTCTTTTTCTCTCTCTAGCCAATGACGCCCACGTGTAAGTTGCTGCTCGCGACTTTGTTTTGATTCCCGACTTTTTTATGGAAATTTGCATATTATTCCAGCATTGAATAAATTTAAAGAGTACACCAGAGATGGTATGTATGTATATATATATATATATATATATATATATATATATATATATATATAAGTAATCCAGCATGCTTATATATAAAACAAAACAAGGTGTAAGAGGTTTATAGAAAAATGATCATGTACGAGATCAGATAATTAAGTAATGCAACAGAATGTACATTGCTGCGATCCTCTTTAAATGTCGATAATTGGCAAATTTTTTCAAATGGGCGAATAGGAAAAAATCGCAGGGTAATATGTCCGGTGAATAGGGGGGTTGTGGTAACGTCGCAATGCTTTTAGATGCCAAAAACTGAGAGACACTGAACGCACTGTAACTGGAAGCATTGTCGTGATGAAGAACCCAAGTCATCGTGATCTCTGGACGCACTCTCAGTACTCTTTTTCGTAATCTTCGAGCACATTGTGGTAGAATACTTAATTGATGGTTTGTCCAGATTGTACAAACTCTTTGCGAAACAACCCTTTGCTATCGAAGAAGCAAATGAACATGGTTTTCACTTTGGACTTGCTGATTCTCGCCTTCTTTACCCTTAATGCTCCAGGAGACAGCCGCTGCTGGCTTTGTCCTTTTGTTTCGGGGTTATATTAAAAGAACTAACTTTTATCACCAGTAATAACCCGATTGAGAAGACGAGGATCACTTTCAACCTGCTTGGGACAATCAGGAGCGATGTTCATTCGGTGGGCTTTTTGTTTCCTCATCTGAAAGGTTCTTCGGTACCATCTTCACGCACAGCTTTTTCATGGCGAAATCTTCGACTAAAATCTTTTTAACTGTTTCCCGATTAAAATTCTACTCGCCAGCCAACATTCGAATGGTTAGTCGCCGGTCTTGATGAACAAGGGCGCGGACGCGCAGCGCATTCGCGTCGATTCGCATTTGAATTAGTCTTCCGATCCGCGGCTCGTGTTTGACGCTCTCAAAGCCTTTTTTAAAACCGGCATGCCACATAAACACCCGAATTTGACTCAGAGCATCACTACCATACACTTTAAGTACTTTTTCATAAGTTGCTGTTCCGGTTTCGTCGAATTTCGAACAAAATTGTATCGCGCACCGTTACTCTAAATTTCTCTGTTCCATTTTCATGGGATACACTACACGCGCGTTGTTATAAAACACTAAATAGCTGGCGAAGAAATGATCTTACAAGGATCGTGAAGGTCTCAATCGAGATAGTAAGGATCTACTATTACGGTGGCGGAGTTACAGATTCGCAGTGTTACCACAGGCCGAGAAATAAAATCGTTCACATCACTTAATTGTGTGCCCTCGTCTTCTTAATAGTTCTATATATATTATGTATAGAATTTCTTAAAAATAGAATGAGAAAATTAAAACTTTATTTATTACAATAATTGCACTAATTATATTAATAGTTACGCTGATCATTCGTTTGAAAATTGCATCCCCTATTAATTATTCTCTTCACATCTCTCTGTAACTGTGCCTTTCCTCTCTCTCTCTCTCTCTCTCTCTCTCTCTCTCTCTCTCTCTCTCTCTCTCTCTCTCACTTTCTCTCTACTCTCTAATCAATTTTTAGTTTTGTCTCATCACTTTTACTCTAGTCTCTAGTCAATCTATCCTTTTCTCTCGTTTTCGAGCATTCTCACTCTAATAAACGTCTTTTTTCTTGGCGCGACTGGTCTTGCCGAAGTCCGAGGGGCCAAGGAGCTTGCGATGCGACATTTTAATTTTCAACTAATTACTCACAGGGACATAGCCGATGTCATAAACAAATACATTGAAGGCCTGCTGTCCCTCACATTTTTTCACACTAACACACATATTTACATACGGAATGTATACATATTCCGTACGGAACATACGGAAAATATACATGTGGAAGAAGCCTTTGGTGCTTGTACACGTTTGCAGTAACGGATACGCCGTAGCATGTTTCAGAAATAAATTTATCCTGGAAGTGGAAAGAAAGAATCAATCTCAACCTTTTTTTTAACTTAGCGAATTTACTAGAATTTATGTGACAAGTGCACGTGTTTTAAAGCAACACGACAATCACATAGAATCTAGCAAGCAAACTATGAATCGTTTCTAAATGTTGGTTCTTTAAAAAAAATAAAGGTATTTAAGAAAAGTAAGTTTTTTAACTAATTTTTCCTAATTTTTCCTTACACGTCCCATTCGATGTATTTCAATGTGCATCATACAATCTGTAAACACCTAAAAATTCAAATGTTTAAAGAAAATGACTAACAGAAACTACCGAAATCTAGAAAATATATATTACTTGTTCAACAGAAACCGCGTTTACGCAATCGATGACAAGTACCAAGGTAAATGTATTTAACAAACAGAATAAACTAGTAAAATGTAGAGTACTGTTAGATACCTGTTCGATGTTTCACTTTATAACAGAAGAATTTCCAACACACTTAAAATTCAACGAAAAGTACTGTTTTCCTTTAAGGACTGCTGATAAATTAGAAATAATTACCAATCATGTCATTACAGTCACGAAACATAGTCTAAAAATGATGGTAGATCGAGCGCAGCTCCTAGTGATAAGATTCCTAGACAAAACCATAATTCTGACCAAAAATATCAACCTCACGGTTCCAAACTTTAACAAACCATTGCTGTTAGATATACTGCTAACGTTTACATTCTTTACGGCTGTCGACAGAAATGGCTGCAGAGAATTATGACCGAAAAAAATTTTTATCTTTAAATTTTTTCACACTCAGCACTTCATTTATATGTTATTATAGGCTGCTTTCTTATAGGTTGGTTATATACACTTGGTCATCAATAAGTGCAATATTTGCTAAATATCTGTCCCATAGCTGGGAATAATCTTCAGCTATTCATATATATCTCTCTCTCTTTTTTTGTATATAATTAATAAATATTAACTGTTACAATAATGTGTTTCAAATTATATAATGATACAAAAATATATAATAATATAAATCATATAATAATCTATTATGTGATGGTCTATTATAATATAACTTGGATATGGGATCTAATGATAAAAATCCTGTAATTCTGTGCTGACTCGTTAGTCACTTATGTATTCAATAATATTTATTTATTTATTTATTTATTTATTTATTTATTATTTATTTATTTATTTATTTATTTATTTATTTATTTATTTATTTATTTATTTATTTATTTATTTATAGTATTAATATTGTTGCTCGTCAATGTTTATTGTGCTTGTTAGCGTTGCAGTTATTTAGTTTGTAGTTAATTTGTTGTTAAGAATTCTGCTAATATTCAGTTGCTTTCAAGTTATTTAATATTTATAATTTAATGATTTATGAAGAATTTGTTCCATTAACATTGTTATTAGTAATGCGCATCCTGTTAGTATTTATGTAGTATTTATGTATTTATTCAGTAGTATTTATGTATTTATTCAAGTGGTTAGCTTTCTCTTATTACAACTACTTATGTCCTCAGGTAACTACTCCATAGATGGTGTTAGGTACTGAGGTTAGCTGTCAAGCATTAAGCTTAAGTTGACTGGTTGTATTTAAGAAATAGTATTTACTGTAATTTTTCTAATCTTAGTATGTATTAATTATTATATTCAGTACGTGTTCGTATCAAGTTATTATAAATGTCAATAGAGAGAATGAGTCTATATGTTATAATGACAAACTGAAAGAACAGTTTATCTTTGTATAATAATTATTAACATTTATGTATAAAATGTTTTTAGTCTTCTTATTATATAAATTGACTAGTCATATTTTATTAATCTATATCACACGTTTTCTTTTATTTGAAAAAGATAACATTGTTAAGTTTTTCATGTCCCCTTGATAAAATTTTATTTTAACGTTGATATTATTTATTTAAGTTTATTTATTAGTTAATATTTATATCGTTTACCCTGCTTGTTTACTTTATATATTTATTTATTTTTATCTCTCCCCTCAGGCTGCAAGTTGTCTACATATAGATAAGAGAAAAACGTAGAATCCTCGCTCAGAACGATCACCCTCAGATTTATTTTTAATAAATTATTATTAATTATTCAATACTGTTGGACTTCATTTCCATAAATACACATCTTTTCACCATCGATATGAGCTTTGCAGATCTTGGAAATTCCCATTATTTCCTACCTTTCTGCTCTTTTCAGTTTTTCTGTACTTGTCGGCATATGGTATACAGGTTATTTACACAGCATTGTGCTCCTATGAGTACAATGATAACTTTACCAGTTTTACTTCACCTTCACCATTACGCTTTGACGAGGTTACTCTTATTATTGCTTCTGTGTACAGGTGAATTGCTAAAAGGGAAAAAAAAGTAATCCAACTACTTACAAGGCTGGTCTTGTTTAAGTGCGAGGGCACTTTTTAGCAACAAGATATTTTTCTCAAAATTGTTATTTTTTAACCTATTAGGCTGAAATTTTTTTCCACCATTGCTGATGTACTTTTAAATATATTGCCTTTTACAGCACTCAAAAAAGTTGGTTCTTTCTGATCAAAAGGACTTTTCAAAATCTATAACGTTGTAAAATAGAGGCTGATTATAACATATGGTGCTGAGAGGACTGGAACTTGGGCGTGTCACGATTCTGTAATAAATACAAGTAATTTCAGAGGAAATTACCCCTCTCAAGAGACCTGAACATTAAAGGACGAGTAAAGTTTATGTCTGGACGAATTTATTGATCATATTATAATATAATAGCAATACCAATAGATATATATATATATATATATATATATATATATATATATATATATATAGCAAGCTCTGCCTACGCTACTAGTGGCCTCTCGAAACCAGCATCCCACCGGAACTATCCGGGAATATTACTTCGGCGGGGCTGTTAATTAGCCTATACGACTCCTCTTCTTATGACACTATCCTACGTCCCCCATCCACACAGGTGATCAGGCGTTCGGTGTTCGTCCTCTGTATCTTAAAATAGGATCAGTTCGCCTGGTTCATCCTGGGCCATTCGCCTAGTTCTATCGGCATATCTAAGTTTGGTCATCACCTCTTTTGCGAAATTGGCTACTGCCTTCCAGTTTTCAGAAGATTCCAGCATTATTGATAGGATGCTCTCTGGTCTTATTGGCTTATTGATGATGTTCATCAAGTGCTCACGTTGTGTTCTAAAACGAGGGCAGCTCACCAATATATGCTCAGCATCCTCGACCAAAGTCGGACAGATGGGGCAGAGATCATTATTAACCAGGTGAAAGCGGTGGAAATAGGACCTAAAACAACCATGTCCAGTCAACAACTGAGTTATGTGGAAATCTAATTCCCCGTGTTTCCTGTTGATCCATCTGTGTATGTCTGGGAGGATACGATAAGTCCATCGGCCTTTGCTAGAATCGGTCCATCGTTTTTGCCATATTTCTATAGAACGATGACGTTCCACATTTTTAGCACCTTGTAGGGAATCCACTGCGGCCTTACATATGTTATGCAGCCTAGCCAGTTCATCTGCAGCTAAATCGAAAGGAAGAATTCCGCCAAGTACCTCAGCTGCGTCGGTGGATACCGTCCTGTAACCACTAATAATACGTATACAGGAGCGACGACGGGTCGCAATGGCCAACTCACAATACGATTTAATTCCGCATGTATGATGCCAGATTGGTGCTGCATACATGCTGACAGAATTAACAACATAAGCTAATAGTTTCCTCTGGGGTGGACGTGGGCCACCAATGTTAGGCATGAGCCGACACAAGGCAGCTGAAACTCGTTGCGCTTTTTCGCCAGATATCTTTAGATGCTCTTTGAAATTTAACTTGGCATCAAGCTGTACACCCTAGTATCGTAAAGATGGCGCAGAACTAATGCGGCAGCTACCAACTTTAAGAGTAATACTATCTACCTTCTTACGACTGCTAATAAGAGCTACTTCTGTCTTGTGCTCCGCTAATTGTAGACCAGCCGTCTTAATCCATCTACTGATGTTGCTGATTGCCTCATTGGCATTTTCAGTAAGTTCATCAAGGGTCTTAGCCGTCACTACTAGAGCGATATCGTCGGCGTACCCTACTGTTATTGAACCAGGCGGTTGTAGAATCCTCAACACGCCATCATACATAATATTCCACAATATAGGTCCCATAACCGAGCCTTGGGGGATTCCCGCAGTAACCTTATGCGATACAATGCCTTCATCTGTTCGGTATAATATTATTCTATTCTCAAAGTAGCTGGCCACGACATTCTGTAAATAACCAGGTACTCCGAACTCTTTAAGAGAACTCATAATAGAAGACCAGCGCGCTAAATTAAAGGCATTCTTGACATCTAGAGCGACAATGGCACAATACTGTTTAGTGCCACCTTTCCATCTCTTACCACTGATTGCATTTCTTACGGTACACACTACCAGTTTAATGGCATCCACTGTTGATTTTGATTTCTGAAATCCAAATTGGCGTGAGGATAAGCCGTGCAATCCTTCAGTGAATGCTTCCAGTCGGCTACATATTATTTTTTTTAATATTTTACCTACCGTGTCGAGCATACACAATGGCCTGTATGATGAAGGATCATCAAGTGGCTTATTGCCCTTAGGTAACAGGACTAACCTTTGAGTTTTCCAGCAATCAGGAAAAATACCTTCAAGAAGACAAGCATTATATACTTTTAGAAATATAGCTGGATTCTTCTGTATCGCCAACTTAACTGCCGCATTAGGGATACCATCAGGGCCAGGGGAAGCATTGTCTCTAGTCTTAGCGTAAGCATTATGTAGCTCCATTTCTGTCACAGTATGGTTCGGAGATTACAGCAATGTCTATTCTTAGCTTCTTTATTGTCTGTTTCAGCAGGTCATGAGCTGCTACGCAATGGTTGGTATTCAGTTGGAGTATTCTCATGTTTTATGTCTGTTTAAAAACTCCACGGTAATCGGGCACTTATAGCTGTATGCTGGATGGTTAATCTCCTTTTTTCCTTCACATTTACAGAGTAAACAACAGGGCCCGTTTACACACAGCTTGGATAGATGGTCTTTTCCACCGCAATGCCTGCAAAGTTTAGTTCTGTCAGGGCCCGAGCACACGGACGCTAAATGGCCAATCTGCCAACACCTCAAGCAGCGCTTTATTTCTGTTTTTTTTCGAACTCTGCATGTGTGCGTGTGTGTGCGTGTGTGTGTGTGTGTGTGCGTGCGCGCGCGCGCGCGCGTGTGTGTGTGTGTGTGTGTGTGTGTGTGTGTGTGTGTGTGTGTGTGTGTTACGACATGTAAATAGAAATCATTATAAACGTTAATGTATATTCAATAATATCAAACATATCAAATGTGTTTACGTGAAAATAATATTATGTATGGCTTATAAAATCTACTGTGAGAATTGTTTACCTCTGTTTTGAAACAGAGCAAGGAATGCTAATTTCACTACAACTATTATGAAAATAAAACAAATACTTAGCGTTACTTAGAAAAGGTAAATTTCCATTAGGCTATTATTATTTATTATTTATTGTACCTATAATCGCATAAATGCAGCTATCCTTAACTTCCGATGAAGCATAGTGTACATATGCGTGTGTGTGCGTTCACCGCCACACAAACGCTAGACTCGTCGGCTGCTAAAATGAGGAAAAGAAAAAACGGACAGAGGAACACAGTGTTCAATAAGTAACCGAGTATTCCCTAATTATTAACATAGCATTTATTTACACGGAGATGCGCACGTATTACAATGGAGTGCTATGGCCCATACGCCAGTCACTCCTGACAGGTTCCGTGGCGCGATATACGGGGGTACAAACACATTTATACACGATCGTTCACCGAAAACGATGAGAGGGGAACACGGTACTCGGGACGGGAATACACACAGCACGAAGGACGCGAACGCGCGCACTATACAGTGATGGTGGAGCCTAATTCTAGCCGACGTCTCTCTCGTTTTCGAGAGAGCGTTATACATGATACTTTAAATACAATAGGCTACTTGCCAGTGCTAAACGCTGGACTGTCCTTTCTCTCGGTGATGCATAAGCAGCGTTCTCGTCACCACTCAGTCTGCTCTCCCTCTCTCTCTCTCTCTCTCTCTCTCTCGCTCGCTCATAGATGCCTGCGAAGCTGCTCAATATCCGGGGCTGGATCTTACAGATGAGAGAGGCGTCGAAGGTTGCGAAGATGGTTGCTCAACGGCTGAAAGCATCTAACCTATTCGACTGCTAGTGTAAGAAGCGTCTCTATTCCTTGACGGCTGGAACGAGAAGAAGGAACGCGCTCGTTTCTTTTCAGTTCTTTCTCTTACTCCTTTCACCTTGCACGCACTCTCGCGATTCGCGAGTACGAAATTCGCGATCTACCGCGAAGACTCGCGGTTTTGTATGAATGTGTAAGCGTGGCCGTCAAATCGATGGTTACAATATATATCTATAAAATAATTTGATACAAAGTTACAGCATGCGACTATAACCTTGTAAAATTATTTGATGAAATAATACAAGTTCTCAATATTAATTCGGATTATTATTGTATATTTATATATATTTATATACAAGGGTGGTTCGTTAAGTCCGCGACTTTTAAATGAAAAAACAATTTATTTAAACAATTTTTTTCTTTTTTCAATATAGTCCCCTCCCAACTTGATACATTTATTCCAGTGGTATATAATCTTTTTTAAGCCTTCCAAAAAGTAACTTTTGACGAAATACTCAAAATAATCATTTGTGGCAGTCATAACATCTTCATTCGATGAAAATCTTTTACCACCAAGCCAAGTTTTCATGTTTGGAAATAGAAAATAATCGGACGGGGCTAAGTCTGGTGAATAAGGTGGGTGAGGAAGTAATTCGTAACGTAATTCTGCTAATTTGACTTTTGCTATAGCACTCGTGTGAGCTGATTTGTTGTCGTGGTGGAATAACACTTTTTTCTTCACCAGATGGGGCCGCTTTTCCTTCAGTATCGCTACAAATCTATCCAATATTGAAGCATAATACTGTTCTGTAATTGTTTTTACCTTCTGTAAGTAATCGATTAGTATTATACCCCGTGAGTCCCAAAAAACTGTTGCCATGATATTATCGGCTGATGGAACAGTTTTTGCTTTTCTCGTGCAGGTTTCGTGTTTAGTCCACATTTTTGACTGCCGTTTCGTTTCTGGCGTATAGTGATGAATCCACGTTTCATCGACAGTAACATAACGGCGCAAAAATTCGGTTGGATTACGCTGAAACATGTCCAAACATTATTTAGATGCAACAATGCGTGACCGTTTATTGTCGACTGCGAGCAAACGCGACACCCATCTTGCAGATAGTTTTCTCATATTCAAAATTTTATGCAAAATACGAAATACGTGTTCAGGCGAAATTCCTACAGTGTTACTAATCTCACGTATCTTTAATAGACGATCTTTAAGTATCATATCATGGATTTTATTGGCCATATCATGATTAGTCACCTCTTTTGGGCGGCCAGAACGCTCAGCATCACTTATAGACTTTCTACCACAACGAAATTCAGTAAACCACTTGTGAACCATTGCATGTGATGCAGCAGAAACCTAACAATATTTTTTAAGCTTTTTTTCAGTTTCCTTAATTGTTTTTCTACGTAGAAAGTAATGTTTAATAACCACTCGAAATTCGTTTTTTTCATGCTTTTGTAAAAACAATGAAATACTAAATTCAAAAGACTTTCAAAAATTTTCTAACCAACGTATTGACATGAAACATTGTATACCTACTTGTATGAGATGATAGTATCCTAGAGTAGTAAAATCTAAATAAGTCATGGACTTATCGAACCACCCTCGTATATATATATATATATATATATATATATATATATATATATATATATATATATTGTAACCGTCCCGATTGACGGTCTCTGTGTTAAAACCGCGTGCCCGCGTAAGCGCGAGTAATACAGTCGCGCTGCTAGAAGGGTGCGCGCGAAGCGCCGCGCAACGTGACGCGCGAACGAAAGAGAACTGACGCCTTCTTCTCTGTTGAGACGCGGAGAGATCGACGCATCATGCACTCCTATTGTGCGTCGCCTTAAGCTCAGTCGCTACTATCGAGAATTATCAGCCCCGCTCTTCGTGATTGGCTCAAGTTTGTTCCCTAGAGCTTTACCTAGAGGACGATTCAAGAAAAAGCAGAGAAGACAGTGCGAGCACCGTGTTCAGCGCCTCGGCGATTGTCGCCGCGCCAAGTGTTTCGCACCGGGAGAGTGCGTAGCTCCCCGACCGCCATCTTAACACCGACGCCGCCGCAGCCGCGGCCGCCTACACGACAGAAGTCGTGTGTGATCGGCAGTTCGAGAGCCCCTGCTCTCCTCCACTTCCACCACCAACTGGCCGACGGCCCAGCAGCAGCAGCAGCAGCATCTCCGACGGCCTGTCCGACCGTCGCCGCAATCGCGAGAAAGCGAGCCCCGCGCCGTCGCCGCCACTGCCTGCCTGACTCGTGCCGAGCGAGAGAGAGAGAGAGAGAGAGAGAGAGAGAGCGACGGTCTCCACGTCCTGCAGCCTGTTCCGGAGGACGACCAGGATCGCCCAGCAGCATCGGCAACAGGCAAGTAATTGATCGCCCCTTGCGTTAAAAAATAGATGATCGCGTCCGCCACGCCGTTTAGCGTAATGTTTTAATGTATATTCACCGGTACATGTCCTTGTCCCCCCTTGTGTATCGCGTAGAGTGTCTGTGTGATCGCCGGAAATGTCGCGGTACCTGCGTCTGTTAACGAGTGTGAGAGTGTGTGTCTGTGAGTGCAAAGTATTAGTGTAAGGCGAATGTGAGAATGGGAGTGAAATAATGTCAAATAAATTGAATAGAGATTCATGCAGATCAGTTTCCGTGTCTAGTTATCTTCCTTCCATATCCCCATTTCCCTATAGGTGAATGTAGAGGATTCTGCGCGTCTCGCAGCTCCGCCTCCAGGTAAGTGGACGGCGAGAAAACGCCGTTACAATATATATATATATATATATATATATATATATATATATATATACAAGCCTTTAACTTACAAGCCTTTAAGTTATGATGATCTCTCTCAGCGTGGAAATATTTCTATTTTGTAAATATTTATTTTTTAAATATTTTATTATTCTCGGCAAATGCTACAATCTGTGCAATAATATTCTTCATTTTATTTTTTATTATTTTTATTCTCATGTCTATTATAGTATTTCTTAAACAAAACAATACTGACAAAGCTGTAAGTGTAATTTTGTAGGCATAGATATGAGAATCCACCTTACTTACGACGCCGACTTTTGAGTTGTGCTCAGGTTATTATTGGCTGTAAATATAAGTTGCCGTCGTTTTTTATAAAGAAATAAGAATTTATTGTAAAAAAAGATACAAATAATGTGATTCAAAATATTGCCCATCATTTTCTACTACTTTTGACTGTCTTTCGGGCAGCAAGTGCATACCCCATCTAAAAAATTGCTCGTCTTTTGAGGCGATCTACGAATCGACGCAATTCTTTAATTCCTTGTAAGAATTGAAATACTGCTCAATCAGACCATGAGTCATTGACCGGAATAGGTGGTAGTCTGAAGGAGCAACATCTGATGAATATGGCGCGTGGGATAGGACGTCCCCCTTCTAACATTTCATTCGCTTTTGCAACATGTGGCCGAGCGTTGTCATGCTGAAAAATTACTTTATCGTGCCTTTTGGCATATTGTGAACGTTTAATCGTCAATGCTCAAATCAATTGCATCAGCTGTTATTGATGACGTTCCCGGGTGACAATTTGATTTTATTGGAGTAGTTCGTAATAGATTACTCCAAGCTGATCCCACCAAATGCACAGCATTAGCTTCTTGCAATGAATGTTTGGCTTAGCCATCGAAGTAGGGGCATACCCGGACTTACACCATGACTTCCAACGCTTTGAGTTGTTGTAGTGAATCTACTTTTCATCTCCCATCACCATTCGATGTAGAAATCCTTTGCGATATTGCCTTTTTAGTAATTGTTCGCAAGCGAATAAGCGACGCTCGACGTCTCTTAGCTTCAGTTCGTAAGGAACCCAATTTCCTTGCTTTTGGACCATACCCAGGGTTTTGATAAGTTGTGAAATAGCTTACGAAGTCACTCCAAACTCTTGTTGTTCTTACATTTAGCACGAATCTTCCTCCAGTAGAGCTTCCAATTCTATATCACCATACATTTTGGGCTTTTTACTGCGTATTTTGTCGTCCACGTCAAAATCACCACTGTTAAATTTTTGGAACCACTCCGGACAACTTCTCTCATTCAAATTGACAACACCATATGCTTCTATGAGTAGCCGATGTGCTTGAGCTGCAGATTGCTTTAAAGAAAAGAAGTAAATTAAAAATTCCCGCAAATGACGCTTACTTGCTCAAAACTTGAGATCTTAACACGATGACAACTAAGTGCTGCTAGAAAAAAGTCGGATGTTTAAAAACTTTATATTGTTTTCAGATATTAACATATACTATACGACTTTTTACAGCCGACAAGTTCGATGTTATCTTATCGGTGGCACCATCTTTTCAAAACGGTGGAAACTTATTTGTACACCTAATATTAGAAGGAATTAGACTTTTGCTTATTAATATGATACTATTTACTTTACTTGAGTAGCTCATATATTACTTCCGGTTTAAAAGAGCATTGTTTAAAGTTTTTACATTCTTTTGATTTTGTGAATGTGGATATTTTGAAACATGGTATTCATAATAAGTATAAAAGGGAGAGTCTTGAAAGTATTTACATTTCAAGGAATCGAAACAATGTGAATTTAATGTTAGAGTCTAGTAAATTAGACAGTGTTTATCATTCCTTATTAAATTGATTGGTTTTGGACAATTTGTGTAGAAGAGGAATTTATATTTAATTTACTAAATTTGGTGGTGGGGATGGGTATATATAGATTAAAATATAAGGTTTAATTTAGTCTCTGATGAGGAGCCGTAGCGAGCTCGAAACGTTGGACAAGTCTTCAATTAGGTAAGGGTGTTGGGGACAGTCAGACTGCACTTTACTAACAAAGAATTTTTGTCAGCAAATATTTTATTTTCAGATTAGTCTACGGGGGTGAATATAAAAAAGAACAGTCTGACTGTCATTATAATTTTAATTTAATTTTTAATTGAATTTTTATTTTTAATTTTTATTTTATTTTTATTTATGTTTATTTTTATTTTTTATTTTTAGATTGAATTGATTGGACTGTAAGACCAATAAAAAAATATTTATTAATTTGTATATGGGCAGTCGACATAAGTACAATTAAATTATTATAATTTTTAATTTATTTTTTAATTTAATTTTTATTTTAATTTTAATTTTATTTTAATTTTAATTTTATTTTAATTTTAATTTTAATTTTATTTTTATTTTAATTTTAATTTCATTTTTATTTTTATTTTTATTTTTATTTTTATTTTTAGATTGAATTGATTGGACTGTAAGACCAATAAAAAATAGTTATCAATTTGTATATGAGCAGTCGATATAAGTACAATTAAATCATTTTAATTTAGAATAATGTTATTCAAATTGTATTTATATTAATTTATTTTTGTTCATTGTTGTGAGTCAAATCGTCACTTGATAAACCATAATTAATCATATAATAAATCATATTACATCACATGAAAAATCATATCATTTTTTATACCATGGCTGAATATTCATATTGCATTATTTTAGAAAAATCATCGTTTAGAAAAAGCATTATAAAGCGTTGAAAGATGCTATCGACGATCTCTTCGGCGATGCAGTGAAACTCCTCTTTTGAAGTTGATACAGCTTTAAAGTTAAGAACCCTACTCTTTCCACTATTAAATGTTGAACAGCATGTTTTATTATTTTGATCATAAAAGAAATTGGAAGTATTTTTACTCTATTCTGAGTATATTTCTTATTGCAACATTTGACTTTGTAAAAATATTTAATTGATCTATTTGTAAAAGGTGCGCTTCTACTCAAAACTAATGAGTTTTTTTAATGACATATAGAACACCACATCACATATAGAAACTATTTAAAAACTTAAAATTTTGTTGGTATAAAATGGCAACTTTATAGTATCAAGTAATTTTAAATTCAGCCACTAATTTTGAAAAGCAAAAATACTAACCATCTACCATCAATAAAACAATATTTTATAAATAAAAGAAGAAAAGAAAGATGCCTTTATATAAAACTCATCGATAACACGTGAAAGAGAAAGAGAGAGAGAGAGAGAGAGAGAGAGAGAGAGAGAGAAAGAGAGTACTTTACAAAATTACGATTATCACTAGTGTGAAAAAAAGCCTCTTAAAGAAATTAATATCATTTTGTAATTGATACTCAGTTCAATTCAGTATAATTATCTAATAATGTTAAGTAAGTAATCTTTGTTTAATAATACCTTCAAAATTTAAATGAATCTAGTTTATTTTAGCAGACTTAATACTTTTACCGTCATCCAGCCTTTCCTCCTTATATTTATTGAACTACTTTCCGTAAATGTTAAACATAAAATAAAAACTGCTTCTAGAATGGCGAAAAACATTTCAATATAAATAAAAACCAATGTCTAATAAAACTGTTTTATTTCATTATTCTTTTCTCTTCTTATAATTTTTATTATGAGCACTAATTATATTTCATTATTCTTTTCTCTTTTTATAATTTTTATTATAAGCACTAATTATATTTCTATAAATTTTTAATGGCTGCTGAATTAATATGAATTGAATAATATTGTTCTTTAGCTAGTTATTGTCCAATATTAACTAAAACATTTTCTACCTACAATTTATAGAAGCTGAAAACAAGATCTTTATTTTTGTCATCATTAATATTATAAATGAGAATAACATATGCCCTGTTCTGCTCTGTAATATAGAAGTGAGCACTCATTCATCTTACACAGTTTTTACATACCTATAGTTTATCCGTTCGCTCTAATTAAATAAACCTCCGAGTATAATAAAGTTATTTTAATCTGCTTAATTTCTTTTTATAAATTATAATATTTTATTTATAACATTATAATACATTCTTTACATTCACCAATAATTAATTAGTGCTACAATTAAATTTTTTTTAATTGATATATGAATTTTCAGATTCATGTAACAAAACTCGTAGATGAACTAACTCAACGCATTAAAGTTTTTAAAGAAATTGTTTCACTAGAGGAACATACTGCGTGTATGTGCGACTGTAAAGTAAGAAAAGAGGTATGAAGTAAACACATTTAAATTAATTAAAATATTGTTTGATTATTTTATAATACTTTATTTTTATATAAAAATTTCATTTTTATTTTCTGCATATAATATTATTATTTCAAATCGATTTCTCTAACAAATTCAATGGATTATAATAAGACTAACAAACACTATAAAAACAGATTCCAGTTATATTGTAAGAGTATCTTTGTACTAAGATGCACCCAACTTCTTTAAACTCAGAATGGAATGAAGTTTCAAAACCGTGCCATCAATTATTTTTTTAAATGTTAATAGAGGACGCGGTAGTGTCATCGTATCCTTACGAAAAAAAACAATTATTACATATGCTACCGTGTATAACATAATACGTCGTTACAAATATCTGCAAATGTTAGTCATACCGTAGTAGATAGGCTATGGGCATTCTAGCACATGGGCATTCTGGCACACTCCCCCCCCCCTGAAATCTGTGCTTTGACCCTGTAGGCATTCAAGCACAGCTCCCCCCTTGAAAACTGTGCTGAACCCCCCTGCATATTGTAATGTATAGAGAATGAGGTCGCCTCCCAAAACGATGCCGCTCTCGCTATATTATATTAGATAATGAGAGATAGAGGGAGATGGGGAACGATTCGTTTCATCATTTCCATTCATTACAATTGAGCCGAGTGATGTTTCTTCACGATGAAAATTTAATATTCGTGTGAGAAAAGCGAACACCGTTGATGGTTATCTATTATTATAGAAAATGTGTGCCAATATACTGTATACTGAAAGCGAGTTATTTTTCTTTGCTGGTCCCACACCTTGCATCCTCTTAGTTTCTATCGAGGATAATATCTATGCGTTTGTAAAAGGGAGTGAGTATGGAAAACCAGAGTACAAGTATCTATTTTAAAAAAGGCCCACTTCTCGGAAAAGCATGGGAAAGGTTCCGAATAGAGGCGAACACTAGTGTAACTGAGGTAGACCCTTGTCAATCAGTATAATCTGCTTAAAGTCATAATGCACTTTGCATCGGTGGTTATGGATGTCTATCGTTATAGAAAACAGATGCACCAATACTGAAAGCGATTTATTTTTCTTTGCCGGGCTCACGCGCCCCTCCCCCCTGCACCCTCATTAGTATAATTCGCTTACCTGTTCTAATGCGCTTGCCGCAGAGGCACTTGCAAGACCGAGGTGAACTCATCAATTAGGATAACTATAACCAAGATGATTTTCTTTTTCTTTGTAACTCTCTAGATTTGTATCTTGTTGATTTCGATCGAGTATAATATCCTTGCGATTGAAAAGAAGGGAGTGACTGCGGGAAAAATGTCTATTGTTATAGCAAACACGGGAGACAATACGATATACTTTAAGTAAGATCATGTTTCTATTTTTCTTTATCACTCCCTCGCTTTAAATCTTTACGATTTCGGTAGAATACAACATCAATGCGATTGGAAATACAAGGGAGTGACTGTGGGAAACCAGCATATAGGCATTCTATTTTCAAATAGTTCATTTCTTGGCAGGAGCATGGAAAAGTAGGTCAGAGGAGAGGCGAACACGTGTGCCTCTTGATATACTGAACGAGGGTGACTGATCATATAGTTTAATCCGCTTATCGTGAATGGTTATAGATTAGTATTGTTATGAGGAACAGGAACAGGAGACCATACTAAATGCTGGAAGCGAGAAATTTTTTCTTTACTAGAGCCACGCTTTCTCGCTCGAATAAAGAAGAACGTGAAACCGCCTAAAATCATAGATCATATGAGATAGACAGGTCATTAGAAAGATTATAGCGAGCGATTGTGGGGAAAAATTTTGTCTTTGCTCGGCGCACGCTTAGCTCATTATTGCGTATGGAGTGATACAATTTCAACCAATGACGAATAACGTACGCTTCACCGAGTTAAAATTTTCATTTGGTCCATCAGAAAAGTGTAACCGATCACCATACAAGTAAGTGGTGGGAGGGGGGATGGATTATCAAGGAGGGAGGAGAAAACTTGTGCTCCAGTACCAATGAGGAAAATTTTCTTGCATCAAAGTAGAAGGGGTGAACCATCCTTCCCATGATATAGTAAATGAAGGCGGTTCTTTTTTTTAATTTTTTTAACCAATAGAAACGTTTTCTCATAGAAGGACAGCACTGGAAAACTGTATAAAAGCGTAATCGCAGTCAGTTTTTCTATCACAATCTGCCTTCAAATTTCAAAGTTTAATAATATTAAAAATTGGAAAAATAAAGGTAGCTGTGAGCACGGCAGGCAGCGGCAGAAGCAACGGTAACAGCAACAGCAACAGCATCGGGAAACTGCTGCCTGCTGTGGAAAAGGCTCCCCGAAGCAGAGGGAAGTACCTGAAGTCCATGGACTTGTTTGGGGAGGACGAGCAGGAGGAGGAGGATGCACGCCCGACGACGCCAATTTCTATCGTCGCAGCCTTGCTGACAAGGGCTGTAACGCTGTAACCTGCTTTGAAGAAGAAATAAGGAGCTTTCCAGTCTCTGCAACTGATTGGAAAGCGCTATATCGAAGAGCGCAGAAGATGACGGAAGCCATCCGTCAAGCGATCAAGTTTGCGGAATTTTTCGATAAAATAGATGGGGGTAACAAAAATAATGATTATTTTTAAATTTCTCTGTTTTTAATATATTAATATTTAATTTTAAAACATATTTAATATTTAATTTTAATATATTAATATTAATATTTATGATTTTATATTTATTTGTTACAGGAACGAAGAATGGAAGTAATGGGCACAGCAAATAGTCAAGGAGCCGTTCAGTGAGGAAGGAAAGAAGAAGAAGCCGTCCGAGAACGCGGAGGATGACACAGCACCGCAGCCGCAGCCCATCGATCGCAAGCATGCGATACTCGAGCTGTTCGAGCGTTGAGGCAATCAATGCCGAACCTCACCCAGCGAAGCCAAGGATAGTGCAAGATGTAAGATTAGAAAACAAATGCAATTAAATTGAATTCAAATAAAAAATGCTTTATATAAAATCTTTAAAAAAATAATAAAAAAAACATATTCTATTGTATATGAATATGTATCATATTTTAATATGTATTTTATAAGTATATGTATATGTAATGTGTATATATAAAAATAAAAAATGTATGAAAATTTGAAAGAAAATGTATTGTAAAAAAGAAATAAATAAAAATACAAATGTAAATGTATGAAAAAAAAAATATATTGAATTAGACAAATGTTTGAAATTATATTTTAAAAACTAATGTATTGTAAAAAAATAAAATATAAATATAAATATAAATGTAAATGTATAAAAAAAAATGTTTGGAAAAATAAAAAATAAAGAAATGGAAAAAATATAACAAAATTATCTTGCTTTGCAATTTTTTCTCATTCCTACCTTTCCGCATAGAAGTAATCATAAAAAAAGAACTTAATATTATTATTAAATCAAAAATTAAATAATTATTATTATAATTTTATTAATGAAAACTTTGTATTTCAATTATATTATTGATTAAAGTTAATTGAATAATTTTTTTGTATTGAAGATGTATATGTAATTTGGATAAAAAAATAAAAAATATATTAGGAGTGTGAATAAGTCTTTCCCGTTTTTTGTAAGAGATGGCGCCACCAATACTGTGCGAGTATTCAATGGTTACATATGTCATAATCAAAGCTTATTCATATGTCAACAATTCCATACTAACACATTAGTTAAAATTTTTTCGCATCATAAATTTTTGATATCGTGAAAATGTCGAAATTTGAGCCGAGTCGACGTCATTTGCGGGAAGTTTCACTTTATTGGTTCAATTTGAAGAAATCTGCTGCCGAGACGCATCGATTGCTTCAGGAGGCTTATAGAGAAGGTTGTGTCGATGATTCAAGTGTTCGCGGATGGTTTCGACGCTTCAAAAGCGGTGATTTCGACGTGGAAGACAAGGAGTGTTCCGGGCGGCCGCAAATCTTTGAAGATCGAGAATTGGCGACTTTGCTTGATTAAGATTCTTGTCAAACGCAAGAAGAACTTGCTGAAGCATTGGGAGTTGACCGAACAACCATTTCCAAGCGTTTGAAAGCCATGGGAATGATCCAAAAGCAAGGAAATTGGGTGCCGTACGAACTGAAGCTGAGAGACGTCGAACGGCGTTTTTTCACTTGCGAACAGCTGCTTCAGCGACATAAAAGAAAAGGTTTTCTGCATCGTATCGTGACTGGCGATGAAAAGTGGATACGTTACGATAATCCGAAGCGAAGAAAATCATGGGGACTACCCGGCCATGCATCATCATCGACGGCCAAGCCAAATATTCATGGCGCCAAGCTCATGCTCTGTATATGGTGGGACCAGCTAGGTGTGGTTTACTATGAGCTTCTGAAACCGAATGAAAGGATCACAGGCGAGGTCTATCGACGATAATTGATGCGTTTGAGCCGCGCACTGCGAGAAAAACGGCCACAATACTCCGACAGGCACGACAAAGTTATTTTGCAACATGACAATGCTCGCCCACATGTTGCACCGCCGGTGAAAACATACTTAGAAACGCTCAAATGGGAAGTCCTACCCCACCCGCCGTATAGTCCAGACGTTGCTCCATCTGATTACCATCTCTTCAGATCGATGATGACGCATGGCCTGGCTGACCAGCACTTCCATTCCTACGAGGAAGCCAAAAAATGGGTGGATGACTGGATAGAGGCCAAACCGGTCGAATTTTTTCGGAACGGGATTCGTATGTTGCCAGAAAGATGGGAAAAAGTTGTAGCTAGCGATGGCCAATACTTTCAATAATTCATTTGTAACCATTTTTTCACAATAAAAGCTCAAAATTTGAAAAAAAACGGGAAAGACTTATTCACATACCTGATAATTAATTGAAATGAAAGATGTTAGTTATTACTGAAGACGAAAGTAGGACAGAATTGTGTAAAACATGCGAGCAAGCAGCAACGGGGAAGCGAGAACGAACACGTAACGGAGCAGCCAGATGAATAAATGGAAGGCACCCCACGCACGGGGGAGGGGGGTTTGGGGGGGGGGGTTCCCCCAAATTTTTTTTGGAGACATATTTCTTGGAAATGCACAATTTCCAAAAATTTTGTGAAAATTCTAGGAAATTGTGTATTTCCGAGAATTTTTTTTTAAAAACTTGATAATATGAAATTTTTTTCATTCATTTTAAAAATTTTTTTCACTTATTTACTACTTAGTTATGTTATTAAATTACTTCATAATTTTTTTTACTTATTTATTTATTAATTTTTTTAAAACTTCTTCAATATTTTTTTTAAAATTATTTAAAAACTAAAAAATTATAGGAATAATATAATATAAGAATTTATATTATATTATTTATATAATACAATAATATTAATAATTGAAATAAAAATAACAAATCTGATTTTTTCAAGATATATAGTATTTATTAATATAATTTTTTACAAATTTCATTTTTACAATAATGCTATATTTAGTCAATTTCATCTCGTCCATACTTTCCACTCAAATAATTTTGTAACCATGTACGCATTATTGTGACATTCCGTATCGCACACATTGGTATATTTCGGCTGCATAATGGATGGTTGTGGCAAATCACATTTTCACCTTCACTATACAATGTTTGCAATGATGGACAATGCAGCTCCTCCTCCATATCAGATATAATTCTGGAATTAGAAAAAAAAGTATGAAAAAGTATAAAAAAGTATGAAGAAGTATGAAAAAGTATAAAAAAGTATGAAAAAGTATGAACAATGTATGAACATTGTATGAAAATATACTTTTCCATAAAATTTATTTTTTATTACTTTCTGAAATATATACATGAAATAAATATAATGATAATTATAAGTATGCAAATTAGTTACATATTTGGCAGAATGATTGTCAACCATTCCTTCTTCTCTCGTACCTTCACATATAATTTTTTTTACTCCAGTACAGCATATCTCCAATGTTCTTTGGAGCCTATGGTAATGGAATATCACCTGTATCCCATTCAAGCCCATGGTAATCACGCTGCAACCAGTGAACTGTTTTTTTTTCATTCCATGTCAAGTCACTCCATGGAAATGGTGGCTTAAAGATATATACTGTAGGTAGTGCACCTCTTTCCATACCTAATAAACTAAATTCTTTTAAAATGAAAGTTTGCGGGCCTCTTGTCTGAAAACAATGCATGTCGCAGAAGAATACTTTATCTTCTTGACACTTCAGAATATTTTTTCTAAACATCACTTCGTATTCCCTCACTCTAGCCATTTTCAGTTTATTTCTATTTACCGATAGTTAGAAGTGTTGATTATGAATGTAAGTTCTATGCTTATGCATTCATTTTTATAATAGTTCTCCCCCTCCTCGTGAAATGAGAACTGTCCTACAATTGGCTGAGAAAAATAAAATAGATTCGATTGGATGATGAAGATTGAATTTTTTTGGTTGGTTACAAGTCAGTTCATCCCCTCTATTCTTAGAGAAAGTCACTTACGATTGGGCGTGGGAGAGGAAAAGCATTTGTACGTTGAGAAAGGAAGTAGCGGTAGATATTTAGATGGTCCTAAAACTCTACACGTCCCCCCGTAGGAAATCACGTTATTTGATTGGATTTATTTATTATGCTTGGACGTTCAAGGAGAAAGGATGATATTTTGATTAGTTTTTGTCTACATATATTCTTCTTATTCTAACACGCTATTGAATGTTTTCTATCGCAGGCTTGACATTGTGCTTCCACTTCTGTTTCCCCTTCTCCTTATTTTTCATTTTCCTTTAAAAGTGAGACAGTTTCTTGGAGGAACACAGTTTCTACACCACAGTTAAATAAGTTCAGTTTCATCTTTCTTATTTTTTCTATTGTCAGTTATACAAGTGTGTTGTATTGTAACAGTAAATAAAGACGCAATATTAAGTGAAGTTTGATATATTTTATTAATTCACGTTAAAATAAAAGTAAAATGGCTTATATTTCGTTTGTCGAATTTCAAGTGAAACAACTTCGTGATATTTACGAACATGGCAGTGAATTGAACGTAATCGAACTCGAGAATTATTCAACAATAACTGAACAGGCTTTGTTAGAGCTGAGAGAATTTGGAAAAAAACAAGGTCTCTCTCGAGCAGAAAATCAAAAATGTTTAACATCTTTTATTCATTTGTCATGTTTACAAGCAGGATTTCGGTTCTATCTTGATAGTGCAGCACCAATTGGAGGTAGTCTAATCCCTAACGAGTCAGCTAAAGTTGAATGGCGAGATGTTCAATCAGCTTTTAAAAATCGAATAAGTACAGGTCTTGTGGTTAATTTAAAACATGTGGACATTTTAAGTTTCTTGCTCGATGCACAAAAGCTCTTTGAGGATAAAGTACAAGCATGCTTACAAGAATATGGTGCAATAAAAGTATATTCTGATTTTATGTCAGAATTTTCCATGCAGAAAAATGGAGAGGAAACAACAGATATTAAATATTTCACAAGTATGAGTGCTACAGTATACATGTCTACTGATTTAGGCAAATGGTATGAGAAACATATTAAGGACCCTCTTCTTACTCTTCTAGAAGAATTTCAGGAAAAAGATTCTGGATGGACATTAAAAAGTATTATAAGTTTGTGCATAAATATGAAAAAAAAATTTCACCTCACAAGGGTAGATCATTTATTCCTCTGCCAAAGTTCATAGCATCAAAAAGAGCATGTATCAATGTGGATAACACTGATAATCAATGCTTTAAATACGCTATTCTTTCATCATTACATCCAAATGAAAAAAATCCTCAAAGAGTTCATAATTATGATAAATATGCAAACGAGTTGAACTTTGGTGATATAGAATTTCCTGTAAAACTAAACGATGTTTCCAAATTTGAAAAATGGAATAATATTTCAGTAAATGTTTATATGCTTAGAAAGTATGGATCGAAATATGAAGTATCATCTTGTCATATTTCATTAAACAAAAAGGAGAAAAATGCAACTCTTCTTCTCATTCAAGACTTCTACATCAATGAGTATGAAGAAAATAATATTTCTGATGTTAATGGAAGTGTGCCTAAATTCCATTATGTTGCGATTAAAAGTATATCCAGACTTGTAGGTTCACAAGTAAGCAAGACTCACCAAAAATTATACCATTGTGAAAGATGTTTACAATATTTTTATAGTAAGGAAAGGCTAGAAAATCATGAAAATGTTTGTAAAAATATTAACGATTGTCGAATAAATTTACCAAACTCATCGAATAATATTTTAAAATTTGAAGATTATAATAAAGGGGGAAAAGTGCCTTTTGTAGTTTACGCCGATTTTGAATGTTTATTAAAACCTACAGAAAATGAAAATGCTTTTCAACTCCACCAGGCATACAGTATAGGAGTTTATGTAAAATGTAGCTTTGATGACAAATTATCCGTTTACAAAGCATATAGACAGAAAAGTGCAGACGATGAGACGCCCGCAAGTTGGTTTGTACGTGAATGAAAATCAATTGGTGATCAGATTGATCATCTCTATAAAAATCCAAAACCAATGAAACTCACAGATGATGAAGAGTTGACTTTTAAATGGTTGACCGTTTGCCATATATGTCGAAAACCATTTTTGGATGAGCAACTGGTAGTGCAAGATCACTGTCATTTAACAGAAAGGTAAATTTAATATAATAATTTAAAAATAATTTAATATAATAAAGAAAAAAAAATTATTTTGCTAAATTAATTTTTTTTCTCATTAGATTCAGAGGTGCTGCCCATAATTCCTGCAATTTGAACTATAAAGACTCGAAATTTATTCCAGTAATTTTTCACAATCTCAATTATGATACACATTTTATTCTAAAAAAAATTGTAATTTCTATACTGATGAAAGGTCGAGTTAACTTAATACCTCATACCAAGGAAAAATATATTTCCTTCACAAAGTATATGGATGATTGTGATATGCGTTTTAGATTCTTGGCGATTTTTGCCATCATCTTTAGAGAAACTTGCATCTCATCTAGATAATGTACCAATAGCAATACAGGAATTTCAATTAGATGGATACTCAAACGAAAATATTGATCTTCTTTGACGTAAAGGAATATTTCCTTACGATTTTGTAGATGGACTTGATAAATTAATAACTACAAAACTGCCGTCGAAAAATGAATTTTATAATAAATTGACAGATTTATGTATTAGTGAGGAAGACTAGAAGAACATTAGGAGAGTATTCGGACTTATATTTAAAAACAGATGTTCTACTCTTAGCAGATGTCTTTGAAAGTTTTCGAGAGACATCTATTAAAGCATACGGCTTATGTCCTGCACATTTTTACACTACTCCAGAATTAACATTTGCAGCAGCTCTAAAAATGACAAAGGTAGAATTAGAGCTTCTAACAGATATTGACATGTTGTTATTTATTGAATCAGGCATTCGAGGTGGAATAAGTCAGTGCTGCAATCGATATGCAAAGGCAAATAATCCATACATGGGATCGACATATGATGAAAAAAAGAAGACAAAGACACTTTTATATTATAATATAAATAATTTGTATGGATGGGCGATCGTACAGCATTTACCAGTTGGAAAATTTAAATGGGTTGATTATGAATCAAATCGTGCCTTTTTAATACACCATCAGATTCGGACGTAGGTTATATTGCTGAAGTAGATTTGGAGTATCCAGAGGAAATACATGATATTCATCGTGATTTACCTTTCTGTGCCGAGCATCGTACACCACCTGGCTCAAAACAAAAGAAACTTCTAACTACTTTGAACGATAAAACAAGGTATATAAGCAAGCGCTCGACAATGGTCTTCGATTGAAAAAAGTACATAGAATTTTGAGCTTTGAACAGAAACCTTGGTTAAAATCATATGTTGTACTAAATACTGAAAAGCGAAAGCATGCAAAGAATGAGTTTGAAAAACTCTTTTATAAACTGTTAATTAATGCTGTTTATGGAAAATGTATTGAGCGAGAGCGATCTCGCGTTGATGTACGGTTAGTAAATAAATTTACTGGTCGATATGGAGCAGAGGCACGCATAGTTCTACCTAATTATCATAGCTGTGCAATTTTTGATGAAAATTTAGTTGCCATTCAGCTGAAAAAAACAAATATAACAATCAAAAAGCCTATATACGTTGGGCTTTGTATTCTCGATTGATCAAAAACATTAGTCTACGATTTTCACTACTCTAACATGAAACAGCGAGTGGGCGCAAAGTGTAAACTCTTGTATACTGACACTGGTAGCTTGATATATGAAGTAGAGGACATTGGTATGTATCAAATAATGAAAGAAGATATTCATAGATTTGATACTTCTGATTATGATGAAAATAATCAGTATGGAATTCCACGTGAAAATAAAAAAATTCCTGCACTAATGAAAGATGAATGTAATGGAAAGATCATGATTGAATTTATTGGTTTACAAAGTAAAATGTACAGTATTTTAGTTGATGGAGGAGGAATAGTAAAAAAAGCTAAAGATATTAAATCGGGTGCAGTGAAGAAATCAATTACATTCGATGATTATAGAAGATGCCTGGAAGACCTCGTAATTATACAACGAGAGCAGTGCACCACTCGCTCAAAATTACACATAGTGCATACAGAAAAACAGAAAAAAATTGCCCTAAGTCCATTTGATGATAAAAGATACTTATTGCCTAATACTACAGATACATTACCTTGGGGTCACTATAAAATCCTAGAAGAGCAAATATCGGGAGCTGCAAGTAAGGTAGAGAGGGAAATAATGGGAAGTACAGGTCAGCAAATCGAAGAGGAGAGGAAGGATAATGTGAGGGGATACGATGAGTCCAATTGAAAAAGAGCTCAAGTAGGTGTAGCTACTGGAGAAGAAGAGAGGGAGAATACAATCGGCAATGAGATTCGAGTCACGGTAGATGTACATGCAGAACAAGAGAGTAGGGATAAATTAACTAATGAATATGAAGTTATGCGAGAAATAGTTCCGCTCTATAGCAATCAAGGTGAACCAATAAGCATTTAGTATAATATATCTGACGAACTAATGCACGAATGGAATCCTGAAGAAATTTTGAAAGTCTTAGAAGGGGTAAGCTCAGTTGAAGCCGAAGGAAGGGATGCACTCCGTGAGGCAATGGAAGAGGCAGAAATTATGGTGGGGAATCAGCTATATGAAGAGATGAAAGGTGACGAGGAACTCATTCGAGCAGTTGAAGAGTTTGAGAATTATCTGCCATGTCCAGAGAAAATAAGACTAATCTAATAAGGTAAAATTCGTAGTTAATTTTCTCTTTAAAAAAATTAATTTTTTTTTACTATGTTAGAATTAAAAACAAAAATTTTTTCTTTTCTTTAGAATGGACTTAGCTACTCTTAACAAGATATCTGAGAGCGAGTTCATGCCGCGAAAGAAATGTACAGAATTGGAGAAAAATCAGCAGTACATGGTGACTGCTCTTAAGCAAGTCTCTACAAGATATGGCACCAAAGTCGTTGCGGAGCTGGACGATAACTTTCAAATATTTTTGCCGCAAAAGATATCTTCGGCATTATTCAAAGAAGAAGAATTTTTCATAAATATGGCTAACAAAGCAAATAAGCGTTGATTATTTATAGTGTATCAGGGCGGTAGTTGTTTTAAGTTTAACACTTCTACTTCTTAAATATTAATAAAACACGCTTAGATTAATTTCTTATCATTATTTATTTGTAAAAAAAAAAATCAAAACATGTACAACTTAATTACATAAATAAATATTATAATCATAATACACTGTCTTTCATATGTAATAACTAGTGACCTTCCACATATCCATATATTTTACATATATATTGCTTTCATTTAATTTCTTTTTTATTTATCCAACTATTATCCTCACTATTGAATCCTAACCATTTAACATATACGCGGTTACCACTCCGTTTTAGCACTTTTTCTACTAGATAAATTTCAGGGTACTTAGTCTTTTGAATTTCAGTTTCATAAAAACCTCCAGATACGGGCTTATCATAATAATCTTTAACGTGATAAGTTACTGGATCAGTTTTTACAATTCTTGATATTGTAAAAATTTCAGTAGACCAATTAAGTGTATAGCCTTTTTCAAAAATATGTTTTATTTTACTTATTCGTACATTATCTCCGACATTGTATTTCGGTTTTTTCCTTGCTATCATCTCAATTGAAAAACGCTTCTCCACCTCCCTTTCGTTTTCTTGGCTTACACTTTCAGGCTCAATTCCTATTGTTCGATGCTTTCTTGAATTGTAAGCTTTCAGTAAATCTGGTAGGATACCTATCCATTTATAGTTTCCTTGTTTGCTGAATTATATCCACATTGCATTTTTTAAGGTTCTATTAAATCGTTTACAAATACTTGCATGAAGATTACAGTGTGAAGAGTATAGATTTATCTTATACTTTTTCATGAGGTTTTGGAAGTGTGAATTGTAAAATTCTTTTCCTTGATCGGTTTGTAGATTTGATGGTACACTTCCATGTTTCAATATCGTATTCATAGCGAGAGTAAAACTGTACTGGTTTAGCCCGAGCATACTTCGAAAATAAATCTATAACAGTGAGTAAGTAACGAAACCCTTTATTCTCCTTAGAGTAGGGTATCATTTCTACAAGATCTGCTTGCCAAGTTTCATCTATACCACGTATATCATATTTTCTTCGCTTACATCTGCGACGGGTAGGTTTGTGTAGCTCTTCAACCACTTTTTGTTTTATTTCCTGCTGACTTTGCCTTTGTTGATCTTGTCGATGCATTTGTTTTCCTGTTAATATCTATTATAATACCATTCAAATTCGAAACAAATTGTGTCATAGTATCTTTTAAACGAGTATGTGAATCACTAAGAGTTTTCACTTTCGATTCCAGTTCTGATTTATCCTGATTGGTTTTCATAAGATTTTTATCGAAATTATTCATTCTTTCTTCCAATTTAAATCGATTTTCATTATGTGTATAATATTTTTGATAAAGATCTTTGAATTTCTCTTTTGTTATCAAGCCATTTTGTTCATGATATTTCTGAAATATTTTCTACTCTTCGATGAGCGTATAGATTCATCTTTACTATGTTTTTTCCGTTGAGCATTTGTTGCTTCTAGAATATTGCGATAAATTTCACGATCTGCTGCACTTATTAATGTGTCGTCTGGGTCTTTTTTAATAAGTAGCTCCATTATTAAAAAAGATTTTTTTTTATTTTTATTTTATTTTCACTTTCACTTTTATTTTATTATCATCAAATTTAATTTCAGAATCGCCAAGCATGTATGTTCCTCCAATATTTCTTACTCCATATATGTTATCAAATTTACTGCGGCTTTGATCTAAGATATTAGTTTTAACATTGTCTTCATGCATAAATTTGAATGTCGAATTCATCATTCAGTTATCTAATGAGGCAAAATCATCATCGGAGTCATAATCTTTCAAGCAAACTTAGCAAATGTTATTATCTATCGTAAAACTCAACTTTTTTCGGGATCTAGTTGGTTTCTAATGCTCTGATTATTCGAAATGAGATTAGAAGACTGTACACTATTTGATTCGACAAGCTTTTCAAGTGGTGTAATGACAGGTTTCAATGTATCTCCTACAACTTTTTCGAGATTCTCTCTCTCCTGTTTCAGTAGTGGAGATTTTCTTTTAATAGCTTTACGAGCTTGCATCAACTTCCTAAGAATACTCTTTTCTTTCTCAATATCCGACATGGTGTCGTGCTGCCATTAAGATTAAGATTTTTTTAATTTCTTTTTATTGCAAAACAGTCAAAACCTTTTCTGCACCTACCAGCATCCATCGTTCTATCTTTATCAATAACAGCAAATCCATATTTATCATTTTTCCAGCATTTAGAACAAAGATTTCGAAACTCGTTGAAAGACAGATCAGTATTGACATGATCATCATAAATATGTTTTAAATTCACATTATCTTGACGATAATTACCAACATATTAATATTATCTCTAATAAGATGTTTTGGTATATGAGCATATGACTGGCATAGGTAGAAGTAGTCTACACTTTTATGTCTCCCCATACAGAAGAATGCTCTGACGTTATCTTGCTTTTCACAAGCTACATCGTCAAAAATCATAATTGAATTGAGCAATGCTTCATCTGGTGATATTACAGATTCATGTTCACTAAAGGGGAAATATGAGATGCCTTCGATTGGTTCTATTACTCTTTTGAGAAATTAATACTTTGGTTGATTTAACGATTTTGAATAAACATACACATTCTCGAATCTAAGACCAATGGGATGAGTGATTAAAGCTAATAAGCTATTTTTTTTTCCGTTTGATGGACCGCAGAATACTGCTCGTATACTATCTGGTCGTATACTCTCCGTGTCGCTTCCTTTTTTTTTCCTTTCCAAAATCAAAGTTAACGGCGGGCAGTTTCACGTACTGCTCAGTGACATCCATGTTGATATGACAAAGTCTAGTTTATCATTAACTGAAGTAAATATATAAATGTTGATTTTATATTTTCGATCATCAGTTATAATTTGACTGCCAAAGATGATTGAGCATAAAACTCGGAATCTTTCAAAAAAGGAAGGACGTGGATTGCTCGATAGAGTAATCAACAATTTACCTATCCAAATGGATCTTTCTGGTTATCAATACTGTGGCCTCGGAACTAAATTAACAAAGCGATTAAAAAGGGGTGATCCAGGAATAATTGAACTGGATAAGGCATGTAAAGAATATGACATTGAGTACTCTAATAAAAACAGTAATCATAAAGTAGCTGACATAAAGCTTGCTAATAAAGCTTGGCAACGGATTAAAACTAAAATTGCTAGTCTTGCGAAGAAAGCGTCAGCTCTATCGGTTGCCATTGCTATGAAATGAAAGGCAAAAAGTGAAATGGGGCTGAAATTCAACAAATTGGTGACAGCAGCGAAAAAATTATTGAAATCAGGTAAAAATTCGCGCAAAGTCATACAGTCCGCCTTAAAAGGTGCTTGTCAAGCTCTTAAGAATAGTGGTTGTAAGAAAAAAGTTCACATTCCACGTGTGATACCCCTTCCGTCTAAAATTGGCGGAGTTCTTTCTTTCCTTATTCCATTGTTCGCAGGACTAAGTGCAAATGGTGCTTTAGCCGGAGGTGCTGCTAGAATAGCTAAAGCATTAAATGATGCTAAAGCTGCTCAGAAAGGTTATCAAGAAAGTAAGCGTCATAAAAAGACGATGGAGTCTATTGCTTTAGGGAAAGGTCTCTATCTGAAGCCATATAAACGTGGAGTGGGATTATTTCTCAAACCGCATATCGGACACGGTCTAAATAAAAGAAGAAAAAAAAACTTCAATTTAATTTTGCCAAATCGTCCACTAACAAACTATGATCTTATAAAATATGCACATATATTACAAGTTCCACATTTTCGAGGTGTTTTCATGAGAAATAGCCTTCCTCGTAATGGATCATGGCATAACGAATCTGCTATTATTAATCTCGATAGTTCACAAAATAAAGGTACCCTTTGGATCAGTTATCGAAAGAGAGGATCTGAAGTTACCTACTTTGACAGTTTGGTGACCTCAAGCCTCCCATAGATCTTATGAAATATTTCAATATGAAAGAAGTGAAATACAATTATACAAGATATCAGAATTTCGAACTCATTCATTTGCGGTCATCTTTGTCTTCGTTTCTTAACTGAAAGTCTATAAAAGGAACTTGTCAGATAAAATTTGATCATTTTCGCTCAATCAATCATGGAAGATAGTTTCACTTTGACTCTATCAGAAAAATCTTCTGTCTTAGAAGCCCAATACTTTTCATCCATTGAACTACCAAAGCATAAAAATTATGTTTTGGTTTTAGTCGAACTTTTAACCTTTAATTCAATTCCAAATATTGACAATACAAATAATCAACTTCATTTAAAAGGAAAAATTATTACTATCCCCATTGTTAGTTACGAGATTGATATAAATCAATTTTTATCTAATACATTGAAATCACAAGGAATTGAATTTTCCTTGAAAGCTAACAATAATACATTTAAAAGTGAAATTAAGTGGAGTGTTTCGTTAGACCTTAGACCTGAAAATCAATCGGTCGAGTGTGGGTTT